>ML781153.1:351847-395973 GCA_009831015.1 Picea engelmannii | reverse complement strand
AAACTGGAGCAGAATTGATGCGTTGTTATAGCTTTTGCTTTTCAATATATCGACACTTTGTTCCAAGTTTTGTATATCATTATGTTTATGGTTTAGTATTACTTTGTTATCTAAATCAATTACAAGTGATATAATTTCTTATTTTGATGCATATCTTGTTGCTTTCAAAGAGATAAAAGAACATAATTGTTGTAGATTCATTTTATGAATGATAGCTTTGTCTTCTTCGTAGGCTGAATTGTTATATAAGTTTTCTGCATTATAGGTTTTCCTTTTGCAGGAGATTTATCATCATAAAACTGTTATGATTTCTTTTATGTCTTGTTTGTCGTGTAACTTACTTCAAGAAGCAGCATAGCTGATCGTTTTCGAGAATATTAAGGGCTAAATGGTGTGAATTTCTTCCTCCAACCAGCTTAAGAAGTCATCTTGCACAGGACAGACTTGGAGTGTTTCCAGGTCAATTAGTTAGGTGTTTATTGCTTTGATTAATTAGTATAATATAAATGATAGTTTAGTTAGATTTAGATTATTTCAGTAAGATAGATTAGATTGTTTAGTTTCAGTTAGCTTTCTTTCTTTTTCATAAATACAAAAAATCAAAAAAGAGACCCTTGGTTGTCTCAGGGCAGCGATCACATGAGTTTTGCAGGTTTTAACTAAATCTGTAATTTGTCTATATTGTATATTTGTGAATAAGGAATATCATAACTGATAATTAGGTAGTTGATTTGAGTTATTATAATCATAATTAGTATATTGTATATATAAGTAGTTAGTAATTTATAGTTAGAATAGTATAGTTAGTTTAATTTTCTTTATTAGTTTATAGTTTACTTTATTAGTTTAGTTCTTTGTTTTGGTTTTATTAGTTTCTAGTTTCCCTTTTAGATTTATTAGCTCAGGTCATTTCTCTTTGGTTTCCATACGAGACCTTAGGGCGGCCAACGGAGCCATTAAACTTGTCAGGGTTGTCCATTCCAAATGGCTTGGGTTATTAGACAACCTCGGACCGGTTCCACTCTCCCAGTTGACGGACGGTCAATTTCACCCGTCAACAGTTTCTCAAATCACTTGTCTCTAACCTTGCCAAATACGTGGCATCCACCTTCCCCCAAACTAAAGAGGAAGCCATGAGAAAATATCAACAGTACGACCTCATTTATGCTCAGTCAGGTTTCTTGTACACAGTCATACCTGATGCACCGAGACCCGTACCATTCATCCAGGAAGAACTTGGGATGTCTCATGTGGTAGATGGATTGCTTGGTACCACAACACACCACAATCCATATGTCCAACCACCACCTATGTATGGTACACCCCAATATCCACCGATATATGGAGGGACATCTTATTTCCCTCCTTCCCTTTACCAACAACCATATCCTGTTTCTCTCCCTCCACCCATGAGTGAACCCTTTCCGACACCCATGATGTGCCCGGCCTCTAAACCAAGTTCAGGTACCCCCTCTATTGCAGCTTATAACCTTGGCACTAGTGAAAGTGATATGCCTTCCTATGAACCCTACAAATCATTGCCACAAAACAATCCATATTTTCCATTTCCTAGTCCTCCACAACTGAGTGCTCCTCCACAAGGATAACCACACGCTGGTTTTAACTTTGTTCATCCCTCTCTCATTCATCAAATTCAAAATTTTGAACAACTGAATACGGAAAATCCATCACATCAGTCGAATAATGCCAAGATGAAAGGGAAAAACTAAAACAATAATAACCCAGGACCAGGAGGAAATAACCCCCAACAAAACCAACCTGTTGGAGGCAACCACAATCAGGGTAACTAGAACCCCCAAAGGGACAATAACAACAAACACCAAGGGAGGAAAAACAATAACAACCTCTGGACAAACTTCCCTTCCATTCTTTGTAGTGAGCATGGTCATTATACTCACCATTTCCCCCAAATTGTCGACTTCAAACAGATGAAATATTCCATGAACACACCATGTCCACCAGCGTCACCTACCCCTCAATAGGCCCCACAACAATATTTGCAACAACCACCCCTGGTTTAGTTTCAAAACCCTATTCCATACCAAGGTGTGATGAATACCCAACAGGAGGTACACCCTACCCCACCACAAATGGGATAGTATAAAAACCCTGGAAACCCAGTGGATCGCAATATCCTCCTCACTAGCGATGAAGAAATTCTTCTACAAATGCATGGTCATCAATACAACGTGCCCCCTGAATCTACTCCCACCACTTCAGAAGAAACTCTAGCTACATCCAAACAACCCTTGATGATTCCATGCCTTAATGCTAAACCCCCCATTTGTATTCCTCACATCTCATTACTACAGAATGTTAACAACCCTCAAGCTAGGGTAGCACATAATTACAGTCTGGTCCATGACTTGGCACAATCTCCTCCAGCCATGTCGGTATTGGAAGTCCTCCAAACTTGTCCAAATAAACGGAAATCCTTTCTTTCCAACTTGGGGGAATTCAACCCAACTGATACTATACTCATCACATTTGATCTAGATTTTGAGGAACCTCGTCTCCCCGCTTTGGTATATTTCCAGATACTAGTCAAGATTCAGAAAATCGTGGTTCATCGATGTATCATTGATGAAGGTGCATCCACTTGCATCATGTCAAAAATTGCATGGAAGAAACTTGGCTCCGCTGAGCTATTACCATATTCCATCACTTTAAGAGCTTACAATGGTCGACCATCTTCCCCTGAAGGGATATTTCAAAATGTCCTCATTGAACTCGAAGGAAAAACCATCCTTATCGACGTCAAGTTTATCGACGCCCCACTCGATTATAACATCTTATTTGGATGTAGCTACATGTATGCTATGAAGGATGTGACCTCTTATGTGTTTCTAACGATTATTTTCCCCCACAATGGGAAGAGTATCACCATCGACCAAGTTTCACATTGCAATCCTAACCACTCCTCCAACGTCGATAACATATTACCTCTTGTCCGCACTAGTTTTGATGCATATCCACTCATGGATATGGGCCCGAGAATTTTCAAAGACCCATTCTTGTTGGGGAGATACCATGGAGCACTACCACTCATACAACCCTCAGCACAAGTGTGTGTCATATCTTCTAATGGAACAGACATTGCAAATACCATTCCTCCCATTGAGGCTTCTCCACCCCTTGACATCCCACTAGTTGAAGAAATCCTACCTCAAGAATTAATTGAGAACCCTACAACACCACTTATCCCCAATTTCACCCTTAGCCAGGGGAAAATCTCGGTTTGGGAGACAATTCCCCAAGCCATCACTCAAATTCCCTTCTTCTACCCCCCACCGAGAGTAGAATCTTTTCAAGTAGTCGCAATGCTTACCCTTACCAACATGGTGCTCACCATTTTGGTATGGTATCTACACCCACCCGTGATGGTTCCTCAACCATCCCTCCCTCCCCAATCAGAGGGAACCCTGAGTCAAATTCCAGTACTAACTTTGACCATGCCACCCTCATCCCCAATCACCAGCACCACCGCTACGACTGGGGGCAGATGGAAGAAGAAAGATCCCACCTCTCCACTTCCTCCCCAAGTCCAACCTCCTTACACACTATGTGAAAGAGAGGGACACCCCACTAATCAATGTCTATATCTTCCCAAGTTATGAAATTTGATCCAACTCCCTCGAGCAACCACATCGCTCATCGCTTCACCAAACACACCTAGTACTACCATAACATCCCCTACCACAGGAAGTAAACTGCTGGAAACCAAATTTGTATGTGCCATCTGTTCAGAGTATGGCCACTATACCCATCATTGCCCAGCTCTACCTTAGTTTCGATAGACGCTGATGACAATATGCCAAACCTTTCAACAAGATCCCTCTCCACCAACACCTTCAGGTACCCATGTCACCAACATCCATTATGTCTCGACCTCAATCACCGAAAAAATGAGATGCCCTTTCTCTCTTTGTGACTCACTTTCCCATTTCACATACCAGTGTCCTTTCATCATTGAATATAGGCATTGTCAAATAAACCTTATTAATAATCCTTCGACCACCTCATCTCCTATGATACAAGTGATTCCCCCTACCCCATCTCTAGATATTTTTCACATCACCTCCCCTGAACCTGAGTTACTTCCCATCCCCCCATCGTTCATGGATATACTGTCTGAGGATGTTCCTCCAAATCCTCCCAATTCTTCAGTTCATTTCCCCCAGGAAATGTTATCCCCAACCATAGTTTATAACACACAATGTCTGGACATTTGGTTTATGTCAAGCATGTGATCACACCATAATTATGATACCCCCTCTACATCTTCACCACTAGAATACAATCAAATAGTGAAAGTCACCAATGTTACCTCCCCGGATCCCCTATATTCTCTCATTTTTCACTGCGACGAATATATCCTGGAAAAACTCACTACCCCCTATTTCCCATGGAATGCGCTCCATCATAAAGCGCTTTTTCTCTCACAGGAATACTTTGACCCTCCAAGCCAAGCCTCCATATGTATAATCGAAACCAAGGATTTTATTCCATCAGGGCATATAGATTGGTTCAATAATCCTATCCTTGCCCCTAATTCTTTTGAATAAGGCAACATGGCCAACATTTCCCCCACTGTCAAAATCGATATTTCCATCAAACAAGGAATCATAGAGGAAATCACCATTGGAGATGCATGCTCCCCTGAGGAACTCATAGCTTACAAAGGTCTCTTTCAAGAATACTGGGATATGTTTTCCTCATCATATACAGAGATGCCTGACCTCAATCCTTCTATCGTCGAACATTGCATCGACACATGGCCTAATGTCACTCCAGTACGTCAAAAGTAATTCCCACTTCACCCATCCAAATCTATGGCTATCAAAGCCGAAATTGACAAGTTACACATTTCCAGGGTCATATACCTCATGGGTCTCCAACCCCGTCCATGTTAACAAAAAATAGGGAATTATTCACATATGCACTGACTTTCTCAATCCCAACCATGCTTGTCCCAAGGATAACTTCCCCACCCCTTTCATCGACCAAATTATCGATGACTGTTCCTACCACAAGGCCTTGTCCTTCATGGATGGGTTCTCCGACTATAATAAAATTCAAATACATCTAGTAGATCAGTATGGGGTACTTTTTCTTATTGTGGCATTCCTTTTGGACTAAAAAACGCAAGTGCTACATTCTAATGGGCCATGACCTATGTTTTTCATGATCTTGTTCACATCATTCTCGCTTACTTGGACAACCTTACTGCTCGATCCAAGAAATGGACTTAGCATCTAGATGACTTATGAGTCATCTTTCAACGATGTCACTAGTACAATATCTACATGAACCACCTCAAGTGTGTATATTGCGTCATAGTCGAATTCCTCCTTGGATTCATTGTCTCCCAAAATGTCATCACATTGGACCCCCTCAAGGTCCAAGCTATCATAGAAATTCCCCCACCTAGGAATTTGCGCCAACTACAGAGCTTACAAGGAAAAATCAACTTTTTACAATGCTTTGTCCCAGATTATGCCACTCGCGTGCATGGTTTCCTTCACTTACTGTGTCATGATATCCCATTTCGATGGGATGAACATTCCCAAACTTATTTTGATGATTTAAAAGCAACTCTATCCAATTCCCCTTTAATTAGTCCTCCCGAATATGGTCTTGATTATATCCTCTACTTTTCAGCCTCAACCATCCAAGTAGTAGGAGTTCTCTTTCAACTAGTAGATGATAGTCATGATAATTTTATTTACTACATCAGTAAAAATATTTCAGGACCACCCCTGAAATACAATCATTAGGTGAAACACGCCCTTGCATTTGTCCTCATAGTACAAAAAACTGTGTCATTACATCTTGCTTCGCACTACCAAAATCGTGGAAGATTCCAACCCCATGCAATACTTTCTTATTCGATGACAAATTAATGGAAAATTTTCCCAATGGATCGTTATCCTTCAAGAATATGACCTAGAGTTCTCAAATCACAAAACCAAGAAATCACTTGTCCTCGTCGAACTCATCATAGTGTTTCCCTCAAATGCCAAAGGGTAACCCATTAATACAGATTTTCTCAATGAACACCTCTTCTACATCCCCTCGTATGACCCTTGGTATGGAGACCTCATCTACCTTCAGACACAAAATTTTGGGTCTCATATCTCTCAGGACGATCATCGGTGCATTCTCCATAAGTCCCCTCGATACCTCCTCATCGATGAAATTTTGTATCTATGTGGGGTAGACACCATACTTCACTGATGTTTGACCATCGACAAAGTAGACATAGTCTTGAATGATTACCATAGTGGCGCTTTCGGTGGCCACCTCTCAAGTATGTCCATTGCCCAAAAAATCATTCGAGAAGGATACTTTTGGCCCACATTGTTTCATGACCACATCCACATTGTCAAGAGGTGTGACAAATGACAACTTTATGCAAACAAAGAATGAGACCACCTGCTCTTCTACATCCAGTCATCACTGTCGACCCCTTCTACAAATGGGGCATAGACTTCATGACTTGCAAACCTCCATCTAGTAATGGACAAAAGTACATCATCATGTCAGTGGATTAATTTACCAAATGGGTCGAAGCCATGCCTACTTCAACAATACCGCTGACAAAAAAATGCCTTTTTTCTTCAACCATGTCATTACATATTTCGGATTTCCATTATAGTTAGTCTCTGATCATGGTAAACACTTTGAGAATGAGATCTTCATTGAAATTTCCTCAAGTTTAGGATTCTCCCATAAGTTTTCCTCCCCATAGTACCCTCAGTCCAATGTACAGGTCGAGGTTGTTAACAAAGTCCTCAAAACCATGATGCAACGCATTGTCAACAAACATAAGACCAACTGCCATCATATGTTGTTTTCAACATTATGTGTTTATCGCATGGCATTCAAAACTGCCACTAGATTTACAACGTTTCATCTCATCCATGGGATCAAAGCCACCCTCCCCATCAAGTGTGAAATTCCCACATTGTGCACCACCATCGAGATATTACCTGACAATGATCCAATGGAGCAGTTCTTGCTGAACTTAGAGTTGCTAGATGAATATCATCGGTCTTATTTACAGAGCAATGAGGAAGCTAAAAAATGGTCCAAGGCCACCTTTGACCACCATGTCAACCTTCTCTCATTTAACAAAAGAGATCTAGTCCTAGCCTATGATATCACTCACGATACTCTCGGTCATGGAAAATTTGAGTCATTATGGCATGGACCCTACATTATCCAACACTGCCTCACTAAAGGCAGATACATCCTAGCCTCTCCAGAAGAATATCCTCTCAAAGAACCCATCAACGGGTTGTACTGAAAGAAGTTTTATGCCTGAGCATAGTCATTCTACACTAGGCCTTTTCTTCGTACTAATTTGTAGAGTTTTTAGTCTTATTTTATTCCCTCCACTCCTCATGTTTGATCTACCATCTGTGTTATTGACAAATGCATCCTCCTTCATCCTACCACATTGGTTATGCTAACAGAGCTAGTCGTTGGACACAGAATATCACTTGGGTCGCTTGGGCCCTGTTATCCCCGATATCTAGGGATAACTAGGAGATCATGTCTCGAGGCCCACAGGTCCTAGACATGGAGTACAGAGAGCGGAATTGACTTCAGCATGGCCCTGGAGGGCCCATCTTTTTCTTCTTCGCTAGATTTATCCTGGCAGTAGTAGCAGCTTCCATCACCACCGGCTTGGACTTGCATCGGAGACGACTCTTGCTCCATGAGGTAATTGGTCCAAGGTATCATGGTATGTGTCATATTTGATCATTATAGCCCTCTTACATATGCATTAGGTTCCTTTCATTTCTGATGACTTCTTGGATCTTACACTAATCCACTTGACCATTGTTGGGGTGATTGATGGGTGACTTAGCAAGTTGATATTCATGGTTTTTGGTTAGCCACCAAGGGGGATTTGCAGAGCCATCGTCCGCTCCCACAATTTTATCATTTTACATCTTATACCCCTCTCATCTATCCCATTCCCCTAGTCCAGCCATTAGGATGACCTTTGAGGGTTACATTTTGTATTGTGGGAAGAAGGGGTTAAAGGCCTAGGGGGTAAAAGTAGCTGGTAAAATATAAAATCCATCGGAAATAAAACCTAGAGATGCTTCACCTAGGGGATCCCCGAGAAGGCAATAAAAGGCCTCTCGATAAGAAACTAAAGGGAATCTAAGAAAAATAATAAAACAAGGCCTAACCAAGAGGATGGGAGGTCTCATCATGAGTCGTCCCATTATGTTCATCCAACAGTATGACATTGACACTATCTGGTCACCACGCCAGGGCAGTGACCTTTGGTTGCATGGCCAAGGGAAAGGGGGTCTCATCACGAGCTAGCCTTATCATCTTTGTGAAGATACCAGTGGGTAACACTGTCAACTCTGGCCACCAAGCCAAGGCAGTTTCCTCTGGTCAGGCCTTGAAGTAAAAAAAAAGAAGAAAAGCAATAAATAAAAAGATAAAGGCAATAAAGGGCTTGGAAAAAATGCATCCATGACGGGTACATCTCGCCTCGTACAAAGGCACCCACAGACAACACCTGCCCTTGGTCTTACTGTGACTGGACATTCCTAGACTACATCATTTCATAAAACATGGTTTGAATAATCTTCTGAGGAAACTTTCCATATCTTGTGGGTATTAGCCCAATAGGTTGTTCTGTCAGTTTCTTCAGCTTTGTATAGTAGATCTGTGTAATTTCTTTGAGCTCTTAGATGATATGCTGGGAATTTCATGCATGTATTTGATAAATTTAATGATGAAATATGATTGAAATTGTTATGATCCCTAGGAATGATGAGCCCATGGAGGGCGTAGTCTTTGATGTGCAGGACCATACCCAGCGGACAGCTACCAGTGGACCGGTACACACGGGGATATGATTAGTTCAGACCTCCATGGGGCTGAAGATACCATTAGATGGTTGTTCGGATGGCAGAGGCAGAACAACAATGTGATGAACCCTTGCATGAAGAAGAAGAAGGACGTCCTTACCAGGTCACTTTGGTAGAGCCCGACCTAGGGGGATCACCCACCGTAGATGAGATGATTGCTTTTGATGGACTAGACGCCACCCAGGGTAGGTTGGATGTTTTCTGGATCATGTGGTAGTGTGTTGGGATCATTTGGCACATGTAGCAGCTTGTAGGAGCCCCAGAGGGGCCAACGTTTTGCTTCTTGGATGTTGATCTTGCCCAAAAAGGGCCAACGTCTCCCTCAGAGGGGCCTGACGTCTCCCTTTTAGCTCATAATTATGACATTTTTAGCATTTAATGTGACAAATATTGTAATATTGCTAAGTAAGCCTTGTCGGTTGTTTTAATGACCTATTTTTGTAATTAAAGACCATTTGGATGATATAAAGAGAGGACGTTGCCTCTCGTTTTAAACATAACACAACTCACTGTCTTGTGAGAGGATTACTTTTAGTCTTTTGTCTTGTTATTGGCTCTTGGAGTTGAGGCGCTACACTTGGGAGGATTATCTTTGGCATATTTTTGGTGTTTTCTATCATTGGAAGGTTTACAACTAGGGTTTGATAAGCTCTTCATGGATTTGTAAGTGTATTTTTCATGCAAAACTTCTTGATTGAATGGTTGTAGGTTAAATATATTACTTTTATGGTTACATTGTTGCTATTTTATTAATCATTGAAACCCTAGGGAGCAAGCACACAAGTAGGTCCTTGCTTCATGTCCCCATGATAGAAAATTTGTTTAGCCATTTGATTAAGGAGAACCTAGCCTAGTCGTTGCTACACTAGTTTCCCCTTTTTCCGAGTTAGTTTCTTAACATAAGTTGAATAAGGAAGACGTCCTAGGCCTAATTAAGTTTACACCTAGGGTTTTGACCTTTAGGGTTTGAAAAGACTTTTCCCTACAACACTTTCCATCCCTGGATTTATGTTTTGAAGCTACCCGTTTTGCCAAAGAGTTTTAAGGAAAGAGGGAGGAGCATGAGGCCTTACTTAAGCAACACCAGAATGAGCCTCCTCCCCTTAGGGTTTTGACTTCATGGCCCTGCCATTGCAGCACCATTAAGCCTAACTCTCCCATCCTTAGATTTAAATCCTTCCAAGCCTTTAGCCTTACTCCTTGACTCCATTTACCCTAAGGCACTAGTCTAATAATGCAACGTTGAGTCTATTGTGTTAAAAAAACCTTCATAAAACTCTTAAATTGAAACCCTAACTAACCGTAGCGACTTACTAACCCTAACTCTATGATGATGTCATGCCTCTCTTGAACTCTTGTTTGGCATAAAACGTTGTGGCTTTGTCATCTAGCAATAGACTTTGAAGTATTGGTTATTTTCATTGGCCTAATTAGAAAAACGTCCATCTCATAGTCTAGAAAAACTAACCTAGAATAGGACTGACATCACCCTTAGTAGGCTTGACGCAGCAACATTATATGTGAGCGTATTTCTGGTATTTAATGCATGGTGATAATTCAAGGATTGATTTTGTACATTGAATGGTCTATCATTTGGTATTTATTGAAGAAGTGATATTAGAAGCCATAGCTTTTATTGTAATCATTGACTTCGTCAATAATTACATTTATTTATGCTCATATATATCAAAGATAGTCATTAATTTATGAAGTACTAACCACTGGGGCATGTTTTATCTTTATTGTTGCTTTGTCTCGCAAACAGGTGCCTATTCTGTGGAAAACCTTCTTTTTGACTATCTTCTTTGGTGGTAATCTATGAAAGGGAAAACTTACCTTGATTCTTCAAAGCGTTAAACTTTCAAAACCCCAGATTACTAGGGATGTCTCCCTTGGGATTAGCCACCCTAAATAGAAAGAGCCCCCCATCGAGGTGACAGTGAGTGGGGAAGCTCCTATTACTCCAGTTTGACCCTTTCCTTCAAGCTACTTGACCTATACTACAAACTGAGCGATAACATTTTGGCACCATTGGCGGGGAACACTAAGTCAACCTTCCTCAACGACAAACCTTTGGTAAGCCTTGCCTCAGAAGTCCTTTCTTACAATCTTACCTGGAAACTCCACTACTCCTTTTTCCCCCTATTGTTTGGTAGTTTCAGGGAAACTATCTGGTGACTCCACTAATTATGAAGCCAACAATGACTTCACAATGGGACCCAAGAAACTACATACCTTTAGATATGAGTAAAATTTCGAGATATCCCAGAAAAATGCCTCCTAGTTATGAGTTTTTTTTTCCCTTGATTTGCTGGCATCAATGGAGAATTTCCCGAGTCTCACATGAGAATATTTTGGGATTTCTTTCAATGCTTCCCTATCAGCAATGAGGCTGAAGACTTGGTGATGAAACTATTCTCTGCCTCCCTGCATGGAGAGGCCAAAAGATGGTATGATAACCTTCAAGCTGCCAGCATCACTTCTATGGACCTTTTTGAAAAAGTTTTCCTTACAAAGTGGACCAAGAAAAAAGAAGATATACAATCATTGTTGAAAGAGCTTGAAGGAATAAAACAAACAGAGTCTGAGATTGTCAGATCTTACTATGATAGGTTCCAGAAGTTTCTTTACTAGATTCCTCGAAGACATCGTCCTGAAGACAAATACCTCGTCTACCTCTATACTAATGGACTTCAGGTACATTTGAGTTTCCTTCTAAATAAGAAAAAGAAAAAAACATTTCCAGAAGCTCACGACATGGCCATTCAGATTGAAAAGAGTCTCCTCATGACCATGACTGATACCATGGACACTCTTAGCTTGATAAAACTAGTTTCCCTTGGAAATTTTGTCAAAGATTCACAAGAGAGAAGGGAACAAGTTTCCAACCAGCACGATGAGGACGTAATTGAGGAGCAGGAACCTAAGCAAGATGATGAAGTATCGATATGTGCCTCTCCCTTTGATGAGGCAATCCGAGAGCCCTTTTCTCCTGCACAACAAAAGGAAGATAAGGTTAGTTGTTCTTCTTCTATGGATTCCAATGACACCTTGTTTCATGATTCAGAGAGTGAGGAAGAAATGGAAGCCTTGGATGAAGTGGATGTTCCTTACTATGCAATCAAAGACAAAGAATCAATTCATGATGATGAAGCAATAATGCATGTTGAAAACACCAAAGCCATCGAAGCCCCTGCACAAGAAGAAACAGTAAGTTACCCTCCTCCCCTAGTTTTTGATGATGCTTTACCTTATGATGAAGAGGAGAACGAATTTTTAGATTTTTCAAACCCTGCATGTTATGACACAGATAGTGACATTATTGATAACATTGATGAGTCCATACATGTTGGGAGACGTAGGTGGGATATAGTTGGTTATGATACAGATCCCATCAATGACATAAAGGGTCATCTTCAGACGTTGCCTTTGCAATTACCACAATGGATTACTTTTGACCAGTGGCAACAAGGAGATGAGGTTTTTACCATCCAAAGGACCAAGGATGACCGAGTACCTTATGATTTTCAGTCATACCTTGAGGACTTTGATAACTTTTCTTCTGAACATTTGGATTCTTTTCATGAAGATGATTGCCAACCACCGCTGAGCTCAGATTTTAATACAAGTAAGGACATTGTTTGCCCAAAGAAGGTTTCTCGTGACTGTTCACCCCAACCACTTGTTGTTACTTTTCCATGCTTTTCCATTAAGGGTGTAATTGGGAAATACCTTTTTCATGTTGAGTTTCCTCCTGGGAAAACCCTAGACTTCAAGGGTTGGTTGGGTAATGCTAGCTCCAATCAGTTTTTCAACTTTCCCTTGGTAATTTTCCAGTCATCTACTAAATCTTTTTCAATTCATTCCTTGACTCTAGAGCGTGAGGGTGTCCTAGGTAACCAGTTTACAGGCCCTTTGAGTCGGTTTTCTGAACCTTGTATTTTTCATGACCCTTTCTTGGATAAGATTGAATACTTTTCTCAGAGATGGACTTGACAGGATTTTGTCCCTCCCACCTGCCTCCATGAGTTAGACTTTGAGATTCTTGATAATGTGATATATGTTCTAACTCGTGACTTTTTTATGCTTGATTTGTCACTGTTTTGGTTTATGATGAAGCACAAAGGCAGGTATCGAGGAACATTATTGGATTGGCTTCATTGGTTGTTTGACTATACCAACATACAACCATCAGGTAAGTACAGGTAAGGGTTTCATTTTCTATATGCATTTATGATTACCATATATATACATGTATTGTTTTGTGGGGTGGAAATACCACCCCACCTTTTTCACTGATGCTTTCTTGTCAAGTGTGAGCAGGTCTACAGGTTTATGCTAGATATTGCTGAGGTTCTCATGCGCTCTATAGTTAGCACATGTCCCCGAGTTGGAGCCAGATGTTATCCATGATATCTAGGGATAACTAGGAGATCATGTCTCGAGGCCCACGGGTCCTATACATGGAGTACCGAGAGTGAGATTGACTTGAGCATGGCCCTGGAGGGCCCATCTTTTTCTTCTTCACTAGATTTGTCCTGGCAGTAGTAGCAACTTCCATCACCACCGTCTTGGACTTGCATCAGAGAGGACTCTTTCTCCATGAGGTAATTGGTCCAAGGTATCATGGTATGTTTCATATTTGATCATTATAACCCTCTTATATATGCATTAGGTTCCTTTCATTTCTGATCAATGATTGGATCTTACACTAATCCACTTGACCAATGTTGGGGTGATGGATGGGTGACTTAGCAAGTTGATATTCATGGGTTTTGGTTAGCCACCGAGGGGGATTTGTAGAGCCATCATCTTCTCCCACCATTTTATCATTTTAAATCTTATACCCCGCTCATCTATGCCATTCCCCTAGTCCGTCCATTACGATGACCTTTGAGGGTTACATTTTTTCTTGTGGGAAGAAGGGGCTAAAGGACCAGGGGGTAAAAGCAGCTGGTAAAAGATAAAAGCCATAGGAAATAAAACCTAGAGATGCTTCGCCAAGAGGATCCCCGAGAAGGCAAGAAAAGGCCTCTCAATAAGAAACTAAAGGGACCCTAAGAAAAATAATAAAACAAGACCTATCCAATACGATGGGAGGTCTCATCATGAGCCATTCCATTATGTTCATAGGTATCCAGTAGTATGACATTGCCACTATCTGGTCACCACACCAGGGAAGTGACCTTTGGTTGCATGGCCAAGGGAAAGGGGGTCTCATCACGAGCTAGCCTTATCATCTCTGCGAAGATACCAGTGGGTAACACTGTCAGCTCTGGCCACCAAGCCAAGGCAGTGTCCTCTGGTCAGACCTTGAAGTAAAAAAAAAGAAATAAAAGCAATAAATAAAAAGATAAAGGCAATAAAGGGCTTGGAAAAAATGCATCCATGATGGGTACATCTCACCTCCTACAAAGGCACCCACAGACAACACCTACCCTTGGTCTTACTGTGATTGGACATCCCTAGACTACATCATTTCATAAAACATGGTTTGAATAATCTTTTGAGTAAACTTTCCATCTCTTGTGGGTATTAGCCCAATAGGTTGTTCTGTCAGTTTCTTCAGCCTTGTATAGTAGATCTGTGTAATTTCTTTGAGCTCTTAGATGATATGCTGGGAATTTCCTGCATGTATTTGATAAATTTAATGATGAAATATGATTGACATTGCTATTATCCCTAGGACTGATGAGCCCATGGAGGGCATAGTCTTTGATGTTTAGGACCATACCCGGTGGACAACTACCAATGGACTGGTACACATGGGGATATGATTAGTTCGGACCTCCATGGGGCTGAAGAGCCCATCAGATGGTTGCTGGGATGGCAGAGGTAGGACAATGATATGATGAACCCTTGCATGAAGAAGAAGAAGGACGTCCTTACTGGGCCACTTTGGCAGAGCCCGGCCTAGGGGGATCACCTACTGCAGATGAGATGATTGCTTTTGATGGACTGGACGCCACCCAGGGCAGGCTGGATGTTTTCTGGAGCATGTGGTAGTGTGTTGGGATCATTTGGCATGTGTAGCAGCTTGCAGGAGTCCCAGAGGGGCCAACATTTTGCTTCTTGGATGCTGATCTTCCCAAAAAGATCCAATGTCTCCCTCAGAGGGGCTTGACGTCTCCCTTTTAGCTCATAATTATGACATTTTTAGAATTTAATGTGACAAATATTGTAATATTGTTAAGTCAGCCTTGTCGGTTGTTTTAATGACCTATGTTTGTAATTAAAGGTCATTTGGATGATATAAAGAGAGGATGTTGCATCTCCTTTTAAACATAACACAACTCACTCTCTTGTGAGAGGATTAATTTTAGTCTTTTGTCTTGTTATTGTCTCTTGGAGTTGAGGCGCTACACTTGGGAGGATTATCTTTGGCATATTTTTGGTGTTTTCTATCATTGGAAGGTTTACAACTAGGGTTTGATAATCTCTTCATGGATCTGTAAGTGTATTTTTCATGCAAAACTTCTTGATTGAATGGTTGTAGGTTAAATATATTACTTTTATGGTTACATTGTTGCTATTTTGCTTAATCATTGAAACCCTAGGGAGCAAGCACACAAGTAGGTCCTTGCTTCATGTCCCCATGATAGAAAATATGTTTATCCATTTGATTAAGGAGAACCTATCCTAGCTGTTGCTACACTAGTTTCCCCTTTTTCTGAGTTAGTTTCTTAACATAAGTTGAAGAAGGAAGACGCCCTAGGCCTAATTAAGTTTACACCTAGGGTTTTGACCTTTAGGGTTTGAAAATCCTTGGCCCTACAACACTTTTCAGCCCTAGATTTATGTTTTGAAGCTAGCCGTTTTGCCAAAGAGTTTTAAGGAAAGAGGGAGGAGCATGAGGCCTTGCTTAAGCAACACCGTAATGAGCCTCCTCCCCTTAGAGTTTTGACTTCATGGCCCTGCCATTGCAACACCATTAAGCCTAACTCTCCCATCCTTAGATTTAAATCCTTCCAAGCCTTTAGCCTTACTCCTTGACTCCATTTACCCTAAGGCACTAGTCTAATAATGCAACGTTGAGTCTATTGTGTTAAAACAACCTTCATAAAACTCTTAAATTGAAACCCTAGCTAACCCTAGAGACTTACGAACCCTAACTCTATGATGACATCATGCTTTTCTTGAACTCTTGTTTGGCATAAAACGTTGTGGCTTTGTCATCTAGCAATAGACTTTGAATTATTGGTTATTTTCATTGGCCTAATTAGCAAAACGTCCATCTCATAGTCTAGCAAAACTAACCTAAAATAGGGCTAACGTCACCCTTAGTAGGCTTGACGCAACAACATTATATGTGAGCGTATTTATGGTATTTAATGCACGGTGATAATTCAAGGATTGATTTTGTACATTGAATGCTCTATCATTTGGTATTTATTGAAGAAGTGATATTAGAAGCCATAGCCTTTATTGTAATCATTGACTTCGTCAATAATTACATTTATTTATGCTCATATATATCAAAGATAGTCATTAATTTATGAAGTACTAACCACCGGGGCATGTTTTAGCTTTATTGTTGCCTTGTCTCGCAAACAGGTGCCTATTCTGTGGAAAACCTTCTTTTTGACTATCTTCTTTGGCGGTAATCTGTGAAAGGGAAAACTTACCTTGATTCTTCAAATCCTTAAACTTTCAAAACCCTAGATTACTAGGGACGTCTCCCTTGGGATTAGCCACCCTAAATAGAAATATCTCCCCATCGAGGTGACAGTGGGTGGGGAAGCTCTTGTTACGCCAGTTTGACCCTTGCCTTCAAGCTACTTGACCTATACTACAAACTGAGCGATAAAAGGCCCTCTATACACCCTCACATAAACTGCTCCACTCCAATGACATATGTTTGGGTTCAGTAATCAACAACCAAGCATAATACACCATCGTGATTTATCTCCTCATCGAGGCCAATCACCGCCACATTTGTCACCTTTGCATACTATTAGATTCCCATCTTGTCATCTTGCATCTCAACAATGTATACCATGTCCGCGATCCTTTCCTTTTTCACAAATACCTAGAAGTTAGACTATTATCTCAAAAATTTCATTCAATTACATTTACACATATTCCACGAAAATTTAATCAAATCACAAATAACATGGCTAACCTAGTATTATATTGGCATTCATCACATCAACACATCATTACATATACATAAAATCATCAAACATTGGTCACAATATATAGAGTAGACATCATAAAAACATAAAATGAATTCACACATGTAAACATTACAATGCTCTCAAAATATATATCCATCTATATATGTCAATCAAAAGTACCATAAATGTTTACAAAAAAGTACAACATGTACATCTCCCATAGGAAAGTGATCCCCCTCATCTCTATAGGTGCAAAACTGGGTTTCTAACTACCCTGTACAAAATGGGCTCGCAGGCCTATATAAATACAAAAATACATAACCGAAACTCATGGTGCCCCAAGATATCCCCACCAGGTCCTCTATCAATGGGAGGTACCCCACCAGTTGGGGGTCATCCCGATCTTGGGGGCAGTCGCCCAGTCATCGCTTCCCCTTCTACAACTACTCTGTGGATCAAGGTCTACAACTCTGCAGGGCCACCCACACAATTCTCCAAGACTCTCTCATCCAGAATGTGGGAGCACATTCCCTCTAGAAAACCCTTCAATACCACGTCCAACTGGCTTCAGAGATCATCTATGCCCCCACTGGCCTCTACCTATTTATCCCGTGATGGCCCCGCACCTGGATCATCGAACTAACGTCTTTGGCTAGCCCTTGTCTCATCTGCTGGCCTCACACCAACCTCATCCCATCGACGTTACTCTCCCACCCACAACAGTCTCATTGGTCCCTAGTGCATCGACTCCCCAACCATCTCCACCTCCCGGCCTCGCGGCCCCACATTTGCAACCACAAAAAAAAAAGTAGATTCAACATCCATATACATATAAACATATTCTACTCTATCAAAATAAAAAAAAATTAATGCAAAAGCATACCTCTTTGGTCCCAAACCTCCCCAGGAGGCAACACCATCTCTAGATCATGCCGGAAGTACATCCCACCATATGGGAATCGCAATATGATCTATGGCATATGGCACCACACACGTGCCAATGTGGCTGTAAAATAATGGCCAGCCTCTCCCCCTCCATGCCACACCAAAATTTGATCCCACCACATCAATAATGTCTCCTATGGCCCTACAGGTTGTAGCAAAACCCTCGGGTGCAACATGGGCACCCTCTCTAGAAACCATGCCACTAGGATAGATCCAAATGAAAACTCACCAGAATCTGTGAACCAACACCGGTGTATTTTCCCTATCATCTTGGCATGCAACATCAAGCCCTAGGAAAACAAGTCCCCATATAGGACCCTCTGCATAATCCTCAGTTGACCCCCACTGATCCGCTGAGTAGCTAAGGACCCATATATCCTCACAATAGCCGCAGTGCACTGATGCAACAACGCATCCATCACATCAATGAGGATGATCAAACCAGACATCATGTTCATCCCTGAAAATTAATCCCACGGCAGGTCTATCAATCGCACATTCCATGGAAACTAGGGGTCAACAAGTAGTGCCATTCCCTGAAAGGGGAGCCCCATCAAGAAATACACATCCTCCACCGCCGAGAATGTCAATTGTTTCCCCTGCACAATGAAGCACTGCAGATCAGTACTCCACATCGATATCAAGTACTGGAGAAGGTACTCCTGCAACTATATCAATGGTAAATCGAGGAACTTGAGAAGTCCACAAGCTGCCAAGTTTCTCTGCACACACGAATCCTCTTTCACCGCTTCCTGAAGGAACTCCTAGTCTCGCTCCCTCTAGTGGACTGGCATGATGAAATGATCACCTACATTCACACAGAAACACTTGGTCATCAATCATAATTTATAAACCATATTCAAAAAATTCAAATTTTCAAAAAACCCCTTAGCTTCACCTCAAGTGTGTAGTTTTCACCCCAACAGGTGTGCACATATGTGTGCTTGTTCTTCGCATAGTTGCACATCAATGCGCGCTTGTTCTTCACATAGTTGTGCATCAATGCGCATATGTAGGAGAAACATATGTGCATTTATGTGCAACTATCACACCCATAGGTTTACACTCATGCACACTTGTTCTCTGCACAGTTGTGCACTAATGTGCAACTGTCTGAGAAATAGTTGTGCACAGTGCGCAGCTGTAATTTGAACAGGCGCACATCACATGCCTACATTTGTTTTCCACCCACGTGCCCCCATGCATGGTTGTATTCAACAGTCACACATCATGGGCAAGAGAGGGAATTATACATGTGCATCTATGCATGGGTATCTTTCCTTCTCCTATGCATTAGTGGGCACACCCCTAACAAATACCCTAGTACAACCCTCCTTACAACCCCTACCCAACAAATAGAAACTAGTTACTATGCAGGAGGATGTCACCACTAACCTAACTCTCAGAAATCCTATATCGATTGGCTCGAACTCCTGTAATATCAAAAACGCCTCCAAATCCCCTCGTCAATTCACTATAGCAGTGGGAACAAATGAGGTGGATTTGTGGGTCCCACAACCATATATAATCACTTTTACCAAACTCCCACACTCAGTTACAAGAGCTCAGCTTATTTTTTTTCCAATTCATCTTCAGCCACGAGATCAGGGTCCTTCCACCTACACAGTCACATTCCATGGGTCACCATATACACTAGGCCCCGGGGAAGCATTTTCTACATATCACATCCAGGTACGCATTCTCATGTTCAAAATTATCAAATAACTGTTATACGTTCTTAATATTCAGATATTTTTCACGTTGGGTATTCATTTTTAATGTGTTAAGGTACTTGGTCATCATAACCCAGTGCATCCCCTTCAGGTATATGATTGACACTGGCATGTAACCATTCCCTCTAAATATCAATTGCATCTCCCAGTCACACCCTCTGACATTCACCTACATCCGGCTCTGTAGTACTATCACCTCTGCTACAGTTTGGTACTGTCACCCGATATCACTCTCCCCCAAATGAGTTGTCTCATTCATAGTCACCCTTGGCACTTTGACACTCATGATGATTTCACCCCCTAGGGATGGGTGTCTTGATAGTCTTACGCATTTTTTAGAATTAGCCACATACTCGTTCTCATCATTTTTCTAGCTTTCCCAATGGATTCCTAGGTTATCTCAACATGGTTCTATTTTGAATACACCTCTACAGTATCATTAACCCTTCATCTCATCCATAATCACTTTTCCCATATGTAAATTGCCTTCCATTCATTTACCTCATACAAAAACCCACCAATGGGGGCCCCACCCTCCACCATTTCTCCATGCAACTTGCGCCCTCACAAGCCAAGCCATCTTGCACTGGGGCACTTGTTTCTATATCTGTACACTCATCCCCAATTATTCTTTATTTATTTGGTAATTGTAAAAAGCCTGTGTTTCCCGCATTTACTTAGCTTTTTGTCGTCTCCCTTGACGACTTTTTTTTTCTGTAAAATCGACCCATGTCGCACTTGGTTGGGTCATTCATTATCCTCTACTCATGTTGACATCGTCCATAAACCCCAAGTATCCCATGGTCCATGTACCCCTGATCTTTGATTTTGTCTACTTTGTCATGCCTCTGGCACAATTTAAACCCATGTCTACTTGTCCCCCTGATGCTAGATACAGTTTCACGGTTGCTACCAATAATCCTTCCAACCTACCCCCAACCAAGGGCATTCTTGAGTCTCATCGCATCTTTACTTCATTTATGTTCCCTATCAGTTCCTGATCTTATCTAGTGGATTTCATGAAGCCCTTTTCTTCTCAGAGTTGCATCTCCCTTTTTGTCGACATCAACATAGTTTCTAGAAGGGAGATAATATATTGACTCTCATTACCTTTACAATGAGGAGTCTTCGACAGAATAGAAAGAACCATCATTTCTCTTTGTTTTCGTTGACCCCTATAACATTCGACTTCAACAAAATGTCATGTTACGGTGGGTCTTGTAATGCGACTATTGCAATGTTTTTATACTAGCCGAAGACCTCTGAATTTGGTAGGCCATCAATGCCTTCGAGTCATTGACACTTCTTACACGCATCCTTTCCTCTTTTAAGAGTATGTTCACCATCATAATTTTCATTTGTTGTTATCAAACTGCCCTGGAGGGCGCTGTAGTTATCTACATAAACATAAAACTTCAGTTACTATCTTACCTTTTTGAGTTACATGACACGAGCATGGGGCATGCTCACCTCATTTGTATAATGATTTTATTTTCTCTCCCTAGAGATAGATTTGAGTCTCGCGGTTACCCCTCTCCCTCCGACAGTATCTCTCTTGCAATTCTTATCAAAACTCTTCATTACAATGGTACTCTTAGTAGAATAAACATTGATGTATTTCGACTATATGTATGCTCCTAACCTCACACGTCAGGGGGCATTTGTTATCACTGAAATTTTATCTGCAACATTTCATGCAAATGGTTACAAAAATACAACATCTCCAAACACCTATTAGTTCACCTACAACACCAAAAATTCATTTCCAAGAGGCAAAAACTATACAACTGGACACAAATTGACATGTGTTGAATCACTAAAGGAAGCGCGCACATAGTGCGCGGGCCAAAGAATACCATAGAGCGCACATGCACCATATGCACAACTGTGTATGATAAAATCCCCTCACTCCTATGAATGGTTCATTTATGGTTCTTTTCGGCCCCTCAACCACTTATGGACCAGCTCCCAACTTGATTTGACCCTCAAATCCGAGTTGAATTTGAATGGGGGGTTGGTCAAAGACCTAAGGGTGCCCTAAAGGGCCCCTTATTCACACTAAGAACTAGTTGGATACTCACTCAAGGACATGATATAAATGGAGGCCATGAGTGCACTAAGAATTTCAGAATATTATAGTATTGTTATGTTTCCTCTATTCTCCTTCAAGAATCCTCTTTTCTTCTTGGAGCATTCTAGCAACATCTCAATAAGCTATTCCACTCACCTCTTGAGGGAATATGCTTGGATGTATTCACCATTTTCTTTCTTCTTTATCATTGTAAGAAGAGATATCAAATAGGGGACTCAAGATCCCTCCCAAGGAGGAAGAGGGGATCCATAAGTCCTCCTTTCTCTACGGTGTTTGCCAACTAATATAGGTATCCATTGGTGGCATAATCTTGGTCATTTGGTTGATTGATTTTGGTTCAAAGTTTCTTATGCATTTTAGTTTTATTTCCTTAGTTGTTTTTAGTTTATTTGTTTTTTTATTTCATGTGCTTGGATTATATAAATCATTCAATAACCTTTGTATTGTATACCATGCCCAACTAGACTTGTAATCTCCCTTGTTTTGCTCACCCAAGTGACGAAACAAACACAACACCTTTCAAGTTTCTTTCAGGTTTTCTGAGTCTGTTAAGGGATTCTAGTCAGCTTCAGGTGCAATACCAGTTGTCCCTTCCCTCTAAGACTTCCTGATATTTTATTTTCTTTGGGAATATACATAGGTGTATGCACCCTTTCTTGAGCCAGCCTGCGTACATATGCACTCTGCTCAGTAAACATCCCGCGTACATATGCAGGTTACTGATGTAATGGCCCACATATTTGTTTCAAGAATTTTTTTGAAAAAGAGGGATTTTGCCTCTTTCTTGATTGAAGTTCACACTTATAAAGGTTTTGTTGTATCATTTTAGAGTCTATGTTTACATCCATAGCCTGGGTATAGAGTTCGATTTACCTATTTTCTTGATTTTCTTGTGTTTACTTTTAAAAAGGGTTTTAAGAAAATTCTTGAATTGTAAACCTAACTTCTTGGTTTCTTGATTGAATCCCTACAATATGTAGTAGGCTAAAGGTTTTTTCTAGACTTGTTTCAGTCTTTTTATCCTCTTTTACTTTCTTTGAAAAAAGAAAAATATTTATTTCATTTTTTCTCTTTAAGGAAATTTCAAAAAAAATAAAATTTCTTTTTAGTTTGATAAAGTAGTTAGAGTTGGTTATTTTCAAAAAGGAAAAAGAGTGTTTTTTTCAAGTTATTTCTTGATTTATTGAAACACAGGTAGCTTCTAGTCAACCAAAAGTAGGTTTTAGGTTTTCTTTACAAGATCTTGAAAAGTTAGTTAAAAAAAGTTAAGTTACAAAGAGTTAGTTTTAAAACTTTGCTTTTGGATTTGAACTAATTTTTATTTCAAACGATTTAATTTTCTTCTCCTTTTCATCTCTTATAACACCATTAGTTTCACCACCATATCCCATGAGTAAATCAAGTCTTTAAAAAAATGCTGAATCAAAAATAAAATAGACATTTTATGTTTGTAGGGTCTGTTGTTCCTGAGTCTGTACTTAAGGCTTTAAAGTACAGTGTCAAGACATCTGAAAGTATGATAAAGGTTGATAAAGGATTACACTAACCTTTGATATAGGAAGTTAATGAATATTTCTAATTTCTTCTTGTCTAGCTTCCAACTGTTCCTGGGTGGTAATATCTTGCTCAATGGCTGCCCATGAACGTTCAAGTTCTTCCCGGGTGTTAGCAGTTCTAAGGATTGTATCAAAAAGGTTTAGAGAAATATGTGTTTGATTAGATAGTATGGGTCCAATGTTCGGTTGAGTTGCTGTAGGAACGATCATTGAGTAACTTTACCAGTAAGAAATATTTAAAAAGAGATTTCAACAATGTTTCAATTCGGTCAAAATAAAGAGAAATTTTTGCATGAAGAACAAAATAGGAATGCAAACTGAAGGCCCTTTCCCGTAACTGTATTATTTTTTAGTGAAAATATGTGGGATGAGAGAAAAACATTTAGATGTAGATGATGTAAGGTTCCTGTCAATATAAAACTCACATATACACAGAAGAAGAAACTATTATAGAAATAATTGACATAGTGTAAATAAATATATAATTTTGTAAATGCAAATTGGTCTTACACCCGCTGATAGCTGGTGCAGAGGAAAGACAAGAAACAATTATAGAAAAAATGAAATCCCTTCACTATAGTAGTGATCGTACTAAAGTATAGTGATACACATCAATTATGAAAAGTGAAATGAAATGAAACTAGAAACATAATGAAACAAACTTGTAACACAGTCATGACAGAATCGGGAATCTTCAAATTTGCTAGTATTAACTTCTCGAATGCAAAAAACTCTATTACAATCGCTACCAAAAAAGTCCAGCCTTATGTTCTTCTTTTGGTCCTCTATTTATACCAATTTCTCTCCCCTTTAGAAACATAAATGGTTTCATAAATGTTGTTACAAACGAGAGGAGCGAAATCATTCCACCTCTCATACTTTATTTTCAAAAAGTGCCAGGTGCTTGTCTTCGCGGGATTTAGTGCATATGATACATTTGTCCATAGATTGGATACAAGCTGTGAAGGTTCCGCTTGGCAGCAGTGAGGAGCGAAATCACTCCATCTCTCCTACTCTATTTTCAAAAGGGGCCAGGTGCTTGTCGTCACATGGATTCGGTGCATATGATACATTTGTCCACAAACTAGGATACAATCTGTGAAGGCTCCGCTTGATAGCTGGCCTCGGTGAAATAGCACTCTCGGGCCAACTATGGAAGTTTATCACCTATTTGTGCATCAATGATGTCAAGAGCGCTGAGTTGTGTGCTCGGTTGAATCAAATATTTATCAACTTGAGTCATGTCTACCCTGTCCATTTTATAGATATCCACCGAATCTCTTTCATTCTTCTCCTTTAGATCAAGGGAGATCTAATCTACATTCATTTGCCTTAGTGTCTCTAAGTCACCTCCATTCTCCACTCCTAGCAGCTTGCCATCTATGGCATTGAAAGCTTCTTGTAATGAATTGGTTACTTTTTGAGCCTGTTCCTTGCTTAAGGTAATATTATGTTCCCAATCCTTTAACAGAATATTACCTCTTGTTTGTTCAGCGATGGTGAGTCCTGGAGAATCCGTCGAAAACCTGTTGTTGGTAGCTATCACCGCCTCTTGAAAAATGACTCGAGCAGCCTCTTTGTTCCTTTCTTTGACAGTCAGATTTTCTGAAATATGATGCATTAACACGCAATCTTCTCGGATCACCCCCACTTTGTCTAACAGACTTTGTTGTACAGAAGAGATCATGCCCCTGATATCAATCGCTCGGGATCTAAACCCCTTGACGTCGATAATTTTTCTTTCAACAACCTCTACTTGAGCCTGTAGCTCTGTGATCATATTCCTCTGTTGGCCAGCCTGCACCCGACCTTCTCGGATCATCGAGTGTTCTTGTTCCAGCTTGACTTTGAGTGTTTCTATCTCATTTTTATCAACCAATCTAGCATGTTCCATCTCTATGTTGGCCTGGCCCTTGGCATTTTCTGTGGTTGTAGCCAACCTGGCCTCGAGGGTCCTGATGAGGCGATTCTTTCTTTTCAATTGGAGATTCATCTGCCCAACCGAGAATTGATTTGCTGAACCGTAGGCGCCCAGTGTTCCAACGATTTCAGTAGCAAGTTGATCACTTTTCTTGCTCTTTCCATCTGTCATGATTTTGTATTTTTTAACAGTGGACTCTCCCTCTTGATAAAATTCTCGCTTCACTACAGCTTTTCTCTTTTTGTCAAAAAAGAACTCATTAGGAGGGAGTTCCTCTACCCTTATAGGCCTCAGTTCTTCACCAAATATCCATCCCTCGCTAACATCTCCCTGTGACGACTGTAAGAGTGTGACAGAGGAAATGGGTTTTCCTATTTGCTTTGTTGATTCTTTTAGAGTATTGACAGGGTTTTGTTCTTTTGGAGTATTTGGGGATTCTTTTTCAGTCTCTGCTATCTTCTTTCTCGGTGGGTCTGGAATTTTTCCTTCAGCCTCTGAATTCTGTTTGCTTGGAGGGTCTGGAGTTTTTTCCTCAACCTCCGAACTTTCTTTGCTTGGTGGGTCTGGAGTCTTTCCCTCTGCCTCTGAAATCTATTTGCTTGGAGGATCTGGAGTCTTTTCTTTTGTTTCGGGATTACTCATTTTCTCCTCTTCCGGTTGTTGTCCAGGGATAGATATTACCTCTGTAGAATCTTCAGCACTTTTATATTTTGTCTTGGCAATGGCCAAACCTCCCAACATAGTGGGAAGACATCTTCTCTTATGCTCTTGGAATCTCAACACAGCTGCTGCGTCTTCGGGTGCTAGAGATTGGATCCGGGCTAACACCTCTTCATAATATTTCACTCCTCGGAAAATGTCATCCGAGGGGGAATTCTCATGTTCGAATCTCTTAAGCCCAACATGAGCCAGATGATTGCTCACAACTTTCTGTGGATCATATTTTTTAATCTCAATGGAGGCCAACTTTAGGTCCTCCAGGGCAGCAGCCTCGGCTTTGGCATGCCCAAAATCTAATAAAGAATATGAATTCATTCGAATGGGAAAAGAAGGCCATACCTTTTTTGAATAGCCCTTGAGTTCCTTTCTTATGCCCCTGATTACTATTTGCCATGCAACTTCACGACAAGCTAGTTTATCGGGAATGAACAAAGGTAGCGCATGAGGGGGAACAGAAGCCCCGAAAACTCTGATGTATGAGAACTATGCTTCTACATACCAATCTGCGATGCCACTCAGACCTGTTGAAACGTTATCCGATATGCGAGGTGGAAGGTGACCAAAAATATTTATGTGCACGGGCACCATCACCCAATTGAAAATCTCATATGGGAACTTTCTAGCTTTATTTTCCCATAATTTATCATGGTATTCGTGCACTGGTTTTTCTTGGGTTGGATTCCAAGCCCATTTCATCAAGGGGAAAGGCGTCATGGAACATATTGCATCCATGATATATGCTGACATGTAAAACGTTGAGGGTTTCCCACCTGCCTTTTTCTCCCGATACTCTATGACCCTGTTGGCCAAGCTATCTGAGAGCATTTTTGCCAAATTGAAAGAGAAACCTTCATCGACCCGAAATATGAGAGGCACCCAAGAGACATAGAAATGCGAGGTGTCTTCTCGCCTGAACAGATGACATGTCATCATGGCCACATACTTGTATTGTGGCTCTAGCGAAGCAATTGAATACAGGCCCTTGTCATTTGCTCTAAATGTCGCGAAGCGCGAAACCCAATCCTTTATCAAACCTGGCATACTTTTTTCATATTTTTTGCACTCCTTTTTGAATTCTTCCAAGAAATTTGCACCGTATGTATATTCAAATGTGGAAGGCAGCTTATACATGCTTTGTAAATGCTCGGGCTAGAAAGTTTCGATAGTCACTTACTGATTATTCATAATTGTTCTGGTAGGCAGGTCCACGTGATCCAAAGCCCAGTGGATCATGTCATAGTAAGGAAGAAATCAGGGCCTAGTTGATATTCTGTGCATCCCTGACTGGACAACTATCTTATACTTGGTGTGTAAATCATCTCTTTCATTGTCGTCAGAATCATCTGAGTAATCAACTAATTCTGTCTGCAGAACATTGTACACATGCGACCAGTCGAGAATTGATTCGATACTTCGGGGTGAAGTATCGGAGACATTGTCTGAGCCTTGGCTTGTAACTTGGACATTTGTCTTTGTCGCTTTCCACGGAGCCATGACTGTTTCTTGATTTTTCGCTCTTCTGTGGTAAACCTGTGTATACATGCAGAAGTTAATTTACTTCGAAAATGACGAGCTCTGCTTGCTTATGAAAAAAGTCTTTATCATAACAAAATGAGACTCCCGTATATATTTGAAACTTCTATAATCTGCGTTATAAGTCTGTCCAATCACAATTAACACAAATTGATTGCGTAAAAAATCCGATCTTCTTTATTCGTAGATTTACCCTAATTATCCATTAATGTCATCAATGTTTGGCGGCTTGCCAGTCAATCGGAGTATGAAAAGAAAAAAGTTATCATGAGAAATGTGCAAGCCTCGATGCGCGGGACCTATCTCGTTATATTTTAAAATGTTCAAAATATAGCAATGTTAAAAATCTTCTCTCTTTTCGCTGCATCGGGGATTTCCTTTTAACATTTCAAGTTTTCAACTCACGAGACTGCGAGTACCGATTTTGATTTAAAAGATAATCATGATTTAAAGCATGATTAATTTCCTAATCATTTTACTCACGGTATCACGACTCGAAACTTCGAAGATAAAATTTTGGGAGATTAGTATGCCGAGTTACAAAACTGCGAGAAATCGACAATTAAGACTTAATTAGGATTAAGAAAACTTGGATTAGGTGACTAATTAATCATACCATAATCACATCGTAGTTTCATGAGTCGGAGTTTTAGACATCATGATTTTTGAAAAGATAGCACCGAGTGGCGAAACGCTGAGAACCATTTTAACCATATTTAGCTTTTGCCTTTAATCTCTGACCAGGGTTAACTCACAAGTACCTGGCATTGTCGGTTCTCGGGACTGTGAAAAAGAAAAAATGGGTTTGATGAGCACCGAGGCGCGAAACCCCGACAACGTCAAATCAAAAGTTAAAAGATTTTACCCTAGTTAGTGCTTTGGGCGGAAAATAAAAATGACTTCGTCGTTTCGTGACTCGAGACGTATGAACTCAAGGATTAAAGTATCCAACTTGAGAGCTCCTGAAATAAAGGAAAAAAGTTCGAACGTTTAGTACAAAAGAGGACTTGTTTTAAGGGGAGAAACAACATCGCTACTTCTTTCGACAAGGTTGTAGGAAATTTTTTCAAAGTTCCGGGGGAAAATTCAAAAGGCCATCTTTAGATTTCAAGTGTCTAAGACTGAAAATATGTGAAGGGTTATAATAAATTAAAGGCGGCTCCAACATAGGCTCCAACTAGGGATCACGCCTCCCTGTGAGGCGGGAAGAACAGTAGACCAGGTGCCAATATTGGGTAAATGGAGTCACAGGCTAAAATCATGAAAAAATCAAGGAAGAAGATAGAAAGGGAGGGAAATTTTCGCTTTGTACCTCTGAAATTTTTTCGAAATTAGATACTCTTTCCAAACATAGCTGAATTCACTTTCACAACTTCCCCTTTCTCACTACTAACTTTGGGGACGCTTTAAGACAGTCAAAACGACCCTAGGATTTTCAACAGATCTTACGATTCTCAGCTTGCATTAAAAGAATGTTATTATACAATTTTAAATAGGGAAGCCCCATCGGAATTTGGGGAAATGATCAGGCTTTCAGAAAGTCTTGGTTACCGGAGTAGATTGATATTTATGTGTAACAGCCTTACAGATCTCTCAGACATTGCTTCACTGCCAGCGAGCCTATTCAGTACCCCGGTGAAGTTGTCTGACCCCTTTTTTACTGAATTTATTTTCACCACTTCGGAAAATATTTATGCGTTTAAACGCTAAGACAAGGGCAATCATTTCTGAATTTCCTTTCATCGTCTTAATGGACTAGGTGGGGGCAATCATTTCTCAATTTCCTTTCACCACTTGTCTCAGTATTTATTTTTAAAACACGAAGATGGGAGCAATCAGTTTTTATCAAGGTTGAGATCTGTGTAATATTTTTTATCAGAGGTCTGTCCACTTATTTTGATTACTCGGTATCGACCTTCCTTTGACCCTCACAAGACCTTTGGTTCTTAGGGATATAGGGGAGAATAATAAAATTTTAAGGAACATCCTGTTCAAGCAAGCTTTGATTTTTCCGACGCTGTCGAAAAACCTAGGAAAGTTAGGATTGCTATAAACATTCCTTAGCTTAGAATAAGATCAAGCAGTTGTGAAGACCAGCTTTCTCATTAAGATCTGGTTCAGAACCCTTGAGGTTTAAAATGAAAAAACCGTTATCTCTCCACAAAGACTCGGGAAGGTAGTGACTCGCTAAAAGTTAGGACCAAATATAAACAGAAAACAAGGGAGCAATTCAATGGCTTAATATACAAAAGGTCACAACAGTTCGGGACTGGTTTTCGGATATATTTAGGAACAAAAATTATGACTGGCTATTTTTGGGTTTAATACATTCTTTCGAATCATTTAGTTTGAGGATTATGAAGCCAAAAATAATCCTGTTATCTAACCTTTTATATTGCAATTTGAACAATATTACCTTAGATTGCTAAAATAGCCTTTCATGACATGTGTATTGAGAAAACTCACCTCTGTCTTTTCTTTCAATTTCTTTGTGGACTATGAATTATCTTATGTATCACCTGTTTTATGTCGTTCTATTTCCAACACCGACCTGCATATTATTTTTTTTAGTTTCGTCTGCAACTGGAATCCTGCAAAAACAAATACAAATTTTATTGAAAATGTGTTGAGAGTTTAGGAACGAAAACCAAAAATTAAAAGTAGATGTTTGAACGAAAACATAAATATGTACAAAAACTCATAATAAAATTTATTTATTTACAAATATATACATATAATTTTTTATTTTATTTTATTTCTTTTTTATCCGACGACTGTCACGTCATGTAGTGCTTCAAGTACCGCCCGTTGACAGGGGCGCTGAGAACTTCTCCATCAATATTTTCCAGAAGAAAGGAATTCTTTCCTTCTGGAGCTGAGACCCTGAATGGTCCATACCAAAGGTGGTCAAATTTTCCATGCTTCATGGCTTCTTCTCTTCTCGCATCCCATCTTAACACCAAGTCACCTGGGAGGAACTCTTTGTCCTTTGCCTAGAGATCGAACAATGTTTTCATATCATCCTGGTATTTCTGCATTTTCTCATCAACCTCCACTCTGAGTTGTTGAACCTCAATCAACTGGTTAATTCTCCTGGTTACATGATTGGGTTCTTCGTTCTGATCCTGCCATAATTTCATCACAGGAAATGCTAAGTTTATAGGCAGAACCGCCTCGGTCCCATAGACCATCTGAAATGGGGAAATGCCGATAGACCTTTTAGTGCTGATGTGGTTTTCCTACAACGCGTACTTCAAATGTACATGCCAGGACCTCTTGTTTTCATTCAGTACCTTTTTTATTACGTTTACCAGGATCTTGTTAGATGATTCAGCCAGCCCATTTCCCTGAGGGTAATAAGTAGTGGAATGGCCGATAACAATACTGTACTTCTGGAAGAAGTTGATCATATCCATGGACTTGAAAGCCTGGGTGTTATCAGTAACAATCTTTCGGGGACACCCAAATCTCGACAAAATGTTATCTTCCAAGAAGTCAATCACCACCGAGTCTATTGCCCTTTTGGTTGGAATTGCTTCCACCCACTTTGTAAAATAATATATGGCTGTTAAGATCCACTTATGCTGAGCACTGGAATGGGGATTAATTTCCCCTATGAAGTATAATCCCCATTGTTGAAATGGGGCTTTAGTTTTGACTGGAACGAGTGGTAGTGCAGGGAGTTTCTTCTTACCAGCGAATATTTGACATGAGTGACAGGCACGCACTTTGGTATTGACGTCCGAAGATAGTTTTGGCCAATAGTATCTGGCCCTCAGGATCTTGTAGGCTGTGGCTCTCCATGCATGGTGTCCTCCACAGATTCCTTCATGAAATTCTTCTATAACCCGTGGAGTTTCCGACTCAACCAAACAAACTAGTAAGAACCTGAGTGGATCCTTCCAATATAGTTGATTTTCGGAGATGCAATATTTTACAGCATGGAGTTTTAAAGTTATGCATTTGGTTGGTGTTAGTCCATCTGGACATTTCAGGTGTGGTAGTGCAGGGAGTTTCTTCTTACCAGCGAATATTTAACATGAGTGACAGGCACGCACTTTGGTATTGACGTCCGAATATAGTTTTGGCCAATAGTATCTGGCCCTCAGGATCTTGTAGGCTGTGGCTCTCCATGCATGGTGTCCTCCACAGATTCCTTCATGAAATTCTTCCATAACCCGTGGAGTTTCCGACTCAACCAAACAAACTAGTAAGAACCTGAGTGGATCCTTCCAATATAGTTGATTTTCGGAGATGCAATATTTTACAGCATGGAGTTTTAAAGTTCTGCATTTGGTTGGTGTTAGTCCATCTGGACAAATAGAAGACTATATCTTTATACCATCCTGACGATAAGAATTTTTCTTCAACTTTGCTTGGATGTGTCTGGTCATCCGGCTCTTGCCAATGTGTGTCTCCATCTTCCCCTTGTAGGCGATTAATGTCAAGAGCTCTAAGGTTTGACTCAGCCAAGAGTTTGGCCAGAACCTGCCCCTTTATCAATTTAGTAGGCTTGACTTCCAGATCAAATTCTTGTATTTTAGCGAGCCAGTGCCCTCGTTTTCCATCACTATCTGGCTGTACCAATATATCTTTCACAGCACTGGCTGGTACGTACGCGATAATTTTTGAATGCAGAACATAAGTTCTGAATGCTTTAAGTGCTTTCACCATTGCGTACGCCTATTTTTATATTATATCATATTTTAGTTCGGCGTCTCTAAGGCTCTTACTAAAAAACGCGATCGGGCGTTCAAAGCCTTCATCATCTTTTTGTAGCAACACCGCAGCAATAGTATGTTCAGAAGCGAACGAGAAGATGAGGAAATCTCTCAACTAATCTGGGCTTGTTAACACAGGCTCTTCACTGATGACCTTTTTAATATGCCCGAATGATTCTTTAGCCTCAGTTGTCCAATTTACTCTGCTATCCTTTTTCAACATTCCTGTGATCAATTTGACAATCTCAGCAAAATTAGGTATAAACCTTCGTAAAAAAATTATTGTACCTAAGAAAGATTGAATTTCTTTTACGTTCCTAGGAATCCTGATAGTTGTATTGCTTCAATCCTCTTAGGATCGATCCTGATCCCATCTTTAGATACTATATGCCCCAGAAGCTTACCTTCCTACATAGCGAAATGTGATTTCTTCGGGTTCAAAGATAGGCCATACCTGCGACATTTTTCGAAAGTCTGTTTTAAATGGATCAAATGTTCTTCATCGGTTTTAGAGAAAACCGTTAAATCGTCAAGGTAGATTACTACAAACTTGTCTCTTTCTCCAACGAAAGCGATGTCCATAGCGCGCTGGAATGTAGCCCCTACATTCATCAATACAAAAGGCATTTTATCATACATGAATGTACCCCGTGGTGTGGTGAAGGCGGTTTTTTCTCTGTCTAGCGCGTTCATGGCGATTTGATTATACCCAGAAAACCCATCTATCATAGAAATTCAATTCACTCCAACTACCCTTTCCAGGACGTGGTCCATTTTGGGGAGCGGATAATTATCCTTAAGAGAGGACCTGTTCAAGTTCTGTAAATCCACACATAGTCTGATTTCTCCGTTCTTTTTCCTGACATGGACTAAGTTTGCCACCCAGTCTGAGTACCTTAGAGGTAAAATTATTTTTGCATCTAAAAGCTTCTTAACTTCCTTTTCAATGACGGGAAACAAAATGGGGTTAAATTGCCTAAGTTTTTGCCTAAAAGGCTTGACCCCGGGCTTCAATGGTATCTTGTGCTCAATTACGGAAGTATCATATGTTCGAATTTCTTCATAGGACCAGGCGAAAACATCTATATACTGTTTGAGTAGGTCTCTATATTGGTCTTTTACCTTGGGAGGGAGGAATTTAGATATTTTTACTATCCTGGCTTCTTTTTCAGTTCCTATGCTGCAATCCTCCACTTCTTCTGGTTGGGGATGCAAAGTGGATTTCACAGGTATGTCGTTCTGATCGAAGAGTCTTTCTAAAGGAATTAAGCCTTTCGATATCTGGTTTTTTTTAAGGACCAACATGCGATGATCCGCTATTTTATCTAGAAAGGTTTCAGGATCTTCACCCTCTTGCATAATCCACATCGGGTCGTTTTGGTTTTCTTGGTCTGGATGAGTTTAAGAGAACTCACCTATTTCCATAAGAAATTTCTGAATTTGTTCGTCATCTTCAAAAATCTGCCAGTGTCTGACATTGTCGGGTATAGACAGTTTATATCTGACTTCAATATGATATTTCAGTTTAATGTTCATGGGAGGGGAAAAGGTTGAGGCTACCTTAGCCAATGCGTCAGCATGTAGATTCTCTGTGCGAGGGATAAAATGGACTTTTATAGATGAGAAAAAATTCTCCATCAAATCCCAAGCACAATTTCTGTATGTTCTTAGTCTGGGATGCTTGTCTTGGTATTGTCGGTTCACTTGTCTTACTATCAATTCAGCGTCACCGTAAACCTCCAAGTTTTTTATCTTTAACTTCTTTGCTGCCTCCAAACCTAAGATTAATGCTTCATACTCACATACGTTATTGGTGTAATCTATATCCCATTGCAAATGATATGAGAAAGGCACAATAAACTTACCTTCAGGTGCTACTAAAAGTATGCCAGCACCAGCTCCTTTAGAAGACGAAGCGCCATCGAAGTACATTTTCCACATACCACTTTTGCATAGTTCTTTAGTCATGGGGCTAAGCTCTTCTTGCTTCATATCAAGTTGTTCTGGACACCCATCTAAACCATCATCAAATGACAATATGAAATTTCCCAGATCTTGGTCTGCAACGTAAATGGGAAAGTTATTTGGATTCTGAGGATCACTGACAGTATACGCCAATCTTGTTTCTCTGTACAAACGGGTAAAATGACCACCAAAAATTGGGATTGTGGCATATGACATGTCCAATTGTAGAGAACCCCCCAACTTGGCTCCCCATGATCTGGATAACAACATACCATATTTGGGGGGAATATCTGCGATAACCACGTCCATCAGGATACTCTTGACCGGGACCTGAGCCAAGGTAACTACCAGATCTTTTATCATTCCCATACATTTAACCTTTCTTGAATCAAATGAGTATAGGTTTCCATAGGGTCTAGTGATCTGGAGCCCCAGCCTTTCCATTATAATTTTGGGCATAACATTATGTGAAGCCCCGGATTCTAACATGCAGTTATGTAGTAATTGGTCATGTATATTCAGGGTGATATAGAAAGGAGAAACGTTGTCCTTGGATCCCTCAAAATGAGGACCAAAGGTGATGTTAGGTCTGTCGTCTTCTAGGTTGATAACATAAGAATGACTTTCTGGCTAATGAACACCCATCACTTTGGAAATTTGCTTCCGATAAGTGGGGTTTTTTGCTATTTCTACCAAAGGAATCGGTATCTTAATTTTATTTAATTCATTTTCAAAATTGAAAGATGTATTTACCTTTTCCATTTCTTTGGTTAAGACCTCCGAGATTTTTCCTTCCGACTTGTTTGTCTGGATCGCTTTATCGCTCGGGATTTTGGTCGAAGATGTAACTTTATCTATTGGTCTTGTTTCCTTTGTTTGGGTTTTAGCTTTTTTCACCTCAGACTCTTGAGTCTTTGCTATCTTGACTTTATTGCTAGGTAACAATGTATTTTCCAAAGGAGGTTCATGAGATGGACCCCTTTGCAGGATTTTCTTAGGTTGGTCAGTTGAGGTGGGCTTATTTTTAGATCTCAGATTGTATTTGGGTTGAAAATCAGCCACTATCATTTCTGTTTCTGGTTGAGATATGCAGAGGTTAGTATGATCACCTTCTTCCTCTTCTTTAGACGATTGAGGGGTATTTAAATACTTCTCATAGTCTTCCCTGGTCAAAAATGGTTGTGAACGTTCATCACCGAAAGACGCGACTTCATCTTTCGAATCTTCGAAATCTTGGAGGTCATTTGCTCCTATAAAATTTTCGTTTTTTAGTGGAGCTTGTATTTTTTGATCTTCATTCTTTATTTTCCTCTATTGATTTTGGGGATTTGGGTTTCTCCTGAAGTCCCTTTTGTTAGAAGAATCATCTTTAGCCTGATCTAACTCCATCCTAGAGATTTTGTTAGACAGATCTTTAATTATTTGGGCCATATCATCTACTCTATCGTCAGTGTATCTATTTGACTCGGAAGGACCCGCTGGTTCCCTACAGCGTCTATTTTCATGGTTGACTGTTTCTACTTTAGCCTTTAACTTACCTAAATCCATTATATTAGATTCTATTTCGACAGCATCATCTTGCATTCTATTCAGGGTGGCTCCTCTTCTTTCTCGCAAAAGAAATGAAAAATCAGGTTCGAAGGCTCCCACAAAGGTTACTTTGGCTGAGGGTTTGGAAGGTTTAACAGTGGATGGAATTTTATTATAAAGTTTGTTGAATCTCAGAATAAATTCCATAACGATTTCTAAGTTCTTTTTCTTTAGGGACCCAAACTCAGTAAGGTAATATAAGTGATCCTTTCTCTCTCCCCATTGTCTGAGGAAAGCATTTTCCAAGGCGTCATATGTCCGAATAGAAGCTGCAGGAAGACTCCGAAACCAAGTTCGGACCTGTCCTTCGAAGGTTTGGACAAGTAGTCTCGAATAGACATCCTCGTGCTCAATACCGCATATATCTGCAAACTGGTCAAAGAAATTTATATGCTCGGCTGCGGTTAGATATCCCTCCCCAATTAAATTAGGAAGATTTTTGATGTAATTGTCAGGTAAATCATGGAGGGGAACGGGTAAAACCAAGGGAGCGTATCTCACTGCTACTTTTGCAAATACTCCGGGAGGAGGGACATTTGGATGTCCTCCACCTCCTCCTCCAACGCCTGTCATCGACTTGAGAGTAGGAAATGAGGGGGTAACACACTCTTTTGAATCAGGCAAAACTGGGAAGTTTTGCTGAAGAAAGGCTGGTATGTCAAACGATAACGATCTTTCCAAAGGACCTTTTCCCTTGTTTATCTGATGTGGATCACTCCTAAATTCTGAGTAGTTTGTTTCTGGATCTTTGGTATCAGACAGGGGGCTACAGGAAGTAAGAGGTTTTGAAGGGTATTTAGTCTTTACAAGTGGGTTTTTGGGTTTATTAACTGAAGCGGTTGCCTCAAACGAGCCTCTCGCTCTTAAAAAAAAAATTTAGGATTATTTACAGGCATAATCAGCTTGCCATCCGGGTTCTATCTGGTATGCCTTCTACCAGAAGCCAGTTTGTGTTTCAGTGGAGTCTCCAAGTGAAAGATTTTTTAGTAAATCCTTAAAACTGTGTGCACTCTATGTTCACTATCAAAGAGTAACACTTATCAATGAAATAGTTTGTCGTTTTCCCAGGGAAAAGATTTCATAACTTCAAGTCCCTGGCAACGGCGCCAGAAAGATGTTGTTCCTGAGTCTTTACTTAAGGCTTTAAAGTACAATGTCAAGGCATCCGAAAGTATGATAAAGGTTGATAAAGGATTACACTAACCTTCGGTATAGGAAGTTAATGAAGATTTCTAAGTTCTTGTTGTCTAGCTTCCAACTGTTCCTGGGTGGTAATATCTTGCTCAATGGTTTCCCATGAACATTCAAGTTCTTCCCGGGTTTTAGCAGTTCTAAGGATTGTATCAAAAAGGTTTAGAGAAATATGTGTTTGATTAGATAGTCTGGGTCCAATGTTTGGTTGAGTTGTTGTAGGAACGTCATTGAGTAACTTTACCAGTAAGAAAGATTTAAAAAGAGATTTCAACGTTGTTTCAATTCGATCAAAATAAAGAGAATTTTTTGCATGAAGAACAAAATAGGAATGCAAACTGAAGGCCCTTTCCCGTAACTGTATTATTTTTTAGTGAAAAGATGTGGGATGAGAGAAAAACATTTAGTTGTAGATGATGTAAGGTTCCTGTCAATATAAAACTCACATATACACAGAAGAAGAAACTAGTATAGAAATAATTGACATAGTGTAAATAAATATATATTTCTGTAAATGCAAATTGGTCTTACACCCGCTGATAGATGGTGCAGAGGAAAGACAAGAAACAATTACAAAAAAAATGAAATCCCTTCACTATAGTAGTGGTCATACTAAAGTATAGTGATACACATCAATTATGAAAAGTGAAATGAAATGAAACTAGAAACATAACGAAACAAAATTGTAACATAGTCATGACAGAATCGAGAATCTTCAAATTTGCTAGTATTAACTTCTCGAATGCAAAAAACTCTATTACAATCGCTACCAAAAAAGTCCAGCCTTATGTTCTTCTTTTGGTCCTCTACTTATACCAATTTTTCTCCCCTTTAGAAACATAAATGGTTTCATAAATGTTGTTACAAACGAGATGAGCGAAATCATTCCACCTCTCATACTTTATTTTCAAAAAGTGCCAGGTGCTTGTCTTCGCAAGATTCAGTGCATATGATACATCTTTCCATAGACTGCATATAAGCTGTGAAGGTTCCGCTTGGCAGCCATGAGGAGCGAAATCACTCCATCTCTCCTACTCTATTTTCAAAAGGGGCCAGGTGCTTGTCGTTGCGTGGATTCGGTGCATATGATACATTTGTCCACAAACTGGGATACAAGCTATGAAGGCTCCGCTTGACAGTTGGCCTCGGCGAAATAGCACTCTCGGGCCAACTGTGGAAGTTTATCACCTATTTGTGCATCAATGATGTCAAGAGCACTGAGTTGTGTTCTCGGTTGAATCAAATATTTATCAACTTGAGTCATGTCTACCCTGTCCATTTTAGAGATATCCACCGAATCTCTTTCATTCTTCTCCTTTAGATCGAGGGAGATCTGATCTACATTCATTTTCCTTAGTGTCTCCGAGTCACCTCCATTCTCCACTCCTCGTAACTCACCATCTATGGCATTGAAAGATTCTTGTAATGAATTAGTTACTTTTTGAGCCTGTTCCTTACTTAAGGTAATATTATGTTCCCAATCCTTTAACAGAATATTACCTCTTGTTTGTTCAGCGATGGTGAGTCCTGGCGAATCTGTCGAAAACCTATTGTTGGTAGCTATCACCGCCTCTTGAAAAAAGACCTGAGCAGCCTCTGCGTTCCTTTCTTTGACAGTCAAATTTTCTGAAATATGATGCATTAACACGCAATCTTCTCGGATCACCCCCACTTTGTCTAACAAACTTTGTTGTACAGAAGAGATCCTGCCCCTGATATCAATCGCTCGATATTTAAACCCCTCGATGTTGATCATTTTTCTTTCAACAACCTCTACTTGAGCCTGTAGCTCTGTGATCATATTCCTCTGCTAACCATCCTGCACCCGACCTTCTCAGATCACCAAGTGTGCTTGTTCCATCTTGACTTTGAGAGTTTCTATCTCATTTTTATCAACCAATCTAGCCTGTTCCATCTCTATGTTGGCCTGGCCCTTGGCATTTTCTGTGGTTGTAGCCAACCTGGCCTCGAGGGTCCTAATGAGGTGATTCTTTCCTTTTAATTGGAGATTCATCTGCCCAATCGAGAATTGATTTGCCGAAGCGTAGGCGCCCAGTGTTCCATCGATTTCAGTAGCAAGTTGATCACTTTTCTTGCTCTTTCCATCTGTCATGATTTTGTATTTTTTAACAGTGGACTCTCCCTCTTGATAAAATTCTTGCTTCACTACAACTTTTCTCTTTTTTTCAAAAAAGAACTCATTAGGAGGGAGTTCCTCTACCCTTATAGGCCTCAGTTCTTCACCAAATATCCATCCCTTGCTAACATCTCCCTGTGCCGACTGTAAGGGTGTGACAGAGGAAATGGGTTTTCCTATTTGATTTGTTGATTCTTTTGGAGTATTGACAGGGTTCTGTTCTTTTGGAGTATTTGGGGCTTCTTTTTCAGTCTCGGCTATCTGCTTTCTCGGTGGGTCTGGAAATTTTCCTTCAGCCTCTGAATTCTGTTTTCTTGGAGGGTCTGGAGTTTTTTCCTCAACCTCTAAACTTTCTTTGCTTGGCGGGTCTGGAGTCTTTCCCTCTGCCTCTGAAATCTGTTTTCTTAGAGGATCTGGAGTCTTTTCTTTTGTTTCAGGATTACTCGTTTTCTCCTCTTCCGGTTATTGTCCAGGGATAGATATTACCTTTGTAGAATCTTCATCATTTTTATCTTTTGTCTCGGCAATGGCCAAACCTCCCAACACAGTGGGAAGACATCTTCTCCTATGCTCTTGGAATATCAACACAGTTGTTGCGTCTTCGGGTGCTAGTGATTGGATCCGGGCTAACACCTCTTCATAATATTTCGCTCCTCGGAAAATGTCGTGTGAGGGGGAATTCTCATGTTCGAATCTCTTAAGACCAACATGAGCCAGATGATTTCTCACAACTTTCTTTGGATCATGTTTTTTAATCTCAATGGAGGCCAACTTTAGGTCCTCCAGGGCAGCAGCCTCAGCTTTGGCATGCCCAAAATCTAATAAAGAATATGAATTCATTCGAATGGGAAAAGAATTCCATAACTTTTTTGAATAGCCCTTGAGTTCCTTACTTACGCCCCCAATTATTGTTTTCCATGCAACTTCACGACAAGCTAGTTTATTGGGAATGAATAAAGGTAGCGCATGAAGGGGAACAGAAGCCCCAAAAACTCTGATGTATGAGAACTCTGCTTCTACATACCAATATGCAATTCCACTCAGACCTATTGAAACGCTATCCGATATGCGAGGTGGTGGGTGACCAAAAATATTTATGTGCACGGGCACCATCACCCAATTGAAAATCTCATATGGGAACTTTCCAGCTTTATTTTCCCATAATTTATCATGGTATTCGTGCACTGGTTTTTCTTGGGTTGGATTCCAATCCCAATTCATCAAGGGGAAAGGCATCATGGAACATATTGCATCCATGATATATGCCGACATGTAAAATGCTGAGGGTTTCCCACCTGCCTTTTTCTCCTGATACTCTATGACCCTGTTGGCCAAGCTATCTGAGAGAATTTTTGCCCAATTGAAAAAGCAACCTTCAGCGACCCAAAATATGAGAGGCACCCAAGAGACATAGAAATGAGAGGTGTCTTCTCACCCGAACAGATGTCATGTCATAATGGCCACATACTTGTATTGTGGCTCTAGCGAAGCAATTGAATACACGCCCTTGTCATTCGCTCTGAATGTCGCGGAGCATGAAACCCAATCCTTTATCAAACCTGGCATAGTTTTTTCATATTCTCTGCACTCCTTCTTTTTGAATTCTTCCAAGAAATCCACACCGTATGTATATTCAGATGCGGAAGGCAGCTTATACATGCTTTGTAAATGCTCGGGCCAGAAAGTTCCAATAGTCACTCGTTGATTATTCATAATTGTTCTAGTAGGCAGATCCACGTGATCCAAAGCCCAACGGATCATGTCATAGTAAGGAAGCAACCGGAGCCTGGTTGCTATTCTGTGCATCCCTGACTGGACAACTATCTTATACTTAGTGTGTAAATCATCTCTTTCGTTGTCGTCAGAATCATCTGAGTAATCAACTAATTCTGCCTATAGAACATTGTACACATGCGACCAGTCGGGAATTGATTCGATACTTCGGGATGAAGTATCGGAGACATTGTCTGAGCCCTGGCTTGTAACTTGGACATTTGTCTTCGTCGCTTTCTGCAGAGCCATGACTGCTTCTTGATTTTTGGCTCTTCTGTGGTAAACCTGCGTATACATGCAGAAGTTAATTTACTTCGAAAATGACGAGATCTGCTTGCTTATGAAAAAATTCTTTATCATAACAAAATGAGACTCTCGTATATATTTGAAACTTCTGTAATCTACGTAATAAGTCTGTCCAATCGCAATTAACACAAATTGATTGCGTAAAAAATATGATCTTATTTATTCATAGATTTACCCTAATTATCCATTAATGTCATCAATGTTTGGCAGCTTGCCATTCAATCAGAGTATGAAAAGAAAAAATTTATCTCGGGAAATGTGCAAGCCTCAATGCACGGGACCTATCTCGTTATATTTTAAAATGTTCAAAATATAGCAACGTTAAAAATCTTCTCTCTTTTCACTGCATCGGGGATTTCCTTTTAACATTTCAAGTTTTCAACTCACGAGACTGCGAGTACCGATTTTGATTTAAAAGATAATCGTGATTTAAATCATGATTAATTTCCTAATCATTTTACTCGTGGTATCGCGACTCGGAACTTCAAAGATAAAATTTTTGGAGATTAGTATGTTGAGTTACGAAACTGCGAGAAATTGACAATTAAGACTTAATTAGGATTAAGAAAACTTGGATTAGGTGACTAATTAATCATACCATAATCACATCGTAGTTTCGTGAGTCGGATTTTTAGACATCATGATTTTTGAAAAGATAGCACCGAGTGGCGAAATGTCGAGAACCATTTTAACCATAGTTAGCTTTTGCCTTTAATCTCTGACCAGGGTTAACTCACAAGTACCTCGCGTTCTCGGTTCTCAGGACTGTGAAAAAGAAAAAATGGGTTTGATGAGCGCCGAGGCACGAAACCCCGACAATGTCAAATCAAAAGTTAAAAGATTTTACCCTAGTTAGTGCTTTGGGTGGAAAATAAAAACGACTTCGTCGTTTCATGACTCGAGACGTATGAACTCAAGGATTAAAGTATCCAACTTGCGAGCTACTGAAATAAAGGCAAAAAGGTCGAACGTTTAGTACAAAAGCGGACTTGTTTTAAGGGGAGAAAAAACATCGCTGCTTCTTTCAACAAGGTTGTAGGAAATTTTTTCAAAGTTTCGGGGGAAAATTCAAAAGGCCATCTTTAGATTTCAAGTGTCTAAGACTGAAAAAATGTGAAGGGTTATAATAAATTAAAGGCGGCTCCAACAGGGTCAACCAACTAGGTTAGGGTTAGGGCCTTGAATTAGGTTGGAGAGGAAACTCTTCAAGGCCGTTAAATCAAGCATTTGAGTCTGAGTTAGGGAGTTCTTAAGTAAAGTGTTCTTGTGCATTGAAAAATGTAGGAGATATATAATTTTTCATTCCACACATTAGACGAGGAATTTCTCTCTTCCAATACTTTATATCATATTCATGGATTTCGTTCAATGAAAACCATCTACATGAGACCGTGACACAAGAAAATAACATGTTTCAACATAACATAATATAATATATTACATTACAATAGTACAAGTAAAACATGTGTCATTAAGTACAACAATAATTTGAAAGAACACTTTTCTTATAAATCACAACTACATCTTACCTCATGTATTTTCCAAGATCATATATAACTTGTTTGACGTTGTTGTCAAAGTCATTTGGGAGAGATAGCGGTAGAAAATAATGTAACAACAAAATGAATCGTTATTTGTTTTGACCAAAGTAGACAAGAAAAAAAAAAGATCTATAAGGCCAATATATATAAATATGTATACCAAAATTATTACATTAATGAAGGTATGCCAATCATGTGTTTTTACCCCACCAAATTTGCCTTTCTTCGTTAAGATATCTTTTATGTTTGAAGCAAAACCCGTGGGAAATTTAATTCTTTGAATGACCTCTTTTACATCATTGCTTTGTTGCTCTGTTAATAACCATGGAAGGTTATTTCGGTCTAGTACTCCATCTGATCTATTTGAATATCGGATCACACTTCGCATTGCATGATTGGCTTCCTAAATGTCAATACAAATTTTGACAATTTTGTCTTTGTCCCTCCTACCATCTATGATTCGCCATAACATTTTAGTCACATTCTTACCAATATGCATTGTATCAGACAAATGAGCTATTTTTAGCTCCTCATAGTAGGGAAACCTCATGAATTGAGTGGGATAATATTTCATTCCTCGTGGAAGCCCATTATTAATACCGTCATGATGATTATGACCTTCATGAAGCATAAAAGAAATCACAAAAATAATTATCAAATACGGTAAAATAAATTCAATGATTAAAATAAACATTCAAAACATTACACGATCTACGATACATTATAAAATTGAGTACCTTGATGATTTCTATTATATTCCAACCTCCATAGGTGATGTGTCATTCTTCGTGGTTTTAAACCAGTCTCTTCTTTCCCATTGAAAAGATTTTTTTCAGTAGTACGATACCTATGGTTCTTAAGAAGAAGGTGCCTATACTCATCAAACACCATCTTTCCTAAACTTTTTGAATGGCAATACTTCATCTTAGGGCCACAAACTGGACATGTAAATTTACCCTTTGTTTGAAGATCTGCAACAAATGGATTAATGTCGAAAATTGTACGATGATATTATTTAAAAAGTAAACATACACCATGATAACATTAAAATATTGTATAGTATTAAAGAGCAATATTAGAATGCTTATACATACCACAAAAATGTGTTACTCCAAGGGCATCATGAATTGTCCATAAAATTATTCCACGAAATTTAAATTTCTTCTCCCCTATTGGTTTACATATGTCGTACATTGTGATGCCAGCCCATAACTTTAGTAGCTCGTCGATAAGAGGTTCGATATATACATTCATATCTTTAACCTGTTACTTACCTAATTGTTTGAAATTACACATAATTACTAAAGGAATGATATCATGTAATATATATAATTAAATAAATAAACAAAAGATATTATGCA
>ML781153.1:339672-351797 GCA_009831015.1 Picea engelmannii | reverse complement strand
AAATTGAAACAAATGAAAATGTTAAATTCCAAAAATTAATGTAAACAAATACCTAGAACAATCATTGTCAACATTATGTGCTCCCTCTTTATTGAAATCCAAGGAGGAATGTTATTGTTGATAACAAAAATAGGCCACACTGAGTAAATAAACCTAATATCTCTGAATGGATTAACCATCAACTGCCAATGAAAGCCTAACATACGAGGTTCATCTTTGAAATCTTCCCATTTTTTCTCAATTTCCCTAAATACAGAACCATCGGCATACATTCGAAGAACACCATCTTCACTTCTGTTATGTGCATGGTAATCCATAAATTGTGCTATGCTTTCACACCTGAACAATCGTTGCAAACGTGGAATTATGGGAAAATGACGAAGAACCTTTCAAGGCACCCTTTTTGTTACTTGATCGATTCGATATATACTGATAAGACATTATGGACATTTGGTTTTTGAAGCATGTTGTCCATAATATATAATATGGTCATTAGGACATGCATCTATAGTTTGATAATCCATTCCAATGTCTTTCATAATGGCATGCAAACCTCGATATGTGCGAGGTAAAATATTTGGCGATGGTAATAAAAATTCACCTAACAATCTACAACATAACAAACAACTAGTTAATGTAAGAATATTAATCGTAAAAAATGCATTCTTATTTTACACATTAATTAACACTAAAAACAAATATAAAAAAAATCAACATTTATATACAGTATGAGATGAAACATATTACATACCTTAGTATCTGTGTCATACAAGTGTTCGAAAAATTATTCACAACCTTTAGGTTCACCAGCAACAATGTAGCGGAGACAATATTTTCTCTTGATCCTTCATAAAGTCATTTATTTGCCTTTTCTAATAGAGGTTCATCATAAATACCAGCATTTTCCCCATCCTCATCTGGCTATGAAAAACAATCTTGGATCATTTGATTTGTCCCATCATCTTCTTCCATGGGATCATTAACTTGATTTGTCCCATCATCTTCTTCCATGAGATATTAATTTGCTTGGTCATGATGATGTTCCTCAACTTGTACAACATCATTTCTACTAATACTTGGTGCAATATTCTACGGAAAGTTAGAGGGAAACTCTAACTTTATAATTACAAACAATCATGCAAAATTAGTGAATACTATAACAAACATTAAGACAATATATATACATATATATAATTTTATATAAAATTGACAAAATAAAAAAGGATAATAAATATATAGCTAATTACCATGGTACGATATTGATTCGATCTGCCATTAATGTGACCATATTTCCTACAATGTTTTGTGGTTGTTGCTATTAAAATTCTTATGGGGCGTCTGAGGCAACACTTTTTACAAGGGCAATAACATATACCATCACCCTTTTCACTAGCTTTACTTTCTTCCCCACCTCTAACAACATTCTGCGACATTTTTCCACACAAAAATACCTTTTCGGAACCGTCATTGTTATAGCAAGATTGTCGCAACATCTTCAAATCGTCAAATATTTATAGGCCAATTTTAGGTCACCATCGTCGCAATTGCGACGATAGTGACCTAAAAATATATATATTTTACAGCTATTTATTTTAGGTCATTTTCAACGGTAAAGTTTGACTAAATTATTATGGTCAACTATCCTCGCTTATGTGACGAACATTGACCATTACAGTTCATTCAAACTATAGGCACCGATATTGCGACAAACACATGGTAGATTTAGAAAAAAAAACTTTTTCTCTTACATGTTGCGACAAAAGAGTACTTTTGTCACAAGTGGTCGTCGCAAATTTTAACATATGTAGTAGTGGTGGATGGAGATGAATGAGGCAGGGAAGGTGGAATACTAGATCCTCCAAATCCAAGAGTAGGGGTTTCGACAGGATCTGTAGTATTATCTTCCAAAGGATTTAAAGGAAAACCAGTGCCTTCAATTTGTTCTTGGATATCTGAGAAATCTAAAGGTTGATTGAGAGGCCTACCAGGTTCTCTGAAATGAGCCAAAGCACTGTGTGTCCTTATAAGTGACTGAAAAACAATTTAGTGTATGTCATCCCCTTGAGGAGCTAGTGTTAGTGGTTCAACGAGAAAATCAAGATTATTGTTTGAGGTAGTTGTTGTTTCAAAAGTAACGTTGTTTTCCGAGCGACTACGTGTTACTACAGAGGAGCGAGTGTGTGGAGGAGGAGTCTTATGAATTCCATGTGCCATCAATTGCAATCAGGTCCTCCTTCTAGTGTCATTTGTTGACTGGAAAAATTGATTGTCCCTCAATTGAAAGAACAAGTCTCGTCCAGGGTTGTCTAAGTAACCCAAGTTGTTTGGTGTAACTTGTTCTGACGGGTTTGATGACTCCATTAGCCAATCTAAAGTCCTAAAATGGAGAGAAAGGGATAACTAACTAATGCTAAAAACTATAATATATATATATATATATACTCTAATATAACTATTGTAAATTTATTTAACAAGAAAAAGGAAACATAAGAATCTCACTTATGAACAACATTTACAGGTTGCAAGATTTACTGGAAACTTGCAAAATCAATGTAATAATAATTTCTTTTAAGAAGTAGATAAAAAAAGCACATTTAAATATTTTATGTTTTCTTTTTATAAATCTAATAATTTCTTTTTATGTTTTCTTGAATTAACTAAACCATGAAATGCAGATGTACAGATAGTCAAAAGCTAATCTAAACTTTCTGGTTTCACTAATATATAAATGAAAGAAATTAGAAACATAAAAATGCTAACCTGGTGTTAGTTCGTGAGATGTGTCTAAGACTTTGTATGAATGAAGAACATCTAGCTGCCACACCTACGAGATAAATCTACAATAGACTTTATACTAAAACCTTTCCGAATAAATCCACAAGATGTATTGGCAGCTAGGATTTGAAAATGAAAAGGGACACATATTAATTCTGTGATCTTATGATTGCCAATGATTACATTCAGAGAAATCTATGTGTAATAAATTCACTTCATTATTCAACTTAAACATCAAATAGAAATCTTTATATTCAAATTAAAAAAAAAAGATGATCGCAGTGTGAATATCTGGAACAACAAATTATGAGCAATTTTTATAACATGAATATCCTGAAACATAACATCTCATTGAGTCTAAATCTACAAGACATATTAATGCATCATGATTAAATAAAATGAAACATTAATGAAACACCATTAACAAAGGACTAAAGCCAAAATGTTGTACGTTGTTTCATTAATTCTTGGGATATCATTCGTCCATCTTTGGTTCTAGGCCAAGATGCCTCTCATTTACAAAATAGAGAGTATTTAAAGAGTTTTTTGAAATCTAAACTTCCTATTTCCTAAGATAGGATCAGATCTTATAATATCAAAATATTACAAATATAGAAGGCCTCGATTCACTCATGATCAAACTATATCTTCAAAAGTTTATGAAAGTGTTTTCCTATTAACAAAATAAACAAAAGGAGATACTAATCAACTAGATCGAACATGTTCCATCCCATAAGATCAGCATCAGATATACCATGTCCTGAAAAATGAAATAGGAACAAGTTAGATATTTTATTAACAAATAATTACTAAATTTTATATGAAAATGACTTGGCTATAGAATCTCTCGATTCTGTAGCCAGTCTTATATTGGTAAAAGAAATCTAAGTTTAATCGATTTGATTCAAAAAATAACCTGACTGTAATAAGAGGGAAAAAACCATTTTACCATTTAAACCAATGACTAACATGGATCAAGACAACTCAGAATTGATAATGGCCTTTACACTATCTCCATTCTTTATCACAATGTTTCCTGCCTTCTTAATACGCTTGGCTTGTCTTTGTTCATTTTCTTTGAGTTCACGATTTTCTTTTATGAGTAATTCATTGTGGTTGGTGAGCGATTTAATTATTTCTTGTAGAATGGGGATGTCATTATAGTATCGTTCAATCCAATGCAAGTAGAACTCACTATGCACAAAAGGAGTGATTTTTCGATGGGGCGTATAGTTGGGTGTAAGAACATCAACACTACCTGTTGTTGGCCCTTGAACGACCTTAATACCATCAAACCCCTTGCTATCCTCAAGACACGGTGGAATATTGTTAACATAGTCATATAGTTGATTGGGATCCGACTTATGACAATCTGGATCTTCCTCTATGAGAAAATCCTCAATTTTGGGATCTGAATCCTCATTGATCTCAATCGTATTGATCGAGCTCAAATGGGGCTTATATTGATTACGCAAGATTCTCGAGATGAGACGACCAACCCTCTTATTTCAGAACCCTAACACTACTTGTTTCTATTTTGATTGTTTGCGAGGGTATTTACTACCGGAATTTACAGTAGGGTTATGGCCAGAAAATAAATCATGCATAAGGGTTTCTATAAACTCAGAACCAATATCTTGTTTCCCATGTAAAAAGTGACTGGGTATTGCCTCATCACAAGGGTTTTACTCCAAAAATTATGGCTTGTCACTTGATAAATCAACATGTTTATCTATCATAGGATTATCCAACATAGGGGTTTCTTTTGGAATCACTGTAGCAAAACCATTTCGGGCTAAGAACCTATCCCAGTCATCACCCAGGGTTGTCAAACGATGAACCAACAACATTTTAATTAATCCATGCTGAAAGAGTCTCTTCTTCTTGTATCTTTTTGAAATCTTGTACAGACTCCTTAGTAAATAAAATGAAACATTCAAATGGAAACCTATAAAGTGCATAAGAAACTACACATGATAAATAAACACCAGGCCATAACAGCCTTCATAGGTTATAAACTTCTTAAGAACTAATAAGAGACCATGCCATCTAACCTTAGGTAGAGAAACAGGAATACCTTTCTCACAACAATCAATCTTTCTGGAGGTCATGAAAAGACTCCAAGGCGCTTCATAAATTTTTGAGTTCTTAAACCACTTCTGATCGGAGGATGGGAGACCTATGGCTTCACTAATAAACCCTTCAGTCACCTCCAACTGAATATCTCCAAATTTTTCCCAATACCCATTAAATGTTTGGGTGAAATCCTTAGCTGCACGAAGGTTATACCCATCGAACCTCTTAATGAAATTATCCTATCCTTGGGCTTTCAAATCCTCGGTCACATCATCAAGAGACAGTAACACTTGAGAGCCATTCATCTCTATTCAGAAAATAGGAACTGTTAAGAGTATGACCAGACTATAATATGGGTGAATCAAGCTAACTGCGGGCTTAGATGGCAGAAGTAACGGGGACAAGTTTGAGCGGATACCATGGAAACAAAACAAGCAAAACACCTGCGTGATCATAGCATACACATGAAGGTATCGGTCATGAAGTTTTAATTCTCTTGGTAATGAACACCTCGAGTACAGAGCATGACACAAACCTTTTAACTCATAATAAAATCATGTCAATTCAATCTGCAAGCCAAAGGTAAAGTATGGGACACAATGTTTTCACACTAACTCCCATGTCATGCAATGAATATGGTCAATTTGCAAAGGGTTCAAATATATATGTTTACACATCAAAATGCAAATCATCTCTTGGTATTATATTGACATTCAAACAAACTCAAAAAGGAAAATCATTCTGGTATTAAATATGAAGTAGTTGTAAGTCATAATGAACCTTTAAAAACATGTTTTGAATAGGGATATAATACGAAATTAAGTTTCCATGTTTGATTCATGCTTTCAGTCATGAATCAAACACAGAATAAAACAAACACGCAAATCTTTAAATGACTATACTAACCTAGTCATCGTCTAAAAGGATAATTTTTACAAGACAAGGTTAAGGCAGCTACAGAAAGTATAGTTTCTCATTTAATCAACAAAATCATGTGGGGTTGCCAATAGGAGTGTTAAAGTACAGTGTCATAAAATTTATCTAGGACCCCCCTATAACACAAGGGATAAACATGACGTCATGTGAGAAAAGGCAGCGGAGATAACCCCTCCAAATTCGGACTAAACATAGTGGGGAACGTGTATTGAGGATCTGTCATGGGAATACTACCGACTACATTTTCCTACGAAGCTTCGTGGACCTCGAATCCATTCAATATCCTATTTTTTTATTCCGGACCACTTTCTTTCGATACCCTCGATAGGTTTAGGACTTTTATCCTGCTCATTGTCATCCACCCGACCATCGACTGTACCCACCTTGTGACTGACTGTGAGATGAAAACTTAGTTTCCTATATTCTAGGGAATTACAGGGGTGACTACAGGGGTATATTGTTGTACCTAGGGTAGACATCGGGTCACACTTCATAGAGTATACCCGTAGGGTGATTCTGTGTTCGATTTTTACTTGCACTGGTTAGTTGATATAGGGTTGGTTGGCGTAATTGTTCTTCCTACTATATAGTTTTTTTCTTGACTTGTCTTATAGGAATTTTTTTAGTGTGTTCTTGGTTTTAAACACTAGTTCAACATTACTATGTCATTTGATCTTTTCAAAAAGTGGAATATCAAGAGCTCTACCAGTCGCGAAGGCTTCAGGGCATGTCATCGATTGCATTAGAGCCACCACTGCCACCATTATAGCGAATAATTGACCAACAAGGGTCGTTCGAAGTGAACATACCACAGAAAACTATGCCCAAGCCTGCTCCGAGAGGAGATTATTCGACTCCAGAGGAACCTACTTTTTCTGACCTTGGAGTGGAAGCTCTCAGGCCAGCCAACCCTCTGATGCTTCTACTTCATTTGGGAGTCCTCATACCCTTGTTTTGGCTAATACCACAAGGGGTATCTTGCCTCCTAACCCACCTTCGCCAGTTCAGACCACAGTGGTCTTGAATCCCTCTACCTCAGGCAATGGTATGATATCGTCATCGGCAGTGACCACTGCTCTATTTACGCAGCGTGCAATGGGACCTCCATTCTCATATGGGATGCCCGGCTTCGATTCAAACTCAATCCTTACCTACTCCACCTTACAGACTAGGGGTCTGGGGGAAGGGAGCTCAAATTATCCCATGCAAGGGTCTACCAGGGGAACTTCAGTCCCCTTTAATGCTATCCCTTACAGTGGGGGTCATATACCTCCTCTAACCCCCTCGATTGATGGTGCTTTCTAGCAACCCATCGGGCTAAATGATAACTACAACTTGTTTGGAGTAGGCAGTTTAGGACCTTCATATTACACTATGTCGATGGGATCCATGTAATTCTCTTTGTTTGGCATGTTTGGGAACAATTATTTTTCCTAGGTTGTTGTCTCGACTGGGGGCAACCCAGGTTTTGGGAAACAAAACTCTGTGCAGGGTATTATTCCTACACAGGGGGGAATTTCAGGAGTTTTCTCCTCGTAGGGACTTTGGAATCCTTGGCAGGGATTAGTTCCCTCAAAAGGGATGTCAGTTGGGGGAAACCCATTCCATGGTCAATGTAACTCGGGGAAGGGTTTAGTACCTATGCCCATTGGATCGAATGGGGGTATCCTCTTCCAAAATTCTTGGAATAAAACGCAGGGAGAAATCCCCGCCCATACCATGTCGTCCAATTACAGGATTCAGCTGATGATATCCCAACAAACACAGTTTCCATACGATGGTCAATTCCATTGTTTCTACCAGAACCTTGGCCAGCAGTCCAACTTTTCCTAGCAACCTGGTGCCATTCAAACTCCAGGAAACCATTTTCCTATACATAGTACTCAACCCAAACTACTATTTCTGGAAACACTACATCTGCCAGACTTGTCAATGTTTCTCAATGACCCAATTTGTCATGATCCACGTTGGCCCCCCATATCGACTGAAATTCCTTCGGATATTCCAAAATTCAAAGGAAATCTTGGCAAAGAGCTACGTGATCATGTGACAACCTTCCACTTATGATGCTCATCAAACTCACTGCAAGATGATTCCATCCAGTTGTGCTTTTTTCAACGCACTCTTATCGAGGGTGCCATGAAATGGTATATTGATATCGACCACTCGAGGTATTCTTACTTTAATGACATGGAAATGGTCTTTCTAAACCATTTCCTGCTACCCGTGAGATATGATGACAACACTGAATTATTGGCCAACTTCGAGCAGACGAAGGTCGACCATATCTCTGATCACATCTGAGAATGGTGGCATCGAAAGAGCTTGATTAAGGTACAGGTCCCACCATCTTTCTTGTTGGAGTGGTTCATGAAATCTTTGGTACCAATTGTATCCAAATATGTAGCAAATTCTGGAGTGTTTTCAGAGGAGGAGGTGATAATGAGAGCACAACAAATTGAATTGATTTACTTTTAGTCAAGATTTCTCTATGATATATTTCCAGATGCACCACGGTCCATCCTCGACAAGGCAAAACAAATTTATAGACCCCATGCCAATGGTATTGTGGGATTAGCACAAGTAAATTCCACTGATATGTTGTCAAACCAATTGAAATAATTGCCAATACAACATACTGCGGCCAATCAAACCTCCAGTTCATTTGTTCCCCCTACCCAAACATCAAACGTACACAATGTGTAGTCGATGAACCTAAAGGCCAACTAGCAGCCTAAAGGAAAGAATAAACAATGGAAAAAGAAGGGTAAAGGGGAAAAATAGGATAATAACAATGTTGGCAGGGGAAAAAAAGAGAAAATAAAGTCAAATCATCCATGTAACCTTTTCACAAAGGACCATGTGACTCACCTGTGCCCTTGAATTGTGGAGGCTCAGAAGATATTGGCACATAAACATCTTGTTGTGCTAACGAAACCATTTCCACATGGGAAAAACATGGCTCAAGCTTCATCATCCTCAAGCGCGGAATGTTTACATGTTGAAAGGTGACACTCATATAGCGACCAAGGCCCAAGATTACTGAATGTTGGAATCTGGTGAAAAGGGAAAAGAAGCCACAAACCCACTAGCTCCTCTCCAAATTGAGAAGACGATGGGAGAAACAATGATACACATCCCCAAAGGTGCATTCAAGAAAACTTCTCATAATTTGAATGCAAGGGATGCCCAAAACTATTCCATTGTGGGGGATTCGACACAAACCCCTTGGGCGATGTCTGCTCTGGAAGTCCTCCAGAGTTGCGTTGTGCTTCAGATAGTAGTGGCTTACACCATGAAATATTTTACTTGGAATATCTTTCATATGGTGGTTGATGAGGGCACCTCGACTTGTGTGATGTCATTGGCATTTTGGAAGGCCATTGGCCAACCCATTTTTTCTCTTTCTCCTACATTTCTTATGACATTTGATGGTCATTCATTCAGACCACATGGAATCATTCCTTCTTTCCCCATGCAATTAGGAGGAAAGATTGTGCATGTCGAAGTTGAAGTGGTCAATGTGCCTCTCGACTACAACCTTTTTTTAGGAAGGAGTTGGACCTATGAAATGCATGAAGTGGTTGTTATAGTCTTTCGTCTCTTGTTATTTCTGCATGAGGTTCAGATTATAACCATTGACCAGTTGTCTTTCTCCTGTACTGACCCTTCATCGGGGGCATCCACAGTCCCAATGATTGATAATCCTTAGCCCGACACCGTCAACATAGGGGTTGGTTTGTGTCCATCGTTGATGGGTACTTTCGATTACCCACCTCCTTCTGGAAATGTCAAGCTTATATCGATTGCCCCCGACCAACCTAGGGCTGAAATTTTTCAAATGTCATCATTCTGAATGAATTTCTTTCAAGATCCGTGGACTCGTCCTTCCCCATTGGCCTCAATGAAAGGGACAAGAAATTCAGGAATGTCCATTCCCTTGTCTGTGGCTGAAGTTGCATACAACATTGTCCAACAAGATTCATCCCACCCTGATCTGACTCTCACACAAGAGTTAGATCTATCTCTTGAGCCTATTTGGGCTCAAGGTTATCTTGCCACTATAGATTCTTTATACCTGATCTTTCCCTCAGACGAGGCGATTCTTGAGGCATTGACTGTTCCATACAGACCCTGGGATGATATTCATCATAGATATTACTTCCTCTCAGAGTTAAGGAGAACAGAGGTAGGTGAATTTGTTTTGACTGTGACTGGAGATAGGTCTTTTCCTATTAATCCTCTGGCTATGCCTGCAGTTTACACCGAGAGTAATATGGAGAGTATTTCTGAAATTATCCCTGCATATATCTCCAAAACCCCTAATGTCATGGAGAATATTTTCGTCAGAGTAGACTTCTCCCCCGAAGAGATTCGAGTTTATACGGAGTTATTTAAAGAATTCCGCAACATTTTTTCTTGGTGTTACAAGTAAATGCCAGGCATAGACCCAAGAATTGTCGAACATGAAATAACAACTTATCCAGACACCAAGCTGGTCCGAGAGAAGTTTTGTCTGGTGAACCCTAGAAAAGTGGAAATAATTAAGGTTGAAGTAGAGAAACTATTTAAAGTTTGTTTTATCTACCTCGCACAGTTGACAGAATGGGTGTCAAACCTTGTTCCGGTTAACAAGAAATAGGGTATGATTCGTGTGTGCATGGACTTTCATGACTTGAACAAGGCCTTTCCTAAAGATAATTTTCCCACCCCATTCATTGATCATATTATTGATGAATGCACAGGCTACGAGGTATTTTTATTCATGGATGGTTTTTCGGGATATAACCAGATCAAGATCAAACCTGAAGACTAGAATAAAACAACTTGTATTTGTCCTCAGGGCACGTTCACGTATCGTAAGATTACTTTTGGCCTGAATAATGTTGGAGCCACTTTTCAGTGGGCTGGTAATTTTCTTTCCATGACCTTATACATATAGTCAAGGAATATCTTGATGATATAGCATCACGCTCTCGCAAGAGATCTGATCATCCCACACACCTCTGACTAATCTTCAAACGATGTCGCTACTATCGGATTCGCTTGAATCCTAACAAGTGCAGTTTCTGTGTGACATCAGGTCATCTCTTAGCTTTCATTTTTTTGACAACATGAATCATGATCGATCCTCTCAAGGTTGAGGCAATAGTTTAATTTCCTCCCCCGTGCAAAATACCCCAACTTTAGAGCTTACATGGGAAAGAAAACTTTCTTCGGCGTTTTGTCGCGAACTATGTCGATATCATTAAAGGGTTTATGTTAAGCCCTAATATTGGCCCATTACCGCTTAATTGGGGCATATTATATTATTAATGTTATTTTATTTATGTTGGCTTTAGGCCATTAGTTGTAATTATACCTCCTAGTCTCCTATATATACCAAGGAGACATTTTCATTTTTAATCATCTTGAACATTTAAGTGGGGTAAAAGGAGGTTGCCCCCTCGAAGAGACTTATTATCTAAAATTATCTCTTTTTCAAGGCGTTGAGTACTTTTTCTGAGGTTTTTCTATGCTATATTGATATTTGGTTCTTAACATATGGTATCAGAGCTCAAGATCTTGGGGTTTCGCTGCTAAATCTGAGACACCTTGGCATTTTCACTATAACGTTTTTTCTAAAATGTTTCAGAAGGAACGGATTGGAGGATATTTATTAAATGGATCAAGGAATGTTGGGTTCACAATTCAGCTCTTGAGGCCTTATAATTTCGGAGATACAGCCTGTACAAGATAGGGTTATGGAATCATCCTGAACTGAGTCATTGCAAAATTTTCTCTATAAAATATTTTCTGTAACGTTTCAGACCCTAAACTCCAGAGGAAATTTACATAAATTAGTAAGGTATCTGTGGTAAAATATTCAGCTTCTGGGTCATTTTAAATTTGTAGATAACCCTGTGTAAGATAGGGTATCTAACTAGTCCTATTGACTAGTCTCAAGAAGGTGTTCGAGGTAAAACAATCATAACTTCTTCCTAGAGTATCCAAATTGAGTGGGACTACTTTTATTGGATCGTGGACAGTCTGTTGTATTTCTGGTGTGAGTTTCAGAATTTTATGTCAATTATTTTGTGCGGGGAACGCTATATAAGTGAGATCTCCTGGGAAGGCCAAAAATCAGTAAGTTGTGGGGAAGTTACTATAAATTCCACTTGGCACATCCAATTTTGATCAGACCTGTGGCATTGTAGAGAAGAAATATCAGAGAACTACATAAAAGAAATTTTCATACCCAGAAGGGCCGAAACTTGGGAGATACAATAGAATAAATATTGTCTAGCAGAACCACCTCAAAATCAAGGTTCAAAAGTGATACTTGGCCAACATGCCAC
>ML781153.1:275361-322817 GCA_009831015.1 Picea engelmannii | reverse complement strand
CCAGCCTGCAAGGCATTTATTTCAGGGCTAGCGAGCCGCTTTTGGTTCTCCGGGCCAGTGGAGTCCAAATACGGTCTTTTAAATTCTTGGTGGAATTTAACGCCCCTTTTTCAAGGTGCCCTCCACCACCATCGTGGTATCTTTTCCGCACATCCCCGCTCAGCAGTTCTGCAATAAATTCAAACTATCATTTACATTCATTGACCTCTTCCTGCAGGTCCATTTACAACACATATTCATACTTATGAGTTTTTCCATAGTCCTTGGCCAGTCCAGTTATATTTACAATCTGGGGGAAACAGGGTGTTACATGGGGGCAGGCAAGTTCAAGCCCATGTGGTTCAGACCGTTCATCATGAAAGAGGTCTTAAATAAGGGCGCCTACTGTCTGGTTGACTTTGAAGGAAATTCCTTGGTGGATCCTAGAAATGGGCTCTACCTCAAGAAGTATTACTCTTAAGTTGGTCTCCTAGGTGACTTCTTGTACATATGTATAGTTCTTATACAGTTTTTTGTCATTTTTGTTTTATGGACGTGTAGTTATTTATGTCTTCTTTTTCACTTTGGCAGATTTCAAGTGTATCTGAGGTGTTCTTTGGGTTCGTGTATGGCACTAGTCGACACACTTGGAGGCTTGCTTCCACATCTTAGGTGATTTTCACACCTGGAGGCCAGTTGCTATCTTCTGAAGGTATCTGTCTAGGTGACGCCACAAACAATGTCGTTGAGTACAGTGCAGTGATAGAGTTTCTTCGTGATGCTTTGTCGCATGTCATTTATCACCTCCAAGTCTACTTATATGCTCAGTTGGTTGTGTCCTAATTAAATGGATTTTACCGCATTTATGATCCTACTTTGCATCGACATTTCCTTAAGGTACGTCTCCTAGAAAGTTACTTTGATTACATTACGTATATCAATGTTCCTAGGAGATTTAATAAAATGACAGATACTCTAGCTAATCAAGTATTAGATTGGCATGTTGCACACACATACACATGTACATACATTTGTAAAAAAATGTCATCCATAAGATGAATATATGTGTGTGTGTGTGTGTGTCTCAAAAAATGTCATGAGTACATAGGTGGGCGTGAACGCATCAAAAATAAGGTTCGGCGTACATCACAGGGATTATGCCCTCAAAAAATATACAAAGGTTCCCTCGACACATAAAAGCCTAGCCTATCTAAGTATGGGGCCTATTGGCCCTACCATAGTAAATAACAGCGTTGGATAAACGTTGGAAGAGCTAGACCCAAGTTTGTGGCACCCCCACTACATGAGGCTGCATAGAAGGTGGGAGATCCTCGATCTCATCCATAGGTAATGTATGAGTGAGTGTGGTGAGGTTCTGCTCCACCCACCTCAAAACTCTCTCAGCCTCTCTGGTTGTAGGTCCCCCTATGATTGTTGGTCCCGCCTCTAGTTGAGGATGTCATCGAGTGCACTGGTCCCACATCTATATGTAACAAATACATAAAAGTGATTACTCTGATGCATATATAAAAATGATGTGTATATAAATAATTAAAAATTAAATAAGTTTAAAAAACATGTTACCTATCTCTCCTCTCTCCTCTCCGGGAGGCATGGGAATGTCTGTATCCATGGAAAAATTGATTCCAGCATAGGGGTAGTCATCTATCATTGGAATCTATCATGCCCACGAGTGAAAAAATTTGTCGTTAAAGGCCTCTATGGTCCTCCCTCCCCCCTGTCATGGAAGCAATGTTACCCATCTGCATACTTCTAGGAAGGAGGCCACATGCCCCCATATAGTCTCTCTAGGAATCAGACTGGGCATTCTCAAAGAAGAATAACAAGCAAAGGATAGTGCCAAACTTGAAGGTATTGTTGTTGTGTTATTGACACTCTTTCAACTGCCTTTTCATGCATCTAATCATGGTCGTACTCTAGTCATATATATGTGCCTCCTGGCACTGAATAACACAATGCATGTGCACTCGGGAAGCCTGGTGAAGAGCTACATATCTAGTAATCCTCCCAATAAGTAGCAAGATCACTCTCAGAGACAAACTAGTGATCTTGTGAATTGGCACTTGAGAACCTACCTTCTCAATGTCAGCCTCACAGTACATTCGTATGTAGTCCTCGATGTTAAAAATCCCAGGGGGAAATGTCCACATATTGACTAGTTCCCCTCTCCTTGAGAGGCTAGTCAAGAAGTAAATTTCCTTGGTCGTTGGAGTCAACGAATTTCCCTTTATAATGAATTCCAATGCATCCGAATGCCACTAGTATATTAGGGCATTGAGTAGCCTAGGTTGTGCCCTCATAAATAGACACTGAAAGAACTTCCACAACCCACATTGTTTCAATGTGGCAATGGCAGCAGGGTCCTAATTGACCAATACATCAATTCCCTCATGTTCCCTCTCCCTCCAATAGACATACATCATGTTCCATGGTAGATAAAAGGAAGTTAGCTCTTGCATTTTAAGTTTTTTTCCAAGATTTTTGGGTGTACGCGGGTTGTTTTGGTCATAGTCGAGTATGTACGTGGGGAGAATGTTTTCTGCCTAAGTACATACATGGGTTGTCCTTGGACAGCCTGTGTACACGCAAGGCTTCTCTTTTTAGGAGAGCACACCCCCTCAAAAACAAAAATAAATGCATAAGAAAGGAATTGAAATGTAAGAGGGATACATTTGTACTTACTTGGTCCGAGCGGAAGTTCGTTTCATCCTCTGAAGCTCCCAAAATCAAATTCTTTAGAAAGGGGGTTGTTTCTCCTTATAGTCAATTTTCAAAATGCAATGGTGAAAATGAGCTGTCATCTTCTATTTATAGACTTTTTTGGCCCTTTTTTGGCCCTTTTTTGCCACTTTTTTGACCCCCTTTGTTGTTTTTCCTATCTTGGAAATCATTTAATTCCATTCATGATTTTCTTATTGGATGTTATGATACACTTTTCCTTTTGGTTTGGTAACTTTTGGGGGGATGGGTCACTGTTGTGAGGGAAATCTCCTTACGGACTAGCAAATAGGGTTGGACTTTGCATGCAGATATGACCTAGAGAAAATTTACTTTCTACCTTCATACCCAGACTTAAATCCCATTTATTTTTAGTAAATGCAATGGCTAGATAAACCTACCTCATTCTGGGTGTTTGATGTCAATCCCTTGTCGTACTTGATTACTTGTTCACAGTTTTCCTTTCCAATGTTGACCTGCATACAAGACAAGAAACAACTACACATGCATACTACCTATAGAATAACGGGTTAGAAATTCAAACATGTACTTAGAAATTTATGAATAACTCGTGAATTGGGATGGGAAAATAACTTTCTTTATTACTTTGGATGAGTCAACTGACAAAAGTTGAGACCGGCCACCGCTTTGCGAACCTGATCCTGGGCTCCTCTTCGACTGTCCTCCAACTACTTTGTTTTGTATCTCATTTGGCACAAGTAAAGGATAAAGGGTTGGGACAATGGGAATATGCAAATGGGCAGAGTTCCTTTGCTATATTTTTCCTTCTTCAAATGGGACCCCTACCCCTTCTTTTATAGGCTAGAATGAGCTAGTTATTTGGACGAACCCTCGGCCATGCATGGCCGGGAGTTTCAGTTAACTCACCCATATCCTTTATGTACCGTCATCAACTTTCTTTTTTTCATTCTTTTGTCGATCCACGCTGGCTATCTTAGGTCAGCCAGTGTGTACACACGTGTAGTAATGGAATAGGGCACATGGGCCTTTATAAAAGAGGATTTTCAAAGAGTTTTTCAGCAGTTCTTTGTCAAAGAAGGGATCTAAGATGGCCTGATGTCAGGTGAGAAGGTATGGTGCAATTTAGGTTTATAACAGATGCTCCCTAATGTGTGAGGTCAGAAGAGCATCTGATTGTCGAAATACATTACCAATCTTTACTAATGTGCCAAACGATTGAGCCCAAGGATCAGGAACCAGGAGGTGTCATCTGCAAAATAAAAAATTTCTCACTGAGGTGGGCATACCCATGCTCGGGATAAAATAGAATCATGGCTACCAATCAAATACACTGTAGATCCATGTTATATAAAGAGTAGCTGTGAACAATACACAGCGGAGCTACATCTTGAAATCAAAAAGATGTACAAATAGAGTATTTATCTTCTAGAAGTTGATTTGGCCTGATGGCTGGAGATGAGGTCTTCAGAGCTCGAGCAACAACTTCAAAATCTTCAAAACTCAAGTAGGAGTGTAATATGAGTGTATGACTGCACTACCCAGAGGTCTTCGACGGCTTGTCGGTCATGGACTAGAGAATCTTGATGATCAGACTAAAGGATTCATTGATTTTGAATAAGGACTTGATTGGACATTCAGGATGGTCGGGTATGAGGACAAGAGACATATTGCAGAGGATCTGACTCAGGCTTGGTGACAAACTTCCCTTCGACAAAATCATGACAAATGATGAGACTCGGGCAACATGGCATTAACATAAGTTTACAAAGTAGGAGGCAACGCAAACTCTCCATATGTTTGGAAGGATAACCAAACGGTGGAGGACACAACTCTATATAGCAAGAAAAATCTTCCTAAGGTCATACTACATCCCATAGTCTAATGAACAAACGAACATATGTGATTTATCCAAGGGCGACTCATTATGTTGCCAATAAAGAAAATACTTTTTCCTTCCTATTTTTGGGGTATAATTGTTTTTTTTTTCCTTTTCAATAGTTGTGGAAAAAAGAATAAAGGAATATTACATTACAAAGGAGGAACGAGTGTTGCAAACATACAATTTCAAGGAACAAGGACAAGACTGATGTTCAAAATAATGATACTCGGGAAAAAATCCTCCAAGGGCCAAGGGTGTTAAAACGCAGAAGAAAACTATTACAAGGTTGATATATAAGGTATGAAAATGCGGTTAACAAAACACACAATGGTAACGTCCTTAAATGTAAGTTTAATGAGCACAGAGAAGGTAATCTCGGTGGTTTTTCATGTTTAGAGAGTTTGAAAAAACATAAAAGGAGACTCCATTGGGGTACCTTTTTCGAAGATAGTCTAGTCGGTTCGAAAAAGGGTAAACTAGCACTGATAAGACGTCGATTTTAAAACCATTTTAATGAGTGTGACAAGGACAAGATCACTTGGCTATTTTTTCATTTTTAAGGAGTCTGAAAAAAGCTTAACTATGGACTCCGTCAGGAATGTTCTTCTGGACCAATTTAGCGAGTGTGAAAGAATAAGGTCACTCGACAATCTTTTCAATTTTAGGGAGTCTGAAAAGAGCTTAACTATGGACTCCATTAGAGTTCCTTCTTCATAAGTTTAGTCCCTCAGGCCCGAAAAAGGCATAAAATTATACCTGAGAGTACTCTTCTATAGAGCTGAAGTTGCATAGAGTATACCTTTGTTTGTATAGTTGACCGCCTGGATTGAAAAAGGGGTAAACTACTATTGGAAAGACGTGACTTCAAATTTCAGTTTAACGAGCGTGAAAGGCCACAAGATCACTCGGCAATCTTTTCATATTTAGAGGGTCTGAAAAGGGATTAAAAGAAGACCCGTTATAGTTTGGGGGTCCTGAGGGTGAGGTCAAGAGTGAAGAAGAATCATGCAAATGAGGCTCAAACTCATATTCAAGAAAAACTCCAAGGACTCCCGAGCCTATAGTGTTGTAGAGATAGCATGCATACCATAATGCAACCAGGATCTACCTAGGGCATCCATGTTTCGGTAGGCTCTACCACCAAGTTGCGACACTTATAAAGTAGATATGATGGTTCTGTGTCACAATCCAATGGGATCGATCCTATGGAAAATGAAAAAGAAAACGAGATACAAAAATCAAGGTAGAAACCTAACCTATATGCTCAAGTTGCTCGATGGAAAAATTTTCATGGACCATCAAAATTTACTCAAAACTCAAAAAAAATGTCCCAATACCTGATCAAATCCCTCCCATATAACTCTTGAATCACTCTAAATGGTTTTTGGTATAAAGAAAATGATAAGGGAGGCCAAAAACGTGACAAAAAGAGGCCAAAAAGTCTATAAATAGAAGCTAGCAGTTCATTATCACCATTGTTGATTTGGAAATTGACTCTGGAGCCAAAAGACCCCCTTTAATAAAAACGGTGATTCTGGGAGCTACATTGGACGAAACAAACTTCCGTCTGGACCAAGTAAGTACAAACTCCCCTATCTAGCTATTCCATTCCTTATTTTTTCTTTTCATTTCATTTTTTGGGTGGGCATCGACCTTTAAAAGGTTGGCCCTAGGTCCACATAGGTTGTCTCTAGACAGGCCGCGTGTACCCTCAGGCAGATTAAACCTTGCCCGCGTGTACACACGACTGTCACCTAGACAACACGTGTGGACCTCCCTTTATAGACAAAAAAAAAATCAAAAAATCACTCACTCACCCTCCTGAACCTTGTTGTTTTGGCAGGATGTATGTCCACTGGAGGGAAAGGGAGCATGAAGAAGTTGGTGAGTTGGTTGTGGGAGATCCAAACATTGTGGCCGCGTTAATGCAATGTGGTTTGTTAATGTTCTTCCTATGTCCTTTTATGTAGGTGCAACCGAGGTTACTGAATGCCTTGGTTGACTATTGGAACCCTAATGCAGAGGCTTTTATGCTAGATGGGAAATCACTGGTGCCCACCATCGAGGATATCTACTTTTTGACTGGCCTCTCAAGGAGAGGGGAACTAGTCAACTTCAGGATATTTCCATCGGGGCCGCATAACATAGCGAAACCGATAGCCCTACACTGTGAAGCTAGGACAAACCGTTTGAACTCTCAGGTGCCTATAAGCAAGATCACTAACCTATCACTGCAAGCGATATTATTGCTCACTGGGTGGATTACTGGTTCAACGGCCTTGCATCAGGCATTCCAAGCACAGATGAACTGTGTTGTCCAGTTCTTGAATGCACAAATTTTCAACTAGATTACTACACTGTTGGAGTGTATGAAGAGGAAATTGATAGATTGTCATCAGCGGACATAGAGGAACTTCGGGTTCAGGACGATTTTGTGTTCGTTATTTTTTGAGAAAGTTCCAAGTTTTAGTCCTCGGGTAGTGGTACGAGGACATCAGGCCTCTTTTCCTACTGTGTGTAGATGGGCAGGATTACTTCTGCGACATGGTGGTGGAAGGACTAATGAGTCCTTTGATGATGAATTTTTTGCATGGATGTCATGGCAGATCCCGGTTATAGACGACTACCCCTATGCTGAGATTGATTTTTCAAGAGACCCGGAGATACCAGTACCTCCTAGTGAGGAGCGAGGGGAGATGGGTAAGTCTCCACTGTTGTAGTTTTTTTTTTGTTGTATATGTAATTTTTATGTCGTTTTTGTTATATATATCATTTTTTTTTGTTATGCCAGAGTATTTGACGGATATGTGTTCATTGTGTGTAGACATGGGACTAGTGCGACCTACCGATTATGCAAGGAACAGGCATCGTCCTCGACCAGGGGCTACAGCCGCCACTTCCGGGGGACCAGCCGTAGCAGGAAACCTCCCAGTTGGGGAGGCTGAGAGGGTACTTAGACAAGTTGAGCAAAACTTTACTGCACTCACTTGCACAGTCCTGATGGTAGAGATTAGGACCTACCGCCATCCATGCAGCCTCATGTAGTGGGGGCACCTCAAACATGGGTCTAATTGTTTAGGTATTTAGCCCATGTTGTGGACCAGTATAATAGGTCCCATAGGCCCTGAACCTATTTAGACATTTTACGTGCCACAAGCACTACTTGTATATATTTTTTGAGGGCTTAATCCCTGTTACTCGTTATTGGTCCTATTTTTGAGGCGCTTTCATCCATATATGTACTCTGGTTACTTTATGATATTATATATGGTTTTTTGGTCTTTTGTGTCTTATGGATCACATGTGAAAAAATGTATTTACATGCTTATGTCAATGTTCTTTCATATGTGTGCAAGATGCCAATCTAAAATTTGATTAGCTAGAGTATCTTTAACTTGGTTTAATCTCCTAGGAACATGAAAATATGTAATATGATCAAAGTTCATTCCAAGAGAAATACCCTAAGGAATCATCGGTGTAAAGTTGGATCATGAACCCAGTACACTCTGTTTAACTGAGACACAACTAGTTGAACGTCGATATAGACCCGGAGATGAGAGATACCCAATGACAAAGCATCACGAAGTAACTCAATAACTATGCTATACTCGGCAACATTATTTGTGGTGTCACCTAAGCATATACCTCTGGAAGATAACAACTGGCCTTGAGGTGTAAAGATTACCCAAGCTGTAGAGGCAAGCCTCTGAGTGTGTTAACTAGCATCGTCTTCATACCCAACGAACACCTTGAAATCACTTGGCATCTGCCATAGTGATGAAATATAACATCAATGATATGTCCATAACACTTAAAAGAAACTAAAAAGTAATAGTACAAAGACTATACATATGTTACAAAAAGTTACCCATAGTGACCTGCCTATGAGTAATACTTCTTGAGGTAGAGCCCATTTCTAGGTTCCACCAAAGAATTCCCTTCGAAATCAACCAGACGATAGGCACCCTTTTTTAATACCTCTTTTATGATGAAAGGCCTAAACCACATGTGTTTGAATTTGCCTGCCCCCAGGGGGTCCTTATCTTGGTCATAGACCAGGACAAGGTCGCCTTCAGAGAAAATCTGAGGAAGAACGGACCTATCATATTGACACTTGACCTTATTCTTGTGAGTCTCATTGGCCAGGGCCACATCACGATGTTTTTCATTGAGCTTCTCAAGGTATACTAACTGTTCTTAGAGTGGAGAAGTGTCTGGCAATAATTGTACTTCCAATTTTAGAGACGGGATCTGACATTCGATGGGCAAGACTGCCTCCATCTCGTAAATGAGTTGAAAAGGTGAGAAATCAGTTGTATTCTTAACATATGTTCGGTAATCCCATAATGCCAAGTATAACATCAAATTCCAATTTGATTTGGTTGAGTTGATAGTTCGTTGTAGAATAGTCTTAAGAGTTTTGTTTACAGCTTCCACCTTCCCATTATCCTGGGGGTAGTAGGGTGATGAATGTTCTTTCCGTAACCCAAGATTTGATGTTAATTCGGTCATCATCTGATTCTGAAAGTCACTGCCATGGTCAGTGACAATCTCCCTTGGGACGCCGAACCTTTCTATGATCTGGTTGAATAAAAAAAGAGTTGTAGTCTCTCCATCATCTTTAAACGTTGGCATAGCTTCGACCCACTTTGTGAAGTAGTCTACAGCTATGATGATATAGTGTTGCCCCCTTGCTGAAGGGGGGTTACAAGTAGTGTAATAAATCCCCCACTTGGTGAAGGGTCCAACTTTGATGACGGGAAACATGGGAGCAGGATGTGCCCTCATCTTCAGAGAGAAGATTTGGCACGCATGGCACTTCTTGACCGATTCGATACAATCTTTGTTAAGTGTCGGCCAGAAGTAACCTACTCGTAGAATCTTTTGGGTTGTTTCCAACCCAGACAAATGACCGCCACAAGCTTCGGTATGGCAATCGTTGAGCATGATCACTGCCTCCTCATGAGTGAGACATCGACGTAGGATGCAGTCTACACCTCTCTGATACAACATATCATCGAGTATGAGATAATTCTTATCCTAATGGAATATACGTCTACGCTCATCATGAGAAGCATAAGTGGAGCACTTCAAAGTCTGGAGATAGATATGTATATCTATGTACCAGGGATCTGAAGATGTGATCAAAAAAATATCTCCCAGGATAGGCGATTCTTCGGGCACAACGTCACCTGACTCAACCGGAAGTTCTGAAATAAGCTCTATGAAGACCAGTGACTTTTTGGACTTTGTTGAAATGAAGTCTAAGTCAAACTCCTAAAGGATGACTATCCATCTACTGATTTTTTTGCCTATTACCCATCGTGTCAACATGTAATGGAATGGATTTATGACAGCAATGATGGTGGTCTTGTGAAACAGAACCTAATGACGAAACTGTTGAACAACATGAACTGCTGCCAATGCAAGTTTTTTGATATGAGAATAATTGAGTTCCAGTCCTACAAGGCCTCGGATCAGGTAATAGATCACGTATTATGAGAACAAGTCATCTTCCTAAACTAAAACCATGCCAATGGTTGACTCTGCTACAGCCAGATATAATAAAAAATATTTGTTATAGTTAGGTGGCCGGAGCAGAGGGACAGTTGTGAGGGCATGTTTTAATGCGTCCAAAGAGCATTGAGTGGCATCGTCCTAGTAAAAAGGGACATCTTTCTTTAGTAGTTGCATAAAGCCCTTGGTGATTTCAGCATAATTGGTAATGAAGCATCGTAAAACGTTTGCCTTGCCTTGTAGACTCTGAAGTTGAAGGATTGTGTGCGGGCAGGGCAACTGGATTATTTCCTCCACCTTGAGAGGATCGACCATGATCCCTATTGTTGATATGATGAAACCTAACAAACATATTGACGTTACGCAGAAGTTGCACTTGTTTGGATTCAAGTGAATCCGAAAGTAGTGACAACGTTCCAAGATAAGTCTAATGTGTGTGGGATGATCCGTTCTCTTGCGAGATCAGGATGCTAAATCATCTAGATAGGCCTTGACTATATTCTTGAGGTCATGGAAAGAAAAAGACATGGCCCGCTAAAAGGTTGCTCCAGCATTTTTAAGACCAAAAGGCATCTTACAATATGTGAATGTACTCCAAGGACAAATGAATGTCGTTTTATGTTGGTCTTCGAGTTTGATTTGTATTTGATTATATCCTGAAAAACCGTCCATGAAAGAAAAGGCTTCGCAACCAACACATTCATCAATGATCTGGTCGATGAATGGTGTTGGAAAATTATCTTTGGGACATGCCTTGTTCAAATCACAGAAATCGGTACATACACGAATCGTGCCTTGTTTTTTATTGACCAGCACAGGATTTGACACCAATTGAGTCAAATGGATAGGATAGATAAAACCTACCTTTAGCAATTTCTCAACCTCAACCTTAATGTCTACTGCTTTCTTAGGATTAACTGGACGAAGCTTCTACCAAATAGGCTTGGCATCAGGATATGTTTTGATCTCATGTTCAACTATTTTTCGATCGATAGCTGGCATTTCCTCATAAGACCAAGAAAAAACATCGCAAAATTCTTTGAAAAGATCTGTGTAGATTTGAATCTCTTCGGGGGATAAATCTGCTCCGACGAAGATGTTCTCCACGATGCTAGGGTTTCGAGAGATATTGATTGGTATAGTTTCAGCAATAGTTTCCATATTTCCCTCAGCATAAATTTCATGTGTAGCTAAGAGATTAATAGGACACGACTGATCTCCCGTCATGGTTACGGTAAATTCTCCTGCTTCAATTTGGCTTAACTCTGGGAGAAAATATGATCTTTGATGAATATCTTCCCAAGGTTTGTCCAGACTAGTCATTGCCTTGATTACTGCTTCGTCAGAAGGCAATACTAAGTCTAACGAATCGGTGTTAGTGAGAGAACATTGAGCCCAAATAGGCTCTAGAAGTGGATCTAACTCTTGTGTAGGAGTCGGATCAGTGTTAGCTGAAGCTTGTTGGACTAAAGAGTATGCTACTTCAGTTGTACACAAGGGAATGGACATGCTCGGGTGCCTTGTCTCTTCCATTGTGTCCGATGGTGTTATAACCCTAAATTGCACCACACATGCTTACCTAGCATCAGGACAACTCATATCCCTTCTTTGCCAAAACACTACTGAACAACTCTTTGAAAATCCTCTTGAATAAAGGCCCACGTACCTTAACTCATTACTGCATGCGTGTACATGCTGGTTGACCCAAAACAACCTGCGTGGACCTACAAAAGCATAAAAAAAGGAAAGTTGTCGACGGAACAAAAAGCTATGGGTGAGTTAACTGAAACTCCCAGCCATGCATGGCCGAGGGTTTGTCCAAATACCTAGCTCCTTCTAGCCTATAAAAGAAGGGGTAGGAGTACCATTTGGAAGGAGGAAAAATATAGCAAAGAAACTCTGCCCATTTATGTATTCCATTGTCCCAACCCTTTAGCCTTTCCTAATGCCAAAGGAAATTTAAAGCAAAGTAGTTGAAGGATAGAAGAAGAGGAGCCCAGGATCAGGTTCGAGGAGCGGTGGCTGGTCTCAATTTTTTGTAAGTTTACTCATTTTAAGTAATAAAGAGAATTCTTTTCCCATCCCAATTCATGAACTTTTTATGGTTTGATTAGTTTATGTTTAATTTCTAACCCGTGAGTATATAAGTAGTATGCATGCATAGTTGTTGCTCATATTTAATGCAGGTCATCTTTGGAAGGAGTATTGCGAACAAGTAATCAAGCACAATGGAGGATCGACATCAAATGTCGGTAACAAGGTAGGTTGATCTTTCCATGCATTTACTAAGAAAAGCCGATTTAAATCTAGGAATGAAGGTAGAAAGTAATTTCTATTCAGTCATATCTACATGCAAAGTCTGAACTCTATTTGCTAGTCCGTAGGGTGTTTTTCTGAACAAAAGAATTGGTGACTGTACTGGGGAGAAACTCTTTAGGGTTCCTAGAATTTTATTTAGTTTTTGGGTAGTTCAAAGACTAGTTTTTCTTGCCTATCTTTTCTTTTCGTTTCTATAAAGTCGGAGCTAGCAGGGAGTCTAGTTTTCCATACTAGCTTTCCCTGATGTGTGCTTGACTGTGCTTTTCAGGACCCACAGAGGTACACATGGCCTAAACAAGGCTGAAATGCATGTACCCGTGCCCTATCCTCTTACAGCCTGTGTGTGAACACTAGCTGTAGAGGTAGCAGTAGTGTGTAGGAGTTCAGAGAACCTCAGAGGCAGTCCTCCTCTTCCCTGTCAGAATCACATATTCTCAGGGGGTTTTCTGGAATTTTGTATGAGTCTTGTTTGCTAACAGTCCTATCTCAGATTGTTTTTGCCTTATTATTTTTTCCTTGCATTATTTGTTTTTTTGTTAGAAAGAGTATCCAAGCCTTCAAGGGATCCTGGTTATCAATATCAGTGGTCTCTTCCTGGTTTGGTCTGTCTGTTTTCATTTTTTCTTAGAGTTTATATATACACGTGGCATGTACAAGGTCAGCCCCCATGTACACGCCCTCTATCTCTATTCAGTGTGCGTTCGCACCCGTGTTGTTTGAGTAACAGTCGCATGCTTGTACAGGCTACTTTTTGTTAAGGGTGAGGCAGTCATCCTCTCATGTGATAAGAAGTATTCCTCTCAGGTGTTTGAATCTTTGTTTGAATAGTTAGTAGCTTAGGATTATTTTTACCCTTCACTTGCTTTTTCTCATTTAAAACATTGTCAGAAAAATAAAAATAAACAATTTTACGGTTTTTAGACAAGTGTGAGAGTCATTGTTTTTACAATTTCTATTGTGTGATTTTTTAATCTGATTCTTTGCGATCTGCGCTTTAAGCCAGAATTGTTTTTCTTGGTTTTTCGTTGGTCAGTATTTTCCCTTTATTTCTTTACTAGCACTTAAATAAATAAAAAATCTCTTTTCATTTTCTTCTTTGGTTGAAGAGTGTGTTTATGCATCATTAGCTAGGGAAAAGTCTTTTATTTCATAATTTTTTGGAATTCACTTAGATCATAAGTATCTCATAGTCGAGTGAAATTCCTTTGAGTTTGTTATCCAAAATCTTAGAAAAGTTAAAAAATCTTTCTTTTGAAAAGTTGTTGAAATTTTGCATTCAGTAAAAGTTTTGTTTCCAGCTTTTTTATTCATTTTTTTCTTTATTATTTTACACATCATCAATTTCACCCTCATAACCCTTGACGTAAGACAAATCCATAAAATTAATGCTAAATTTAAAATCTACTAGACCTTTATGTTTGTAGGGTTCACAAACTAGTTCAGGACTAGGGCCTTGGATTAGGTTGGAGAGGAAACTCTTCAAGGCCATTTAAAATCAAACATTGGAGTCTTAGATAGGGAGTGTTTAAGTCTAGTTTCGTGGAAGTTATCCGGGACCCCCCTCTAACATAGGGGATAAACACGATGTCACGTGAGGAAAGGTAGCGGAGATAACCCCTCCAAAGTTGGACCAATCGTAGTGGAGAACACATATAGAGGGCTTGTTTTGGGATTCCGTCGTTTGCATTTTCCACGGGGCTTCGTGGGTCTCAAATCTGTTCGAGGTCCTCATTTGTCTTCCAGACCATTTTCTCTCAATACCCTTGATAGGTTTCATGCTCTATACCCTACTCATGGTGGTCTACCCGACTTTCGACTATACCCGCCTGGTGATTGTTCGCGAGTTGGCAACCTAGTTGCCAATCTTTGTTAGGGATAGACACAGGTGACTGCGGGGGTATACCACAGTACCTAGGAAAGACATCGGTCCACACTTTGCAAACTATACCTGGAGGTTGCTTCTGTGTTCGAGTTTCACTTGCACCGGTAAGTTACTCTAGTGTTGGCTGTTGTAATTGTTCTTCCAATTAATTTAGTGTTTGCTTGTCTTATCTTCTAGGGACTTTTTTCTTAGGGTGTGTTACTTTTGAGTGTTTAGACTACCTTAGAGTGTCTTGTATCTTCTCACACAGTGGAGGATCCCAAGCTCCGTTGGTCACAAAGGCTTCTTGGCCTGCCACTGGTTACACTAGAGCCACCCCCACCACCATTAAGGCAGAAGCTAGACCAACAAGGGTCTTTTGAAGCGACTGGGTTACAAACCATTTTGCCCGAACAACCCCTAGAGGAATCAAACATTTTTTACCTTGAATCAACTGCTCTTGGCTCGGTTGAAACCCCAACCACTGATATCTCAACACCTTTCATTGTACCAATTCAATTTTATGAGCGCCAGACAGTGTCGCACACAGCAATGGAAACAAATGTTGCTACACCTTCCGAGAATTCCTCAATTCCCACCACGATTGTCACCAAAGGAGAGTTGTCATCTCCTAACCTACCATCGTCGGTCCAAGCCACCAAGGTCTCAACCGCAATTACTTTGCACAGTGGTCCTAACCCATCTTTGGCGGCGGCCACAACCCCTTTCACACCTAGTGCGACAGGCCCTCCGTTCTCATACGGTATGCCTAGTTCGGGTACAAGTCTTGTACTATCCTACTCCACTTTACAGACTTTGGGTATGGGGGCAGGGAGCTCTAGCGCTCCTCTACAAGGTCACATGGGGGGCACTCCTATCCCTTTTAACGCTTTTCCTTATGCAGGAGGTCATATCCCTCCTTCATCCCCTTCACTCGGTGGTTTGCATCAGCAATCCATTGGACAACCTACACACAATAGTTTATTTGGAGCGGGGAGTCAAGGACCACCTTTGCATAGTATGTCAGTAGGTTTGACACCATTTTCTTGGAATGGAACGTTTGGTAACAACGTCTTCTCGTCAGTCGCTTTCCTAACTGGGGGCAACCCCATTTTTGGACAATCTACTCCTGGGCAGGGTACTATTCCTGCACAGGGGGCAAACTTAGAAGGACCTTGGAATTCAGGGCAAGGATCCATTCCCTCCTCTGGAATTTCGATCTAGGGTAATTCTTTCCACAATCATTGGAACCCCAGACAAACTACTATGCCTATCCCTATGGGACCGGCATGGGGTAATCCTTCCCAAAGTCCTTCGAAAACAATGCATGCCCAACAATCTATGTCCTATTTGGGAAATAACTCGATGATGTCTCCACATATGCAAAATCCTTACACTAGTCAGGGCCATGGTTTTTACCAGAATTCGGGCCAGCAGCCAAACTTTTCCTGGCAACCTGGTGCCAGTCAAACTCCAGGACCCTTTTTCCTAGGTTATTAGCAACAACCCAAACTACCTTTCCTGGCGACTTTACACTTGCCAGATTTGACGAGGTTGTTGAATGACCCTATTTGTCACGATCCGCATTGGCCTCCTATGCTGACGAAATTACCTTCGGACATTCCAAAGTTAGAAGCCAAGCCTAATGAAGATCCAGGAGATCATGTGACTACCTTTCATCTTTGGTGCTCCTCTAACTCATTGAAAGATGAATTCGCACAATTGTGATTGTTTCAACGTACTCTCATTGGGAGTGTCGCGAAATGGTACATTGATCTTGATCGCTCAATATACTCTTCTTTTGGCGAACTGGGGATGGCTTTCCTTAACCAATTCCAGTTACTTGTGAGATACGACACTGGCACAGAGCTGCTCGCTAATTTTGAACAGACAATAGTGGACCATATCTCTGATCACATCCGAGAATGGAGACGCTAGAAGAGTTTAATCAAAGTACCAGTCCCACCAGAATTCCTTCTTGAGTGGTTCCTTAAGTCTTTGGTTCCGCAATTATCCAAAGACATCGTGACATCCAGATTTTTCTCTGAAGAAGACGCCATCATGAGGGCTCAACAGTTTGAGCTCATCTATTCTCAGTCCAGTTTATTATACAACATCTTTCCAGATGTGCCATGTTCAATACTGGATAAAACTAGACAGAGAGTTGGACCGCATGCTGATGGTATTTTTGATTCAACACAAACCAAGCCCATTGAGCAATTGACAAAGCGGTTGCAACAATTATCCATGCAACACACAACGGCCATCCAAACTACTGCTTTGGCTGCTCCCCCTACCCAAATGTCGGAGGTACACATAGTGCATTTGACTAACCCAAAGGCCACCCAACAACCTGAAGGGAAGAAAAAACAACGAAAGAAGGTTAAGGGGGATAAAAAAATCCAACGATAATACTGGCAGGGACAACACTGAAAAACAGAAGGTGAGGTATCCATGCAAATTGTCCGTGGAAGACCACCTGACCCATCTATGTCCCTGATTTGTAGAGGCCCAAAATTTTGTCACACAACAAAAGCAAGTGGTGTTGACTAATCCCTTTCAACATGGGCGAAACCTAACTCAAGCCTCTGCAAGCACGGAAGGGGGAAGCCAAGAAACCTACCCGCCTCTGAACAATCTCTCATCCGTGAACATATATATGGTTAGGGGTGATGCTTTCATATCGACTAGAGCACACGATTATAGTAAACCAAGCACATCTGAGAAGGGTAAAGAAGGTGACCTCCCATCTCTTCCTCTACAGATTGAGAAGATGTTGGGAGAAATAATGACACGCGTTCCAAAAGGTGCATTTAAAAAAGCTTCTCATAACCCAAATGCAAGGGCCGCCCATAACTACTCTGTGGTGGAAGATTTATCACAAACCCCTTGTGCGATGTCTGTTTTGGAGGTCCTCCAAAGCTACCCTTCTCAAAGGAAATCCTTGTTAACCTCTTTGGGATCTACTGAGACTTGTAATCCGGGTACCATCATGTTAGATACAACTGACTTAAAACCTCATCTTCCTTACCACGTAGCATTTTATATTGTAGTGGCTTACCCCACGAAAACTTTTACATGGAATATCTTCCGCACAGTGGTCGACGAGGGCGCCTCGACATGCGTTATGTCATTGGCATGTTGAAATGCCATTGGTCAACCCGTTTTGTCTCCATCACCTACTCTCCTCACTACTTTCGATGGTCATTCATTTCAACCACATGGCATCATTCCTTCTTTCCCCGTGCAGTTAGGAAGGAAGACCGTGTGTGTTGAGGTAGAGGTAGTCAATGCTCCCCTCGACTATAACCTCTTGTTAGGATGGAGTTGGACTTATGCTATGCAAGCTGTGGTTGCTATAGTTTTTCGAGTCTTGTTGTTTCCACACAAGGGCCGGATAGTGACCATCGATCAATTGTATTTCTCCAGACCTGACCCAGCTTTGGGGGAATCCACGGTCACGCTGATTGATAATCCTTAACTAGGTTTAGTCAACGTAGGAGTTGGTTTGTGCCCATCTTTAATGGGTACCTTTGACTACCCACCTCCTCACAGAAATATCCAATTTATATCTAATCACCATAAGGTTGATATTTTTTAGATTTCGTCATTCCGCACGACTTACTTCGAGGATCCATGGATTATTCCTTCCCCATCGACCACGATGGATGAGACAGGGCACCTAGGCATGTCCATGCCCTTGTCTATCGCTGAAGCAACGCACTCTTTAGTCCAGCAAGATTCAGCTAACACTGATCCGACTTCTGCACAAGAGTTAGATCCTCTTATAGAGCCTATCTGGGCTTAGGGTTCTCGCGCTAACATCAATTTGTTAGACTTAGTCTTGCCTTCTGATGAAGTAGTAATCAAGGCAATAACTAGTCCAAACAAACCTTGGGACAATCTTCATCACAGATCATATTGTCCCCTAGAGTTAAGCTGAATCGAAGCAGGAGAATTCACCATGACCATGACGGGAGATCAGCTATGTCCTATTAATCTCTTAGCTACACATGAAATTTATGCTGAGGGAAATATGGCGACTATCGCTAAAACTATACCAATCAACATCTCCCCTAACCCTGGCATCGTGGAGAACGTCTTCATCGGAGCAGATTTCTCCCTTGAAGAGATTCAAATCTACATGGATCTTTTCAAAGAATTCCACGACGTTTTTGCCTGGTCTTATGAGGAAATGCCAGGTATTGATCCAAAAATAGTTGAACATGAAATCACAACGTATCCTGATGCCAAGCCTGTTTGACAGAAACTTCGTCCAGTTAATCCCAAGAAAGTAGCAGCCATCAAGATTGAGGTTGAGAAATTGCTAAAGGTAGGTTTTATTTATCCTATCCATTTGACTCAATGGGTGTCCAATCCTATGTCGGTCAATAAAAAACAAGGCATGATTTGTGTATGTACAGATTTTCGTGATTTGAACAAGGCATGTCCCAAAGATAATTTTCCAACACCATTCATTGACCAGATCATTGATGAATGTGCTGGTTGTGAAGCCTTTTCTTTCATGGACGGCTTTTCGGGATATAATCAAATCCAAATCAAACCCGAAGACCAACACAAAATGACATTCATTTGTCTGTGGGGTACATTTGCGTATCGTAAAATGTCTTTTGGTCTTAAAAATGTTGGAGCTACTTTCCAGCGGGCCATGTCTTTTTCCTTTCATGATCTCAAGCATATAGTCGAGGTATACCTAGATGATTTAGCATCATGATCTCGCAAGAGAACGAATCATCCCACACACCTTAGACTTATCTTCAAACACTATCACTACTTTCGGATTCACTTGAATCCAAACAAGTGCAGCTTTTGCGTAACGTCAGGATGTTTGTTAGGTTTTATCGTATCAACAACAAGGATAATGGTCGATCCTCTCAAGGTGTAGGGTATAATCCAGTTGCCCCCCCCACGCACAATTCTTCAACTTCAGAGTCTACAAGGCAAGGCGAACTTTTTACGACGCTTCATCGCCAACTATATCGAAATCACCAAGGGCTTTATGCGCTTACTAAAGAAATACGTTCCTTTTTACTGGGACAAAGACGCTCAATGTTATTTCGACACATTAAAACACACCCTCACAACTGTGCCTCTGCTATGGCCACCTAACTATAACAAAGATTTCTTATTATATTTGGCTACTGCAGATTCAACCATTGGCATGGTTTTAGTTCAGGAAGATGATTTGTTCTTAGAATATGTGATCTATTACCTGAGTCGAGGCCTCGTAGGACCGGAACTTAATTATTATCATATCAAAAAACTTGCATTGGTAGCAGTTCATGATGTTCAATAGTTCTGTCATTATGTTTTGTTTCGCAAGACCACCGTCATTGCTGTCGTGAATCCATTCTAGTACATGTTGACATGACGGGTTATAGGCGGCAAAATCAGTAGCTGGATAGTCATCCTCCAATAATTTGAATTAGACTTCATTTCAGCAAAGTCCAAAAAGTCATTGGTCTTCACAGAGCTTATTTCGGAACTTCTAGTTGAGTCAGGTGACGTTGTGCCTGAAGAATCACCTATCCAAGGAGATATGTTTTTTATCACATCTTCAGATCCCTGATACAGAGATATACTTATCTATCTCCAGACTTTGAAGTGCCCCATTTCTGATTCTCATGATGAGAGTCGGCATATATGCGATCAGGCTAAGAATTATCTCATACTCAATGATATGTTGTATCGGAGAGGTGTAGACTGCATCTTACATTGATGTCTCACACATGAGGAGGCAGTCATCGTGCTCAATGATTTCCATACCGGAGCTTGTGGAAGTCATTTGTTTGGATTGGCAATAGCCCAAAAGATTCTACGAGCAGGTTAATTCTAGCCAACACTTATCAAAGATTGTATAGAATTGGTCAAGAAGTGCCATCCGTGCCAAGTCTTCTCTCAGAAGATGAGGGCACATCCCACTTCTATGTTTCTTGTCATCACAGTTGGTCCCTTCATCAAATGGGGGATTGATTACACTACTTGCAACCCCCCGTCAGCAAGGGAGAATCGCTATATCATCGTAGTTGTCGACTACTTCACTATGTGGGTCGAAGTTATGCCAACGTTTAAAGATGATGGAGAGACTGCAGCTCTCTTTTTATTCAACCAGATTATAGCAAGGTTCGGCATCCCAAGAGAGATTGTCATTGACCATGGCAGTCACTTTCAGAACCAAATGATGACTGAGTTAACATGAAATTTTGGGTTACGAAAAGAGCATTCATCACCCTACTACCCCCAAGCCAATGGGCAGGTGGAAGATGTAAACAAAACTCTTAAGACTATTCTACAACGAACTATCAACTCAGCCAAGTCAAATTGGCATTTGATGTTGTTCTCGACATTATGGGCTTACCAAACATCTGTTAAGACTGTAATCGGTTTCTCACCTTTTCAACTCATTTACGGGTTGGAGGTAGTCTTTCCCATCAAATGTCAGATCCCATCTCTAAAATTGGTAGTACAATTATTTCCAGACACTTCTCCACTTGAAGAATGGTTAGTACACCTTGAGCAGCTCAATGAACAGCATCGTGATGTGGCCCTGGCCAACGAGGCTCACAAACATAAGCTCAAGTGTCATTATGATAGGTCTGTTCATCCTCAGATTTTATTTGAAGGCGGCCTTGTCCTGGTCTATGACCAAGATAAGGACCCCCTGGGGGTAGGAAAATTCAAACCCATGTGGTTCAGACCCTTCATCATAAAAGAGGTATTAAAAAAGAGCACTTATCATTTGGTTGATTTTGAAGGGAATGCTTTGGCAGAGCCTAGAAATGGGCTTTACCTCAAGAAGTATTACTCATAGGCAGGTCACTGTGGGTAACTTTTTGTAACATATGTACAGTCTTTGTACTATTACTTTTTAGTTTCTTTTAAGTGTTATGGATGTGTCATTGATGTTATATTTAGTCAATATGGAAGATGTTAAGTGATTCAGAGGTGTTTGTTGGGTATGCAGATGGTGCTAGTCGGAACACTCGTAGGCTTGCCTCGGAAACTTGGGTAATCTTTACACCTTAGGGCCAGTTCTTATCTTCCGGAGGTATATGCTTAGGTGACACCACAAATAATGTCACCGAGTATAGCGCAGTTATTGAGTTGCTTCGTGATGCCTTCTCATTGGGTATCTCTCATCTCTGGGTCTATCTTGATGTTCAGATGGTTGTGTCACAGCTAAACAGAGTATATTGGGTTCATGATCCAACTTTGCACCGACGATTCCTTAGGGTACGTCTCTTAGAACAAAACTTTGATTATATTACATATTTTCATGTTCCTAGGAGATTAAACGAAATTATAGATACTCTAGCTAATCAAATTTTAGATTGGCATCTTGCACACATATTAAAGAACATTGACATAAGCATGTAAATGCATTTTTTCACACGTGATCCATAAGACACAAAAGATCAAAAATCCATATATAACATCATAAAATAACCAGAGTACATAGATGGACGCAAGCGCGTCAAAAATGGGACTAATAACGAGTCACAGGGATTATGCCCTCAAAAAATATATACAAGAAAAGTGCTTGTGGCACATAAAAAGTCTAAGTAGGTTTAGGGCCTATGGGCCCTGTTATAATAGTCCACAGCATGGGATAAATGCCTAAACAATCAGACCCACGTCCGAGGTACCCCCACTACATGAGGCTACATGGATGGCAGCAGGTCCTCTATCTCTACCATCAGGACTGTGCGAGTGAGTGCAGTGAATTTATGCTCAACTTGTCTAAGGACCCTCTCAGCCTCCCTGGCAGGGAGGTTCCCTACTACTGCTACTCCCTCAACGACGGCAACTGTGACTTTTGGCCGAGGACGACACCTGTTCTGTGCATAATCGGCAGGTCGCACATGTCCCACATCTACATGCAACAAATGTATACCCATCAAATACTCTGGCATATAAAAAAAAATGATATATATAACAAAAATGACATAAAAATTACAAATGAAAACAAAAAAAACTACAAAGGTGGAGACTTACCCATCTTCCCTCGCTCCTCACCAGGAAGCATAGGTATCTCAGGATCTCTAGAAAAATCTATCCCTGCATATGGGTAATCCTCGATCACAGGGATCTGCCGTGATAGCCAAGAAAAGAAGTCATCATCGAAGGACTCATTGGTCCTTCCACCACCCTTTCATGGCAGTAATACTACCCATCTACATACTGCAGGAAAAGAGGCCTAATGTCCTCGTAATACTTTCCAAGGACTAAAACTCAGAACTCTCTCAAAGAAGAATGAACACAAAATCGTCTCGAACCCGAAGGTCCTTTGTGTCAACTGTCGGCAATCTGTCAATTGCCTCTTCATAGACTCGAGCAGTGTGGTACTCCAGTCAAAAATCTGTGCATTCAAGCACTGGATAGCATAGTTTATCTGTGCGCGAGACACCTAATACAAGGCTGTTGAACCGGTAATCCGCACAATCAGTAATAATATCACCTGCAGCGATAGGTTAGTGATATTACTGATGGGTACCTGGGAGCTCACACAGTTAGTCCCAGCCTCACAGTGCTCGGCTATTAGTTTCGATATGTTATTCGGTCCCGCAGGAAACGCCTTGAAGTTGACTGGTTCCCCTCTCCTTGAGAGGCCATTCAAAAAGTAGATATCCTCGGTGGTGGGCACCAGTGATTTCCCCTCTAGCATGAAGGCCTCTGCATCAGGGTGCCAGTAATCAATCAAGGCATTCAGTAGCCTTGGTTGCGCTCGCATAAATGGACACGGGAAGAACTTCAGTAAACCACATTGCATCAACATGGCCACAACATTCGGATCTCTCGTGACCAACTCACTAGTTGCTTCATGCTCCCTTTCCCTCCACTGGACATACATCCTACCAACACAAAAAAGTTCAGGAGGGTCAGTAATTTCCCTTTAGTTCTTTTTTTCTACAAAAGGGGGTTCCACGCGAGATGTAGAGGCGACAGTCACGTGTACATGTGGGCAACCTTTACTCTACCCGAGTGTACATGCGACTTGTCCAGAGACAACTTGCGTGTACCTAGGGCCGACCTTTTAAAGGTCGACGCCCACCCAAAAAATGAAAGCAAATGCAAAATTGAAGAATTGAATAGCTAGATAAGGGAGTGTGTACTTACTTGGTCCAAGTAGAATTTCGTTTCGTCCACTGTAGCTCCCAGAATCACCATTTTTAGCAAAGGGGGTCTTTTGGCTCCAGAGTCAATTTCCAAATTAGCAATGGTGATAATGAGCTGCCAGCTTCTATTTATAGACTTTTTGGCCTCTTTTTGTCACTTTTTTGGCCTCTCTTATCAGTTTCTTTATACCAAAAACCATTTAGAGTGATTCAGGAGTTATATGGGAGGGATTTGATCGGGTATTGGGCCACTTTTTTGAGTTTTGAGAAAATTTTGACAGTCCATGAAATTTTTTCCAAGAATCAACTTGAGCATATAGGTTAGGTAATTACCTCGAATTTTGCATCTCGTTGTATTTTTCCTCTGCTATAGGATCGATCCCATCAGTTTGTGACATGGAACCATCATATATTCTTTAGAAGTGTCGCGACTTGGTGGTAGAGCTTACCAAAACATGGATGCCTTAGGTAGGTCCTGGTTGCATTATGGTGTCCATGTCATCTCTAAAACACTGTAGGCTCGGGAGTCCTTATAGTCTTTCCTGAATATGAGTTTGAGCCTCATTTGCATGATTCTTCTTTGCTCTTTGTCTCACCCTCAGGACTCCCAAAAAATAACGGGTCTCCTTTTAAGCCCTTTGCAGAACCTCTAAACATGAAAATATTTTCAAGCGATCTTGTGGCCTTTCACGCTCGTTAAACTAAAATTTGAAGTCATGTCTATCCGAAGGTAGTTTACCCCTTTTTCGGTCTGAACGGTCAACTGTACGAACAAAGGTATACTCTATAGAACTTATTTTCTTTAGAAGAGTACTCTCAGGTATAATTTTATCCCTTTTTCAGGCCTGAGGGACTAAACTTACGAAAAAGAAACCGCCATGGAGTCCATAGTTAAGCTCTTTTCAGACTCCCTAAAATTGAAAATATCATCGAGTGACCTTATTCTTTCACACTCGTTAAATTGGTCCAGAAGAATATTCCTGACGGAGTCCATAGTTAAGCTTTTTTTAGACTCCTTAAAAGTGAAAAAATGGCCGAGTGATCTTGTCCTTGTCACACTCATTAAAATGGTTTTGAATCGACGTCTAATCGGTGCTAGTTTACCCCTTTTTCAAACCGACTAGACTATCTTCGAAAAAGGTACCCCAGTGGAGTCTCCTTTTATATTTTTTCAGACTCTCTAAATATGAAAAACCACCGATCTTACCTTCTCTGGGCTCGTTAAACTTACATAGAAGGACGTTACCATTGTGTGTTTTATCAACCGCATTTGCATACCTTATCCACCAGCCTTGTGACAGTTTGCTTCTGCGTCTTAACACCTTTGACCGCCGGAGGATTTTTCCCGAGTATCATTTTACTAGAACATCAGTCTTGTCCTTGTGTCTTGAGCTTGTATGCTTGCAATACTCATTCCTCCATTGTAATGTAATATTCCTTTATTCTTTTTCTACAATTATCAAAAAGAACAAAAAAATCAAATACACCCCAAAAAGAGGAAGGGAAAAGTATTTTCTTTATTGGAAACATAATGAGTCGCCCTTGGATAAAGAACATCTGTCCATTTTTTCATCAGACTATGGGATGTAGCACGAACTTAGGAAGCTTTTCTCGCTATATAGAGTTGTGTCCTCCACCATTTGGCTATTCTTCCAAACATATGGAGAGTTTGTGTTGCCTCCTGCTTCGTAGACTTATGATTAACATACAAGCTGCCTGAGTCTCATAACTTGTCATGCTATTGTCCAAGGGAAGTTTGTCACTAAGCCTGAGTCGACACCTCTGTAATATGTCTCTTGTCCGCATACCCGGCCATCCTGAACGTCCAATCAAGTCCTTGTTAGAAATCACTGAAGCCTTCAGTCCGATCATCAATATTATCAAGTCCATGACCAACGAGCTGTCTAAGACCTCTGGATAGTGCAGTCATACACCCATATTACACTCCTACCTGAGTTTTGGAAGATTTTGATGTTGTTTCTCGAGCTCTGAAGATCTCATCTCCAGCCATCAGGCCGAATCAGCTTCTGGAAGATGGATACTCTATATGTATATCTTTCTGATTTCGAGATGTAGCTCCACTTTGTATTGTTCGCGGCTACTCTTTATAGTTATTTGACATGGATCTGTAGTGTATTTGATTGGTAGCCATGGTTATATTTTTATTTTGAGCATGGGTATGCCTGCCTCGGTGAGAAATTTGTTATTTTGTAGATGGCACCTCTCGATTCCTGATCCTTGGGCTCAATCGTTTGGCACATCAATAAAGATTGGTAATGTATTTCGGACATCAGATGCTCTTCTGACCTCACACATTAGGGAGCATCTGTTATAACCCTAAATTGCACCACACATGATTACCTGGCATCAAGCCAACTCATATCCCTTCTTTGCCAAAACATTGTTGAACAACTCTTTGAAAATCCTCTTGAATAAAGGCCCACGCACCCTAACTCATTACTGCACACGTGTACACACCGGCTGACCCAAAATAGCCGCGTGGACCGACAAAAGCATGAAAAAAGGAAAGTTTCCCACATAACAAAGTGCTATGGGTGAGTTAACTGAAACTCTCAGCCATGCATGGTCAAGGGTTCATCCAAATACCTAGCTCCTTCTAGCCTATAAAAGAAGGGGTAGGGGTACCATTTGGAAGGAGGAAAAATATAGCAAAGAAAATCTGCCCATTTACGTATTCTATTGTCCCAACCCTTTAGCCTTTCCTAATGCTAAAGGAAATTTAAAGAAAAGTAGTTGAAGGACAAAAGAAGAGGAGCCCAGGATCAGGTTCGAGGAGCGGTGGTCGGTCTCAACTTTTGTAAGTTGACTCATTTTAAGTAATAAAGAGAATGTTTTTCCCGTCCCAATTCATGAACTTTTTATGGTTTGATTAGTTTATGTTTAATTTCTAACCCATGAGTATATAAGTAGTATGCATGCATAGTTCTTGCTCGTCTTGAATGCAGGTCATCTTTGGAAGGAGTATTGCGAACAAGTAATCAAGAACAATGGAGGATCAACATCAAACACCGGTAACGAGGTAGGTTGATCTTTCCATGCATTTACTAAGAAAAGGGGATTTAAATCTAGGGATGAAGGTAGAAAGTAATTTCTCTTTGGTCATATCTGCATGCAAAGTCTGAACTCTATTTGCTAGTCCGTAGGGTGTTTTTTCCAACAACAGATGGGGAAGGAAGTATCCAGGGATCCTCGAAGTAAGTCGTGTGGAATGAAAAAACTTGAAAAATCTCAACCTTATGGTCATTGGATATAAATTTGATGTCGTCGTGAGGGGGTGGTTAATCGAAGGTACCCATCAAGTATGGGCACAAACCAATCCCTACGTTAATGACACCTAGTTGAGGATTATCAATCATCGGGACCGTGGATATCCCCAAAGGAGGGTCAGGTCTAGAGAAAGACAATTGATCAATGGTCATTATCCAGCCCTCGTGTGGAAACAACAAGACCTAGAAAACCGTAGCAACCATATCTTGCATAGCATAAGTCCAAATCCTTCCTAACAAGAGGTTATAGTAGAGGGGAGCATCAACTACCTCTACTTCGACACACACGGTATTCCATCCTAACTGCATGGGGAAAGAAGGAATGATGCCATGTGGTCAGAATGAACGATCGTCGAAAGTAGTGAGGAGAGTAGGTGATGGAGACAAAACAGTCTAGCCAATGGCCTTCCAACATGTTAATGACATAACGCATGTCGAGGTGCCCTCATCAACCACCGTGTGGAAGATATTCCGAGTAAAAATTTTCATGGGATAAGCCACTACTATCTGAAACGCTACGTGGTAAGGTAGATGAGGTTTTAAGTCGGTTGTATCCAACATGATTGTACCCGGATTACAAGTCTCGGTAGAGCCTAAAGAGGTTAACAAGGATTTCCTCTGAGAAGGGCAGATTTGGAGGACTTACAAAGCGAACATCGCACAAGGGGTTTGTGATAACTCCTCCACCACAGAGTAGTTCTGGGTGGCCCTTGCATTTGGGTTATGAGAAGCTTTTTTAAATGTACATTTTGGAATGTGTGTCATTGTTTCTCCCAACGTCTCCTCAATTTGTAGAGGAAAATATGGGAGGTCAACTTCTTTAACCTTCTCAAAAGTGCTTGGTTTACTATAGTCGTGCACTCCAGTCGATATAAAAGAATCACCCATAACCATATATACGTTCACAGATGCAGGGTTGTTCAGAGGCGGACAAGGTTCTTGGCTGCCCCCTTCTGTGGTTGCAGAGGCTTGAGTTATATTTTTCCCATGTTGAAATGGATTAGTCAACACCGCCTGTTGTTGCTGCGTGACAATTTTTTTGGCCTCTGCAAGTCGAGGACATAGATGGGTTGGGTGGTCTTCCATGCACAACTTGCATGGATACCTCGCCTTTCATTTTTTAGTGTTGTCCCCGCCAGCATTATCGGTGGGTTTTTTATCCCCCTTACCCTTCTTTAGTTGTTTTTTCTTCCCTTCAGGCTGTTGGGTGGCCTTTGGGTTAGTCGACTGCACTGTGTGTACCTCTGACATTTTGGTAGGGGGAGCAGCCAAAGCAGTAGTTTGGTTGGCCACTATGTGTTGTATAGATAACTGCTGCAACTGCTTTGTCAATTGCTCAACGGGCTTTGTTTGTACTGAACCAACAATACCATCGACATGTGGTCCATCTCTCTATCTAGTTTTATCTAGTATTGAACGTAGCGCATCTGGAAAGATGTTGTATAATAAACCGGAATGAGAATAGATGAGCTCAAACTATTGAGCCCTCATGATGGCGTCTTCTTCGAAGAAAAATCCTGACGTCACAATGTCTTTGGATAACTGCGGGACCAAAGACTTAAGGAACCACTCAAGAAGGAATGCTAGTGGGACTGGTACCTTTATTAAACTCTTTCGATGTCTCCATTCTCGGATGTGATCAGAGATATGGTCCACTGTTGTCTGTTCAAAATTGGTGAGCAGCTCTGTGCCAGCATCGTATCTCATAGGTAACTAGAAATGGTTCAGGAAATCCATCACTAGTTCGCCAAAAGAAGAGTATCTTGAGTGATCGAGATCAATGTACCATTTCGCGGCACTCCCAATGAGAGTACATTAAATCAATTGCAACTGTACGAATTCATATTTCAATGAGTTAGATGAGCACCAAAGATGAAAGGTAGTCACATGATCTCCTGGATCTTCATTAGGTTTGGCTTCGAACTTTGGGATGTTCGAAGGCAACTTCGTTGGCATAGGAGGCCAACACGGATCATGACAAATAGGGTCATTCAACAACCTTGTCAAATATGGCAATTGCAAAGTCGCCAGGAAGGGAAGTTTGGGTTGTTGGTGATAACCTAGGAAAAAAGGGCCAAGAGTTTGACTGGCACCAGGTTGCAAGGAAACGTTTGGCTGTTGGCTCGGATTCTAGTAGAAACCATGGCCCTAGCCAGTGTATGGATTTTTCATATGTGGAGACATCATTGGTTGATTTCCCAAATAGGACATAGATTGTTGGGCATGCATTATATTCGAAAGGACTTTGGGAAGGGTTACCCCATGTCGGTCCCGTGGGGATAGGCATAGTAATTTATTCGGGGTTCCATTGATTGTGGAAAGAATTACCCCAAATCAACATTCTGGACGAGGGAACGGATCCCTGCCAAGAATTCCAAGGTCCTACTACATAAGAAGTTCCTAGGTTTTCCCCCTATGCAGGAATAGTACCCTGCATAGGAGTAGAATGTCCAAAAATGGGGTTTCCCCCAGTCAGGAAAGCGGCTGATGAGAAGGTGTTGTTACCAAATGTTCCATTCAAAGAAAAGGGTGTCGAACCTACCAGCATACTATGCGAAGGTGGTCCTTGAATCCCCACTCCAAATAAACTATTGTGCGTAGGTTGCCCGGTGGATGGCTGATGCGAGCCGCCAAGTGAAGGGGACGAAGGAGGGATATGAACTCCTCTGTAAGGGAAATCGTTAAAAGGATAAGGAGTGGCCCCCATATGACCTTGCAGAGGAGCACTAGAGCTCCCTGCCTCTAGACCTAAAGTCTGTAAAGTGGAGTAAGAAAGTACAGGACTTGTACCCGAACTAGGCATCCCGTATGAGAACGGAGGGTCTGTCACACTTGGTGTGAAAGGGGTTGTGGCCGCCACCAAAGATGGGATCGGACCACTGTGTGATGTAGAAGCGGTCGAGACCATGATGGCTCAGACCAATGATGGTGGGTTAGGAGGTGAAATCTCTCCTGTGGTGACAACCGTAGTGGGAATTGAAGAATTCTCGGAAGGAGTAACATCATTTGTTTCTATTGCTGTGTGCAACACTGTCTGGCGCTCGTAAAATTGAATTGGTACGATGAAAGGTGCTAAGAAATTAGTGGTTGGGGTTTCAATTAAGCCAAGAGCAGTTGATTCAAGGTCCAAAATGGTTGATTCCTCTGGGGGTTGGTCGGGCACAATGGCTTGTAACCCAGTCACTTCAAAAGACCCTTGTTGGTCTAGCTTTCACCTTAATGGCGGCGGGGGTGGCTCCAGTGTAATCGATGGTAGGCCAAGAAGCCTTCGTGACTAGAAAAGCTCGTTATCCTCCACTATGTGAGAAGATCCAAGACACTCTATGGTAGTCTAAATGTTCAAAAGTAACACACACTAAAAAAGTCCCTAGAAGATAAGACAGGCAAACACTAAATTAATTGGAAGAACAGTTACAACAACCAACACTAGAGAAACTTACCGATGTAAGTGAAACTTGAACATGGAAGAACACTCTGGGTATAATCTACAAAGCATGGCCCAATGTCTATCCTAGGTACCGTGGTATACCCCCGCAATCACCCATGTATGTCTCTAAAAAAGATTGACAACTAGGTTTCCAATGCGCGAACAGTCACTAGGAGGGTACAGTCGAAAGTCGGGCAGACCACAATGAGCAGGGTATCGAGCCCGAAACATGTCAAGGGTATCGAGAGAAAATGGTCTGGAAGACAACTAAGGACCTCGAATGGATTCGAGACCCACGAAGCCCCGTGGCAAATGCAAATGATGGAATCCCAGGACAAGCCCTCTATATGTGTTCTCCACTACGATTGGTCCATCTTTGGAGGGGTTATCTCCGCTACCTTTCCACACGCGACCTCGTGTTTATCCCCTGTGTTAGAGGGGGGTCCCAGATAAATTTCATGAAACTAGACTTAGACACTCCCTAACTCAGACTCCAATGTTTGATTTTAAATGGCCTTGAAGAGTTTCCTCTCCAATCTAATCCAAGGCCCTAATCCTGAACTAGTTAGTTAACCCTACAAACATGAAAGTCTAATAGATTTTAAATTTAGCGTTAATTTTATGTCTTTGTATTATGGAAAGGGGTATGAAAGTGAAACTGATGATGTGTAATAGATGAAAGAAAAAATGAATAAAAAAGCTGGAAATAAAACTTTTACTTAATGCAAAATTTCAACAACTTTTCAAAATAAATATTTTTAATTCTCTAAGATTTTGGACAGCAAACTCAAAAGAAATTTCACTTGAATACAAGCTACTTATGATCTAAGTAAACTGCAAAAACTTATGAAATAAATGACTTTTCCCTGGCTAATAATGCAGAAACACACTCTTCAACCAAACAAGAAAATGAAAAGAGATTTTTTTTTTATTTAAATGCTTGATAAAGAAAAAAGGAAAAATACCAACAAACAAAAACCAAGAAAACAATTATGGCCTAATCATAGAATCGCAAAGAATCAGGTCAAAAATCACACACTAGCAATTTTAAAAAATGACTCTCACACTTGTCTAAAAACCTTAAAAAAATCTTTTACTTTTATGACAACTTTTTAAATGAGAAAAAGAAATCTAAAGGTAAGATTAATCCTAAGCTATTGACTGCTAAAATAGAGATTCAAATACCTGAGAGGTATAATTCTCATCAAGGGAAAGGATGGTTGCCTTACCCTTAACAGAAATTATCCTGCACAAGAATGCTAATGTTAATCCAATAACTAGCGTGTGAACGCGAGCTGTATAGATACAAAGGGCATGTACACGTGGGCTGAGCTTGTACGGGTTGTGTGTATCTCTAAACTCTGAGAAAAACTAAAAACAAATGGACCAAACTAGGAAGAGACCACTGATATTGATAACCAGAGTCTCCTGAAGGCTTGGACACTCTTTTTTAATAGAAAAAACCAACAATGTAAGGAAAAATTTATAAAGCCAAACAATTTGAGATAAAACTCCAAACAAGCAAGACTCAAACATAATTTTAGAAAACCCCCGGAGAATGTGTGATTCTGACAAGGAAGAGGCTGACTGCCTCTGAAGTTCTATGAACTCTACACGCTACTGCTACTTCTTCAGCTAACGTTCACACGTGGGCTGTAAGAGAGTAGGGTGTGGGTACACACGTGAAGACCTTATGTAGGCTGCATGTACCTCTGTGGGTCCCAAAAAAACACAATCAAGAAAATCACAGGGAAAGATGGTATGGAAAAACAGACTCCCTACTAGCTCAAACCTTACAGAAACTAAAAGAAAAAATAGGCAAGAAAAACTAGTCTTTTAAACTACCCAAAAAATTAAATAAAATTCTAGGAACCCTAGAGAGTCTCCCCAGTATGGTCGCCAATTCTATTGTGAGGGAAATCTCCTTACGGACTAGAAAATAGGGTTATACTTTGCATGCAGATATGACCTAGAGAAAATTTACTTTCTACCTTCATCCCCAAACTTAAATCCCATTTCTTTTTAGTAAATGCAATGGCTAGATCAACCTACCTCGTTCTAGGCATTCAATGTTGATCCCTTGTCATACTTGATTACTTGTTCGAAGTTCTCATTTCCAATGCTGACCTGCATACAAGACAATAAAGAACTACACATGCATACTACCTATAGAATAACGGATTAGAAATTCAAACATGTACTTAACAATTGATGAATAACTCATGAATTGGGACGGGAAAAGCACTTTCTTTATTACTTTGAATGAGTCAACTTACAAAAGTTGAGACCGGCCACCACTCCATGAACCTGATCCTGGGCTCCTCTTCGACTGTCCTCCAACTGCTTTTCTTTGTATCTCCTTTGGCACAAGGAAAGGCTAAAGGGTTGGGACAATGGGAATACGCAAATGGGCAGAGTTTCTTTGCTATATTTTTCCTTCTCCAAATGGGACCCCTACCCCTTCTTTTATAGGCTAGAAGGAGCTATGTATTTGGACAAACCCTCGGCCATGCATGGCCGGGATTTTCAGTTAACTCACCCATAGCTTTTTTGTTCCGTCGACAACTTTCCTTTTTTCGTGCTTTTGTCAGTCCACGTGGGTTGTCTTAGGTCAGCCAGCGTGTACACACGTGTAGTAATGGCATAGGGTGCATGGGCCTTTATAAAAGAGGATTTTCAAAGATTTGTTCAACAATGCTTTGGCAAAGAAGGGATCTGAGCTGACCTGATGCCAGGTGAGCAAGTATGGTGCAATTTAGGGTTATAACAGTCACTTTAAAAAATCCTTTGGTAAAAGTTGGTTTTTCCAACTTTTTCCATATAAGTTAGGATTTCACCTCCACTTTCTACATCTCATTATCTTTTCTGCTTTTCCATAGGATCGATCCCACCAAAGTGAGACACAGAACCTTCATTGTTTCTCTAGAAGTGTCATAATTAGGTGGTAGAGCCTACCTTTACATGGATTCCCTAGGTAGATTCTTGTTGCATTTTGGCGTCCATGCTGTCTATAATAAACACAGGCTCGGGAGCCCTTGTTAGTCCTGTCATGATTACGACATTTAGCCTCATTCGTTTGATGCACCATCATTCTTGGCCTCACCCTCAGGACTCCCAAAATGAGCATGCTTTGTTGTATTTTGAGCTCTCTTTGAAATCTGAAAGCGACATCCGACGAGACTACATTTATGCTTTTCGATATTGTCGAGATTAACTAAGAAAAGTAACCTTCTGGAGTCTTCTTTAAGCCCTTTTTAGACTCTCCAAACATGAAAATATTTCGAAGCGATCTTGTTTCCCTTCATGCTCACCAAACTCAAATTTGAAGGCATGTTTGTCCAGTGGTAGTTTACCCCTTTTCGGTCCGAATGGTCAATTGTACGAATAAAGGTATACTCTAGGAACTTTGGTTCGCTAGAAGAGTATTCTCAAGTATAAGTTTAACCCTTTTTCAGGCCTGAGGGACTAAATTTACGAAAAAGGAACATTCTCCTTGGTTTTTTTTTATCATCTTTTTCGGGCTTCGAAGATTACTTACAAAAAAGGAACCCCCACAGAGTCCATAGTTAACCTCTTTTCAGACTCCCTAAAATTGAAAATATCGTTGAGTGACCTTGTTCATCCACACTCATTAAAGTGGTCCAGAAGAACATCTACTGGCATGAGTTTACCCCCTTTTTTGTCCTGTAGATTATAGAGGAAAAATGTACGCCTCGGAAGATTCGTCTCGCCGAGAGAGTTCTCCTCAATAATTTTTATACTTTTTCGAGCTAAGGGGACTAAATTCAGAAAAAGGTTGTGATTCCATAGTTAATCTCTTTTCAGACTCCTTAAAATTGAAAAGATTGTTGAGTGATCTTGTTTTTGTCACACTCATTAAAATGGTTTTGAATAGATGTCTTTTCGGCACAAGTTTAACCCTTTTTCAAACTGACTAGACTATCTCCGAAAAAGGTACTCTTTGGAGTCTTCTTTTACATTTTTTCAGACTCTCTAAACATGAAAAAACTATTGAGCTTACCTTATCTAGGCTCCTTAAAATTACATTGAAGGGGGTTTCATTGTGTCTTGTTAATCGCATTTGCATCTCTATATCTTTGGCCTAATCTCGGCTCCATGTTGCTCTCAACTAAACCTTTGAAGCATGCTTTATATGCAAGCCTTGTAGCACTTTTCCTTTGCGACCTAACACCTTGACCCATGGAGGAATTTTCCCCGAGTGTCCTTTTCCTGCACATGTCTCATTTCTCTGAGCATTATTGTGTTACTTGTGCTTGGAACTAGTATGCTTGCTTGTAACACTCATTCCTCCTTTGTAACATAGCATTCTTTTATTCTTTTTCAAGCTCTTTAAAAAATTGAAAAAGACAAAAAAAACCCAAAAAGAGGGGATGGGAAATATGTATTTGTTTTTGGCAGCACAAAGAGTCGCCTTTGGACAAAGAACATCCTTTTATTTGTTTGTCAAGCATTTGGATCTATTATGACCTTAGGAGTTTGTTCCCGTTACACAGATTTCTATCTTCCTTCATTTGGTTACTCTTCCAAACACATGGAGAGTTCACGTTGCCTCATGCATCGTGAACTTATGTCAATGTCATGCTGCATGAGTCTGATCATCCTTTGTTCTTTCTTCGAAGGGAATTTTCACCCAACCTGAGTCATCCTTTCTACATTTTTTCTCTTTACCTCATGAGTCAGCCATCCCAAGAGTCCAGTCAAGTCCTGATTCAAAATCGATAAAGTTCTCCACCTGATCACCGAGATCCTCATGTGTTTTCCCGATGGGCTATCAAATACCTCATGGTAGTGAGTTATGAACTCCCATTATACTCCTACCTGAGTTTTGAATATCTTGAAGTTGTTGCTCAAGCTATGAAGACATCATCTCCAACCATTGGGCGTTATTGGCTTCTTGAAGATGGATACTATACTTGTACATCTTTGATTTTGAGATGTAGTTATGTTGTGTATTGCTCACAGCTACACTTTATATAGTTATATGACATGTATCTGGAGTGTATTTGATTGGCAGGAATGATTTATTTTCATCCCGAGCATGGGTATGCCTGCCTTGGAGAGACACTTGTTATTTTTCATATGGCACCTCATGAACTCTAGTCCCGGGTTCACTCAATTTCATACATTGGTGAATATTTTGTAATGTATTTCGGCCATCAGATACTCTTCTAACCTCACACATTATGGGGTATCTGTTATAACCCTAAATTTCTCTACACATCCATACATGGCCTTGGCCCTCTTACTTTAATTTTTTTCTAAAGAACTGTTGAGTTGCTCTTCTTAAAAACCAATTTTTTGAATATGTATGTGCCCTGCACCATTACTGTTCAAGTACATACGCTTGTTGCACCACTACATCTCACATACATACGCATGTTGCACCATTACAACCCGTGTATACTTGCAAAAGTTGCAAAAAATAAAAAGTTGCAAGGAATTCATTGAGATTATGAGCTATTGGGTAGTTTCCCAACTAATACACCTGTTATAGCCTGTCGCCCAACCAAATAACCATCCTTTTGTCATATAGAAGGAGGTTTTGGGGTCTCATTTCAAATATAAGAATAATAACAGTGAAACTCTGCCCGATTTTACTTCCCCTCCTTTCCCAAGATATTGTTTTCTTTTGTGAGAATGGCCTCAGCATTCCCTCATTAGCCCCTTCTCCCTCCATTTAACCCATTCACTTCCCAAGAAGAGATCAGAAGGTTGAGAGGATAATTTCATATAAGGTGCACTTAGATCTTGGTGAAGAGGATCCTGGACCAGGTTCATGGAGTGGTAGCCGACTTTGATTGTAAAGGTATAATCATTGTATTATTAATAAAAAAAATTACATTTTCATGTCCCAAATCATGGTGTCTTGAATAAATTTGTTGGTTTATGTTTGACATTCTAACATCTAACCCTAACTTATCTACGGAATAGCATTTTTTTAGTTTTCTATTTGTCAATCTTTGGATGCAGGTCAACCCTGGGAGGAGGCGTGCAGTGAGCAGAACTTCCAAGTGCAAGGAGGTCATCACCAGACATGAGATTAGAGGTATAGTTACCTGACCTCCTTTTCCTTTCTTTCTTCATATGATTTTTGGTATGTTTGGGGTAGTATAGAGAATTAATTGACTTTTAGATGATTAATCAATCTTCCTACCTTTTGAACCCTAGTGTAGTCATAGGGGTTTTTTTCCCGCTAGCACTTACCTCCTTGCATCAAGCCCACTCCCATAGCATGTACACTTGCATTCATATCCACTTCAAAAGGATTATACAAGTTAGGAAATGAAATAAACAATGCTTTATTAATCTTCCATTTCATCTCATCAAAAAGTTTCTTTTGATTCTTTCCCCATCGGAAACTCTCACCACTAGTTGTTATGGCATGAAGTGGTACAATTATAGATGAAAAGGATGATATGAAATTACATAGGTACTTCACTACACAAACTAATATCTTAACTTCAGTGACATTAGTAGGAACTAGACACTTGAGGATGGTCTCCATATTCATAGGATCTATCTTGAGTTCCCCTCCACCAATTGCATACCCCAAATACACCAATGAATGCTAAGAAAACTAACATGTTATAAGGTTAGCTAGTAGTTGATTTTTTTTTATAGTGTCTATAACCTACATGAGATGTGATATATGATCTTCCTAGGTATATATATAAACCAATATATTGTCTAAGTACATTGTCACAAATGAATCTAGAAAGGGATGCAATACATCATTCATCAAACACATAAATGTAGCTAGTGCATGACATAAAACAAAAGGCATTACCATCCATCCATATAGAATTTTTTTTGTCTTGAAGGAAGTCTTCGAAGTGTCTTATTCTTTAAATCATACTTGGTGGTATATCAATTCCATATCCAACTTGGTGAAGTACTTGGCATGTTGCAGTTGATCTAACAAATCATCCATATTAGGTAGAAGGTATTGATTCTTGAGGGGGATCTTGTTCAAATATCCATAGTCAATACACATTCACCAAGTCTCATCCTTCTTGGTTACTATGATGATAGGTGACCTAAAAGGTGACATTCTTGGTCAAATTACTCACCACTCTAGCAGTTGTTGCAAATGTTTCTTCACTTCATCTGCTTCTAGAAAATATTGCCTATACATCCCAATATTTGGCTATGGGGAGTCAAGAAAAAATTGTATCTTATACTCCACTTCCCTCTTAGGTGGTAACCCTTTAGGCTATTAAAACACTTCTCTATGTTTTTGTAACAACTTTTCCGAATGATGTTTCTTCTCTTTAATAGATCCCTCTAGAGATGACTTTTCTTTTACTGATTCATTACTTGGTTGATTCTCTTCTAAGAAAAGAAATGCAAACTTCCTCATAGAATTGATCAAATTATTGTCTTGGTTAGAACTTACTAGAGAGATATTAGATTTTCCTTTATGTGCATTGATGATGAAATACTTCCCATTATTGATAAGGTGGTATTGGTTTTATCTCCTCATAAATATTGCATCCCTCGTATACATGTAGTGGATTCCAAACACTACACCACATACATCAAGTGATACTACATATACCTCTACTTCATAAATATAATATACTTATAGAAAAGTTGATCTGACACTGTTCAATGACCTTGATCTTTGCATCCTTATTTACCCATCCTAATGGATAAGGGTTATGATGGTCATGAAATTCCAATCCAAGCTTGTTGACTAGATATTTTTCTATGAGGTCAACTCGTGAACCACAATTGAACAGAGCATCCACCTTGGTATTTTTGACTTGAATCTTAATATGGAAGATTTTATTCATATCCTTATCTTCCTTGTGATGAAGGCTACTCATATTCACCTCCCTCTACATTGTAGTGCAAACTATGTTTTCATCCATAACTGAGCTACTCTCTATTGGGTTTCCTAAATCGATGGCTAGCAATTTCTTCATCTTGACATCCTCCTTATGGTTCTTTGGATTTAAATCTATATGTAGCTTCCAAAACTTATCTTTGTTGTGACCATTGATATTACAATGGTTATAGGGGTTGTTTGGATCCTTTCACTAATGTGTAGTGGCTATTTTCTTCTTATCATTTCCTTTCCACCTCTTCTTTCCCTCCTTGGAGGAATTTTGGTGGTATTTCTATTTGGAACTACTTACATATCCTTTTGTATGGCCTATATTCTCCAAGTATTATGCTTGTAGATAAACCTCATCAATTATAAAAGGTTTAAAGAGAATGACTTGCTTCCCTAAATGACTATGCAAATCTCCCAGATACTTGAGGAGTATGTCTAGGTTATTGGGAGATATACCCAACACAATCATCATTTTTAAGAACTCGGTGGTGTACTCTTGCACACTATGCCCTTTCCTTTTCCTGAAGCAATGTCAATGGATTCATTGGTCCTCTACATACCCAATAGGGTAGAAATAGGACTTGATGAGGGTTTTAAACACCTCCCACTTAGTTAATGGTGGATCACCTTCTATCCTAAGTGTCTTTGTGTGGCTTTCCCACTAGGATAGTGTGTGGCCCTCTAATTTTAGTGGGGAAAATGAAATATTTTCCTCTTATTCTATATTATGGAAAGTGAAATAAAATTATAACTATTGAAACCAATGGTTCAAATTAAAAACATCAATCTCACTTCAATAGAATTTGATATCCATTTTCATTCCATTTTAAATAGAGATTGTGAAGAGGTGATGACATTGGTGTTATAAACAATAGGTGTGCTTGTTTAACCATAGACAATATAGCAATATTGTCACCCAACCATAGGCCGAAGCCACCCCCGAGCACCTTAACCTTGACAAAGAGAATAATTATGGAAGAAAACCCTAGGTCCAAAAGCCAATCAAGGTAGCACACCACTCTCTAGAGCTAGTGTACCAATCATAAATTCCAAACCATAACCAAGAAAAATTCCAATCCTAAAATCGAAAATACTAGTTGTAGTAGTTGTAGCTGCAGCTACTCTCTAGACTTGCGTACTTACTGAATTTATGAAATTATGAGTTGTGTGTGTACAAATGAACTCTGGCATCATGTATTTATACTTCTCTTTCTTAGCTGTCTGGTTTGACTTCTCTTTCCTAGTTGTCTGGGTCGAATTCTCTTTCTGTAGGCTAAAGACTCAATATTAATTATTTTCTTTAGCCGACTTTTCTTCTAGGGTTATGTCCAAGGCTTTAGTTTTTCTTCTTTCTTTCCAAAATATTCTATTCTTTTCATGGATACACATGGAGGTTAATACCTCCCACAACTACCATAATATCAACACTCTCTCCTATCTAGGGAGGTATTGAAAAATATGGTCTTGAGAAAACACATACCATTCAACTGGTAGCATCATCATAGCATAGGTTATCTCATGATCAAATCACAAGCACCATCATCACTATTAGTATCATATGATAGCATCAATTGTATCATCTCTCGAAGCCATACTCCATATGAGTAATCAGGCATGATGTTGAATAAGTCACTCACTCCACATAGTGATACAAGAACTACTCTTCTCATCCGAACATATGTCCTAGAAGAATAAATGTTCCAATAGATGATGGAAGCCATACCCAGGGCTACAAGGACTATTATTCTAATCCATAAATATGTCCTAGAAGAATAATTGTCCTGGACCATTTTCCTCCTCGAGAATATCTATCCACCAACACACTAATTATCCATCTAGCTAGTAATCATTTCCAACACTATTGATAGTCTTCATGGAAATTGGAACAATGTCATTCAATAGAACACAACTGTGTCTATCCATAGTAGTACACAACTACTATCCAATGGTACACAACCACACCAAGTAGCACACAGCTACTTAATCAATGATGCATAGTCATAACCAGTGGAACACATCCACCACAATAGCATACATGTATTGTCCAGACACATACAGTCTCCACAACAATCATATCATCTTATACCAACCTGCATAAAAAAATATCATGATATAAAATGAGTCATCTGGGCCATTCCTCCACTCATATATGTGATATATGGAAGAGCATATTCCCTTAGAAAGTAAAACATCAGCCATGGGCTATCTGCACTATTCTTCTCAAGCACAGAAGAATAATTTTCCTTGATTTATGAGCCTGGACCATTCACTTAACTGGTCCATTCCTCTAGCACTAATCATAGTGCAACCTGGAGAGAATGAGTCTGCCCTAGGGAATGTTTGTCCCTCATTGTTGAACCTGGACCATTCACCTAATTGGGACATTCCTCTAGCACTAATCATAGTGAAACCTGGAGAGAATGAGTCTGCCCTAGGGAATTACTGTCTGGACCATTTCCTAATGGAAATTATTGTCCTACACCAACCTCCAAAATGGACCATTCTTCAAAACTGCTCACAATTGTGAACTTTGAAAGAAGGACTACCCATCCAGGAAGACCATTCTACTTGACCACTACTCAGAGTGATTGCCAAGAAGAATGACTGTCCTAGACCATTCCCCCACACTGGCCACAAGGGGAATTGATGTCTATGGTACATCAAAAATCTATCATACCATTTTTATTATGAAAATGTCTGATATGGACCATTTTCCGAACTGGAAAATGTCTGTCTTCAGAAATCTTAAACCACTTTCCAAACTAGAAAGGAACTACTCATCCTGGACCATTTTTAAAATTGAAAAATGATTTTCCATAAATCAATAACATATAAGTGCACCCTCCCAAACTGGCATTAATCTCTTCCTTTTTCGATAAGAAATTCATCTCCACAAGCCCCAACTTATTTCTTGATTACACAAACTTTTCATGTTGGGGAGAGTATTTTACCAAAATATCTATTATCTCCTCATTTGTGGAGATATATTGGAGAACCACTTCTGTTTTTTGGACTTCATCATGGAGAATATAATGCTTGATCTCAATGTACTTTGGTCTATCGTGGAACACTAGTTTTCTCTGAAGGCTTCATATAGATCTAATCATTATAATATATCATTATCGAATTCAGCACTTATGTTTCCTACTATCTCATAATATCATGGCAAGGCTCAAATTGAAACATATCCAAGTATCACTTCTTCTGTCATCGTGAGAGTTTTCCATAGATTAGCAATTCATCATCCCAGACTTCTGATTAACTATTCTGATACATTGTCTCTGTCATAGAAATTTTCCACCATGCTTCTATTGTATATGAGATACTTTGCATCAGGTCATTTGAATCCATACAAGATCTTCTTATATATGCATACATGAGTCTCTTTCTAGTATAATCTTCTTTCTCACTTGCTTTATTTGGAAGAATAGTCTTTTACATGTAAATTTCAATCCATGGATACTACAAGAGGTATATCTAGTTTTCTAGAACAAGTTGTTGCCATAGTCTTCTCCCTCCTTCTAGAAGAATCTTTGAATCTTGCAATGCTTCCATTCATAAGTCTTTTTCACATTTTCTTACATACACTTTTCTTTATGATAACTTCCATTTCTTCTTCTTGATTGCTTCTTAGTGGGTTCAAACCAAGTTGGTAGTCTTTTGATTCTTGGTATAATAATTGGTTGTTCTTGTTTTTCTTTCTTTCTTGGAATGCTCATGTTCTTCCTCGTGTCTCTCTTTAGCTATGGGGTCTTCTATATGCCCTGAAGATTCCAACTTCTTCCTTTCATCATAGGATCATGGATGTAGATGGACAACCAAGGATACTTTAAGGCTTCTTTTCGAAGAAGACTTCTTCTAGAGTCAAACTGAACACGTGTTTCTTATCATGGCTACTTATACTTTTAATTAGAATATGGACAGATACTTCACAATCCTTAATAGATCATATCATTTAGGATTATCTCCATTCTAATAATTGCTTCATGCATGAATGCATGCTCTTCTTTTGGAATTTTTTAATCATCTCCCTCCATCTAAGAGATTCCACACTTTCGTCTGCATCCTTATTGCCTTCTGCAAAGTGTCACAAGTCTTTTTCTAATTTCCTCTTGATTGTTGACTGCTTTATGTTTTGAATTCTTCTGGGTTTCTTCAAGTTTGATTCTGATTTCTGCTTTTCTTGCAGTTGTTACTTATGTAATAGCTTCCACAAAAATTGTTACCAAGGATTGTCAATGTACTTCATCTTTTCATGTGTATTGCTTGACTTGTAGTCATCATGATAGAAATCCTTATCTTGTTATTCTCCCATAGGTATTGTTTCACTTGAACATCTTATCTTCTAAGAAATAGATATGCAAGATATGTACAGAAACTATTTAAACATGGTATGTACAAGAACTATGAAGAATATTGTTACCTTGTCTTAGAAGAAGAAGTTTGTTTTATCTTGCTTGTCCTTCTTTGAGGGTTCCCTTTCTTCGACAGCTGATGCTTCATCTATTTCCTTCCTTAGGCCAAACTTCCTCTTATTCCTGAAATTCTTGAATTTTTTCTTGAAGTCTTGATCATCATATTTATTTCGGGATTTATCTTTTTTGTTAATCCTTGGTTCTTCTTGTGCACAACAAGTCCAAAGTTCTTCAAATGTGAGATATCCCTTTCTTGTGTTCATGCTTGCGGAAAATGCATCCCATGTCTTGAGAAGGTTGTTGAGTACTATATTTACCAATTCCTTGAAATGATTTCTTCAATAGTTTGTAGTTGATCTCTTAACTGAGAGATTATCACAAAGTATGATGTTATTCTTTCATCATCATTCATTTTCATGTCATGGAGCTCATTCTTCAGACTCATTACTTGTCCAATGTTTCTGACTGAGAAGATATTAGTTAGGGCATCGTACATATTCTTAGATGAGTCAAGATGAGAGACGTAGGGTATCAAGTGGTATTTTACAGAGTCCACTAACATACTCATGGAATTCATGTCATTTTCCTTGAACTTCTGCATAACTACAACATTTTGAGGTTCCTTCTCTTTTCCTTCTTCAAACTGTGGTTCCGCGATCTTTCCTTTCACGATATCCAACATTTTATTCTTGGAAAGGATGATGTCAATCCTTGTCTTCCATGATCTGAAGTTAGAAGCTCCTTCTAACTTATTTTCTGACTTCATAGAGTAATTCATGAGTGCTTTGACTTGGTCAACCTTTGACTTTGACCAAAAACTCAAACTTGACGTTTTAGATTACTAATAATACCAAGAGGTGTGCTAGGTTAGGGCACACTAGGATATCCATAAATTATGTCAATATCTTCACTTAAGGTGCCTCAACACGAGGGTTAGGGTTTCGTTGCTGCAACAAAAACTTTGACTGCAACTGCAACTGTAATTGAGCAAATCCTCCCAATCTATCTTCCAACGGTTAGACTATCCAAAGATAGCATGGGCCCATAACCTGTTAGAAATAATAGGTATACTCATTTAACCATAGACAATATGTTAGGTTCCTAACCCACACATAGGTAGATCAATATATTCGGATGTAATAAAGGTCAATATTAATAATGCCTTTCAATAAAATAGAATAAGGTGGATGTAAGAAGACCTAATCGAAGCTTCCGCTTCTAAAAGGATCTTCCTCTAGATGCTTCTCTTGATAAACATATTTAGTATAAATAAGGGACGAGGGTATGAAAACCCTAGCTGGGAGATTATTGTAATAGGGCACTGCTCGACTGGAGTTTGCCCCCTCGAAGAGGCCCGTGAACATTTCTTTCTGAATCAAAGTGTTATTTATGTTGTTGTTCTTATATCATTTCTGTGTTATTGTGGAGATTATGCTGGTTATATTATTTTTAGTCTGCCATTTCTAGCATTTTATTTATGTTCTGCATATTTATTATATTTGGTATCTTGCAAGTGGTATCAAAGCACTTTCCTTAGCAAAAGTTGTGGGAAATTTTTTTCAGGGTAGAGACGTATTCTAGCGTCTTTAAGCCACAGAGATCTATCGTTACATGCATAAACCCACGATTGAGGGATTCATACATGCAGGAAATACAAGTGGTTCTTAAGCACACATTTGTTGGCCACCCTTGTAACCCCTGTTGGTACCCCTTCAAGTGGTAGCGCATCAAACAACACCTGTGTACGAATCGGCCTAGATTTCATAAATCCCTCTTTAGATAAACCTATCGTCTAGTGGACTGCTATAGTGTCACTGAGAACAACACTAGGGAAGATACTCTCTAGTACCTAGGTAGTTAGGTAGTACGGCTAAGGGTACGGTCTATCCTCCTTAGTTAGTTCCCTGAGATATTGGTTCGAGTACTACTGTTGGACCCCGCACATATATTAGAGAGCTATAGCACAGGGAAAAACCTTTTCTGTAGAACCCTTGAATACCTAACCCTTGGGGAACAAAAACATAAACAAATTAAAACCGACTAGATCTATTGTCGCGCAACTGTGTTCGGGTTGCCAAGTGAATACACATTTCTTTCTGGTTAAGCATTTGGGGATTTCATCACTGTAGTATTCTTCAGACCGGAGTATAACTACGCAAGTATAACTTTGCAGATCGGAGTATAACTCTTCAGACCAGAGTATAACTCCACAGGGAATGACTGATGCTTTCTTTAGAGAGTGTTTTATCAGTGGCCTCAAGGAGGATATTTGGGCCCATGTCCTCATGGATCGACCCTCGAGTTGGGTGGAGGCTACTAAAAGAGATAAAGAAGAACAATAGGTTGTATCCTCTCAAAACCGAAAACCCTCCTTTATCCCTCACCCTAAACCCGTCACTCCCACTACTCCCTCCACCCCATTAAAGATCCAAAAATTGACCAAGGCTGAAATGGTTGAATGCCAACTCAAAGGCCTTTGTTATAATTATGATGACAAATATTTCTCGAGCCACAAGTGTAAGGAACAAAATCTTTTTATGGCCATCTCTGAGGATATTTCGAAAGAGGATGTTGAAACTCCCCTTGTGTCTGAGTCACCTGAAATCACTGACATAACCCCTCCCTCAGACCCTCCCGAAGTAGAACTTGTCATTTCCATCAATTCTCTCACTGTCTTCTCCACTCCCCAAACCCTCAAATTAATCGGTTACATCAAGCGTTGGAAGTTCATCATTCTGGTTGATAGTGGAAGCACCCATAATTTTATTCATCGCTGCATTGCCCAAGAAACTCATTGGTACATCCATGTTGTCAACAATTTCCAAATCATGATTGCCAATTGTGGTTCCATGAAATGTGGAGGGCGTTGTGAAAATGTGCATCTCCAAATCGGTGACTACCACCTAAAATCCCATATGTTTTCTATCGACATGGGTGGTTGTGACATTGTGTTGGGTGCAGACTAGCTAAGAACTTTGGGCCCCATTCTCATGGATTTTAAGGCATCAACCATGAAATTCGACCAGGAAGGCCACCAATATAAATTCCAAGGCATCATTGTTGGTTCACCTAAGGTCATTAGTTCCCATCGCATGGAAAAGCTGCTCAAAAAAGGTCATTTTGGTGTCATTGCCCAACTCCATGCCATACAAGCAACAAAGACACCCTCGATACCACATGACCTCCCAACCCTCCTTTCTAAACATCAAATGGTATTTTCCACTCCCCAAGGACTCCCTCCTTCCCGCAGTGTTCATGATCATTCCATTCCCCTTGTACTCGAAATCCTTCCTCCCAATATTTGTCCATATCACCACCCCTTCTCACAAAAAAATGAAATTGAGAAAATGGTCCAGGAACTCCTTAATGCAAGCATTATCCACCCTAGTATGAGCCCTTACTCTTCTCTTGTAGTCATGGTCCTGAAGAAATAAGGTTCTTGGAGAATGTGTCCTGAATTTCGTGCCCTCAACAAACTGACCATTAAAGACAAATTTCTCATTCCTGTCATTGATGACCTCCTGGATGAATTCAGTGGCGCCCAATTCTTTACTAAACTTGATCTTTGCTTGGGCTATCAATAGATACGTATGCAAGAGGCAGACATTCCCAATATGGCCTTTTGCACTCATGAGGGCCACTATGAGTGTTTGGTCATGCCCTTTGGCTTGTGTAATGCCCCCTCCACCTTCCAAAGCCTCATGAATCATGTCTTTCATCCCTTTCTCCGTCATTTTTTCTTAGTTTTCTTTGATGATATCCTCATCTATAGAAAAACCTAGACAGACCATCTTACTCATGTGGATCAAGTTCTCCATCTACTCTCTCAGCACCAACTTTTCCTGAAACAATCTAAATGTGCTTTTGGTGCCTCAGAAATAGAATACTTAGGTCATATGGTTAGCAAGGATGGTGTCAAGGTGGATCTGAAAAATATTGAAGCTATGCAAGACTGGCTACACCCAAAGACTCTCAAAAGCTTACATGCATTTCTAGGCTTAACAGGGTATTATCGCAAGTTTGTTAAGAACTATGGAAAGATTGCAGCACCTCTCACTGCTCTCCTCAAAAATAACTCTTTCACTTGGACTCTAGCCATTGCTCAAGCTTTTCAAACCTTGAAGACAACCATGTGCACCACTCTGGTTCTAGCCCTTCCTAATTTCACAAAGACCTTTGTGTTGGAATGTGATGCCTCAGGGAAAGGAATCGACATTGTCCTTATGCAAGAGGGTCGACCTTTGGACTTCACCAACAAGAAACTGTCTGAAAGGAATCTATGCAAACCCATTTATGAAAAGGAAATTTTGGCTATTCTGCATGTCGTTGATCTATGGCGCCCTTATCTCTTGGGACAATGATTCCAAATTAAGACCGACCATCAAAGCCTCAAGTACTTTTTGGAACAATGCATTTCCTCCCTGAAGAAACAAAAATGGGTGACTAAGCTCTTTGGATATAATTATGAGATCATTTACAAGATAAAAGACAATGTAGTGGCGGATGCACTGTCACGAAAATATGAAGAAGAAGGATCCCTTTTTTCTCTTTCCTTCATTGTACCCTATTGGCTCCAAGCTGTGCGCCAGGAATGGCTTCAAGATCCCAAAAGTTCGCATCTGATCCATCAATTGCAGACCAAGGCTCTGGCTCCCCCAGGGTACTCTTGGCTCCAGGATGAGCTTCGATACAAAGGCCATTTGTATTTAAGTAAACAATCAAAGCTTAAATCCATGGTACTTTCTGAGCTTCATGCTACACCCACGGCGGGGCACTCAGGGTTCACCAAAACATATGACAGGGTCAAACATTCTTTTTTCTAGGATGGTATGAAACAGGACATCCGTAATTTTTTTGTTGAATGTGAGGTTTGTCAATGCAACAAGGGAGAAATAGTTAAATCTCTGGGCATGTTGAGTACATTTTTATGCTTCCTTTTTACTCTATAAACTATACTTTTGCCTCCAAAACCATCCATTTTGCCTCCATTTCATTCCATATTTTCCATAAAATAGCTTATGCAAGGTACATTTATCATTCTTTAGCTTAAGAA
>ML781153.1:254177-267143 GCA_009831015.1 Picea engelmannii | reverse complement strand
ATTACCTTCTAGTTTCATTTTACAGCTTCAAAAGTTTTGCAAATTTTTATCTCCAATACTTGAGGACAAGTCAATAAATAAGGCTGAGGGGGATAAGGTATACATTTTTTAAAATTCTTCGAAAACCTTTTAAGCCTCCTACAGATGACAACATGCATTTCAAAAAGGAACTTCATCCAGCAAAGGGACCTGAGAAGAGTATCACTTCATCCAGCAAAGGGACTTGAGAAGAGTATCAACTTCATTCAACAGAGGGACCTGAGAAGAATACTAAGAAAAAGAAATACAAGAGGAAATTTATCAAAATTGAAGACTTACAGCAACATTCCAGCCAGCTTCAATCAGGCAAACACAATGAGCAAACACGTTAGTATACATTTTTCTTTTTAATGCTTTAAAAATTTGGAAAATTCTTCATAAGCTAAAGCAATGATAAATATCCTATCTTTCCCTTCCCCTACATCATCTTTTCATCACTCCATTTTTATATACACTCAAAAGCATTAAAAATGGTACTCAAAGGAACCAATTTTGGTCTCCAAGGGAGTTATAAGGAAAGGATCAGGTTTCAAATTCAAACACATTGTTTTTTAGCTTTAAAATGCTCTGTTTTATGAAGACATAAGTTGCATACACATAGACTGAATTGTTGTTTTCATAAATAAAAGGTTGTTTGCATACACATTAAGGAAAGGGGTCATAAGAAGAAGGTTTTAAGCATGGCAAAGGGGGTGGTTACTTAAAGGAAACGAATTAAGGGAGTTATAAGTCAAATGAAAACATTTTCTTAAAAACAAAAAAAACATTTCCTATGATGATTACAAGGGAAGAGTGGAATCTCATAAAGTTTAATGAAAGAATAAGAAGCACCTTCAGCTATCACCGATCAACCTAAAGGCTGCACAAATGCATTTTTAAAAAAATAACTCTTGTAAAGTTTCCCTCACAACGTTTTTTCTCTCTTCCTAAAAAGTGTTGCGGCTTAAACTCTTTTCATGTGTTGTGTCTCACTTGGACGCTCCCCAGACTCGAACTGCTGACGCACTCCTATGTATACTTACCTCCATTCAAACGCATGCTCTATTTCAAACACTCCCATACAAAATCCAGAATCCCCCTAATTTCATTCCTTCCTTTGCTTACCCAGCTTGAAATTTCTATTAGACAGTTGAAAATCGAATTGTATGTTGACATTTTCACTTTTAACATAAAATATTCTCGCTCTGTAAAAATGATCAAAATCTGGATCAGGGGATCAAATTTTGCTCAAATTTCAAAGTGCTCGGAATGCGACGAAAACGGTTCCATTGCGTCTGTCTCGTCTTCTTGATTCCGACGATATATTTACTTTCTCAAACGGAGTCCGTATGGAGAAGATATCGCAATCTGTTTGCCGAGCCAAACAGGCAAAAATTTGATACTGACTATACCTGTCCGTACAGTCCGTACAGGACACGTGGCAGGTCCGTACTACATATGTGGTAGGTCCGTACAGGACACATGGCGGCTCCAAGTGATGACACATGTCAGGCGGATTTGGCTTTTTGGGCATACGGTCAGACCAATTCGGAGGTGACACGTGTCACCACTGGAAGGGTGACACGTGGCATGGATGACGTCAGCATCCTATGTGTCGGATGATGTCAACAACATGTGTGGCGATGATGTGGCACGTGTTTAATGGTTGGTTGCTGGCGAATTGGATTGCGACACGTGTCAGATTTTGGGCAAATGGTATGAGGACATGTGGCCCAATCGGAGGGCGCCACGTGTCACTCATTATTTGGTTTATATATGGTTTTGTAAAATTTTATGGTGGAGTCCGCGGGGTTCGACCCCCGGACCTCCCACACAGCCCACGCCTTCACCCGACCGCCCGGCCATTGGGCCACCCATTGGTTCTTATTACATATATGTAAATGAATATATTTGAATTAACGAAATTGTAATGTGGGCAGGGGGTCGGGTCGGGGCTTAGCCCCGGCCCATGGACATTTGCATTGACATGTGACCATGGCGCATATAGGTATGCACATACCATTGGCGCGGATGTTTGGTATGGGGTTTGAATAACCCGTGGTTCCATTATAATATATGTGACCATGTAATATATGGGCGATGTTAACAAAAATGCGTGCGGATGGTTATAACATATAACCCAAAGTTTAAACCATGTATTTATGCGCGCGGGAATTGTAAAAGTGGTTTAAAACAGTTTAATAACCAACCGCCACTTGTCTTTGTTATATTCTCCCTTGGGAAACTCAGCCCTTTTTGCTTTTGCGAGAGGTCGTATGGAGGACCTTGTGACCGAGAGCTTGGCGGTTAGGGGCTGGAGGCGCCCTAACCATTCTACGGTTTGCACCATTGGCACAATTGCACCCGGTACTAGGTTTTAACGCATTTTGGGAGCGTGTTCTTGGTTCATGCACACAGAGGTGCGTTTTGTAGAGCCAGTTCCAGCAAAGCTTGAAGGAGGAAAATGGAGGAGGCCTAACTTCTTCATCGTTTGGCCGATTGAGGTGCCGTAAAAGCCCATCTAGGGGTTTTTGGATGTGCTGGATCCATTGGTGTTGTTTTCAAGGCCATTTGAAGACTTATTCTGCAATTTTTTCACCATTGAAGTTTCAGCAAGCTCCAGGGAGCTTGAAGCCCTCAATGATGGAGGACATGGTTTGGTGAGCCTATGTTTGTTTTCTATGATTGAATAATCATTTTTGGCTATCTGATATGCTCTGAAAACATTGGGACAGGTTTCAGAAGCTTTTGAGGACTTTTACAGGTGTTTTTGTCAAAGAGAAGCTCAGGGAAGCTTATGGCCACATGTAGAAGAGGTCATGCCCGGATGAGCCATGATCCGTTTTCAGAGTTCTATTAGTCATTTTTTAGGTTTTTATGTGTTCTGATCTCAATGGTACAGTCTGTTTTTCCATTGGAGTTGAGCAGAAGCTTGTAAAAGAACTTTTGACTAATTAATCCCAGAGAGCCAAGTCCATTATGGAGGCTTAAGGAGATGTAGCCCGGAGGGGGGTGAACTCCTTTATCATGTTGTGATTGTTCTGAGTTTGATGGTTTATTTGATGCAAGTTGTGTTGCTGTGTATTTGTTTAAAGTGCATATTTAACCATCTAAAGGAACAATTCCTCACACATAAGCATTTACAAGAAGATACATGAACTTAACACATAAGTTTATCTTGCATATTTATACACATGAAGCAAGGTCCTGTAAAGTTTATTTTAATGAAGTAGCGGGTGCTTGCATAGCATAACAAGTCAGCCTTCTATTTCCAGATCAAAAAAAAAATGTGGCAAGTGGAGGGGAATGCGTGGAGAGTAAAGGCAAAGAGAACGTGTTCAAGAAGGAGTCAGCCAGTGAAAGGTAAGTTCAAATTCAAATAATTGTTAAAACTAAGTGCAAAATTCGACTTCCTGAGGTACATTTTGAGAACAGAAACAGTTCATTTCTAGCAAAGGTTGATTGTAAGAAAGAAAATTGAGTTGGGTTTCAACAAGAAGCTTGGGAGTTTTTATCAAATTACCAGGTATCCCCTTGCATCAAAATTTTACGATTGAGAACAGAGAGCAGTTTAGAAATTTTAAAAAAATATGAGATTTTCTTTGCTTTTGAACAGAAAAATCTTATTGAAGACCATTCACAGAATTAAATCCAAACATAGTCTGCAAGTTTAAAAATCTTGGTCAAAGAATATGCAAGGTTGAAACTTTTGACTAGACCTCCTTTTTATAAACAATAAAAATATTTTAGAGTCTTGCTCTTAAAAATTGAAAGAATGGTGTCTAGGTATGAACCAGAGAAGCTTGATACATTAGAAATTCATAAGGATTGTATACAAATTCTTGAGCAAAAACAATGGATATCTTTCTTTGAAAAGTTTGATGGATATTATGAGGAAGTTGCCTTAGAATTTGTTCATTCATTTGATGGGGAAAGAGCTACTGTTGGAAACCTTACTATTAGAATCTCTGAAGATATAATTGCACATGTCACTGGACTTCCTCAAACAGGAGAAAGATATTTCAAAACTAAACATTTTAAAGATAAATCATGGGCATCTTTTATTTTTAGATCTAGGGTGGTAGCAATCAATTGGAAGAAGGGAATCCCGAGGAGTTGGTTGATTCATCATTGGGATGAATTAGCCTATCTCATACCGAAGTTTATAACTTGTGAATGAAGATTTAGCATTATCTACCTATATCACATCAAGTTGCTACAACATTTAAAAGGTGACTATGAAATTAACATGCCCTATCTTCTACTGCAAAGCCTTTCTAAGATGGCTAAGGCCATCCAAAAACAAGGGAGGAATACAGAAAATAGTCTATATCATTGTGGCTTCATTAAAATGATCATCATATATGAACTATAGAAGCAGGACTTGACTTGGGAGCAGTTTATCATTAGAAATGGTTTTGAAACAGTAAAAGAGGAAGAAAAAGAGGAACAAATCTTGGTTATGACCGATGATGAGGAAGAAATACAAAACCCCAAGGCAACAAGCTCAAAATAGCCTATGGGAAGGAGAAGAACAAGAAGCATGGTGAAAAGGGAGAAATAATTTGAGGACAAAGAAAATATTTTTACCACATATGAAAGAAAATCAAGGAAATGCCAACAAGTTCAAAAAGGACAAATACAAGAAAGTGATGATGAAGCACAACAAGCACAGTATGCACATATTCAAACTCTGGAGGCATAATCATTGGAAAATTATGATTTTGAAGGACAATAAACTTCCACATATGAGAAAATGAGAAAAGATGTGGAACAATTAATTAAAGATATGAAAGAAGAAACTCAAACTCCATAGACAGTAGAACAAATAGAAGAAGTGGTTGGTGGGTCCACATCAGAACTTGATAAGAAAAACAAGAAAATCAAGAAAATAAAGAGAAAGATCAAGGAAATTGAAGTCCTGGAAAGGTACATAAAAATAGAGAATGAAATGTTAAGGACTCAAAGCCATAAAACACAGGAAGAGAATGAAACCTTGAAGAAAAAGAACAAGAAGCTTCAAAAGCAAAACAAATTAATCTCCAAATAGGCCTATAAATGGTTTCAACAGAAGAAGGCATATAAAGAAAAATATCAAAGAATGAAAGCTCTTCATACAGCTCAGGTTAATGTGGAGACATTATTGCAGGCAACAGAGGTGGCATAAGATCATTGACAGAGGTTCAAGAACATTTTGTTTTTGTGCATGAGAGCATGCAAAGTCTTCCTCTTGGGGGAGATGTTGAGTACATTTTTATGCTTCCTTTTTACTCTATAAACTATACTTTTGCCTCCAAAACCATCCATTTTGCCTCCATTCCATTCCATATTTTCCATAAAATAGCTTATGCAAGGTACATTTATCATTCTTTAGCTTAAGAATTGAGTTTTCGAATTTTTGGCATTAAAATTGAAAATTTATCAAAAATTACAGGATTTAACTAAATCCTGTAATTGCTCATAGGTTTGTGTACTTGCAGGACAGTTGGGAAAAATCCGAGACTTGGGTCATGATCCTTGATGTACAAGGATGGATGATTACCTATCATCTTTGAGATCTGAGCCTTCCAGGTGTCTGGTCAACGTTGGTCAAATAGGACCACTTCAACAGAAAATACCCTGTTTTAGTCTAAAATCATGGACAATTTTAGATTTTCTTGGGATTTGTTCATATTTTATGGATCTGAAGGGGGTATTTGACCTTCCTAGCATATTTTATGGATCTGATCATGATATTTAGGAGATTTATTAGAATTATTAGTTTCAAAACTCTTGTATAAATACTCTAAGGCATAGACTAGTATGACAACCTTGGATGTGAATGAAGAAACTTTGGAATTTGCAATCTTGATATCAGTTCTACGTTTTGTTATTGATAATGTTTATGATATGATGATGTGAATCCTATTGGAAGCTTCTTCTTAGCTGAGACAACTCAAGTGTACAAGTGAATCATTGGAGGGCCCCCTTTTCCAAACTAGTACACTCTTCCTTTATGTTCTTTTCAAGTTTTTGATACATGTTTTAGATCAGATCTTGTTGTAGATGAGTTTTATTCATATCTTTGTTGTAGTTAGATGAATTCCATAGTTAAGTAATATGCTTAATGTTTCAAAGCCTTACTCATGTTGTGAATGATTTCTTGATTAAGAATTCAATGTGTGGTTTGCTTTCAAGCATTAGGATAATCATGAATGCGTTTTGAGTTATTTATGCTTTCAGTACTTTTGATTTAACAAGAATTGGTGATAATTGCTAATGAATGAAAGAAGACAATGAATGCATCTCTTGAATAAGGGTTTTGTTTTTCTAACATTGACAAGCCTTAGAACTAGTTCGAATATCTTTTTGAATGCTTACTGTTAATACTCTTTAGGAAAACATTTGTTGATTACTGTCATGAGATCTATGAATATGACTTCTTAACAAAATCTTAACATCTCTTCCATATTCAGCTCTTAGAATAGGTTTTGGATTATTCCCATTAAAGAATAAAATTTATCTCTAAATCCATACATTTTGGATGTGCCTCTAAGTCTTACAAACATTGGATTGACAATCATTTTCACTCTGATTTACATCAGTAGATTAGAGCCTAACAGAGCACACTACAACCACTTTCGATTCCACCTGCTATTTGGAAGGATATCTCTATGGACTTTATTACCGGCTTACCCAAATAGGGGAATAAATCAGTCATAATGGTGGTTGTGGATCGCCTTTCCAAGTATGCTCATTTATGCGCTCTTCAACACCCATTTACTGCACCCACGGTGGCTCAAATTTTCATGGACAAGGTCTTCAAGCTTCATGGCATGCCACACTCTGTTGTTTCTGATCGTGACCCAACTTTAAAAAGTAATTTTTGGCAAGAATTGTTTAAGCTACAAGGCACCCAATTGCATCTCAGCTCAGCTTATCATCCCGAGACTGATGGTCAAACGGAAGTTGTCAACAAGTGTTTGGAAACATATCTGAGGTGTTTTGCCTCTGAAAAAAAACATCAGTGGGCTCAATGGTTACCCCTAGCTGAATGGTGGTACAACACTTCCTACCATACAGCTACTCGCATGACTCCTTTTGAAGCGGTATATGGACAGAAGCCACCTTCAGTTCTCTCATACTTACCGGGTACCTCGAAGGTCCAGGTGGTTGACCAAACACTTACAATTCGAGAGGATATTCTTCGTACCCTTAAAGAGAACTTGGTCATGGCACAAAATCGCATGAAGTAGCAAGCAGATCAAGGTCGCTCTAAACGTTAATTTGCAGAAGGGGATCAGGTGCTTCTATGACTGCAACCATATAAGCAAACTTCCCTCAAGGCCGAGCATTGTCTGAAGCTAGCGCCCAAATTTTATGGTCCTTATACAGTTCTCAAGTGTGTGGGACAAGTCGCATATCAGTTAGCTCTGCCCATTCAGTCAAAGCTACATCCTATTTTTCATGTTTCATGCTTAAAGAAGGTGATTGGAACTAGGTGCCAAATTCAAACCAACCTTCCAGAGTTAGTTGAAGAAGGATCCATTTGGCTACAGCCAGAAGCAGTTTTGGACCAGCGTGAGCGTCACCTGCGTCAGAGAACCATCAAGGATGTGCTAGTCCAGTGGAAAGATACGACTCCAACAAATGCCACTTGGGAACCAACTACCATTCTGTAGCAGTTTCCACATCTCAAGCCTTGAGGACAAGGTTGTTTTTAAGGGGGCGGACATGTTAGGGTCCTAACCCGCACATAGGTAGATCAATATATTCGGATACAATAAAGGTTAATATTAATAAGGCCTTTCATTAAAATAGAATAAGGAAGATGTAAGAAGACCTAATAGAAGCTTCTGCTTCTAAAAGGATCTTCCTCTAGATGCTTCTCTTGATAGACATATTTAGTATAAATAAGGGTCGAGGGTATGAAAACCCTAGCTGGGAGATTATTGTAATAGAGCACTGCTCTACTAGAGGTTGCCCCCTCGAAGAGGCCTGTGAACATTGCTTTATGAATCAAAGTGTTATTTCTGTTGTTGTTCTTATATCATTTATGTGTTATTGTGGAGATTATGTTGGTTATATTACTGTTATTCTGCCATTTCTAGCATTTTATTTCTGTTCTACATATTTATTATATCTAGTATCTTGCACAATATAAAAATATTTTCACCCAACCATAGGTCGAAGCCACCCCCGAGCACCTTAACCTTGACAGAGAGAATAATTTTAGAAGCAAACCCTAGGTCCAAAATCCAATCAAGGTAGCGTACCACTCTCCAGAGATAGCATACCAATTATAAAGTCCAAACCATAACCAAGAGAAATTCCAAGCCTAAAACCGAAAATACTAGTTGCAGTAGCTGCAGCTGCAGCTACTCTCCAAACTTGCGCACTTACTGGATTTCTATAGTTGTGAGTTGTGTGTGTACAAATGAGCTCTGGCATCATGTATTTATACTGCTCTTTCTTAGCTGTCTGGGCCGACTTCTCTTTCTAGAGGTTAAAGAATCAATATTAATTGTTTTTTTTAGCTAACTTTTCTTCTAGGGTTATGTCCAAGGCTTTAGGGTTTCTTCTTGTTTTTCAGAATATTCTATTCTTGTCAGGGTTACACATGGAGGTTAATACCTCCCGCAACTACCATAATATCAACAATTGGAACTCAATTTCTCTCTCTTTCTCTTTTTTGGCTCCTTTTCTAGGTCTTTATTATCTCTTGATATACCATCCAATCCAACATTTGTGTTGGATCTACCAACCTTCTCTAAAAGTCCAAAATTGTTTGTTAAAGATTCCACTAGGAAGGATATGTTGCAAAAGATATCAACAACTTGTTCTTCTAAGTTTGCAAATTCATTTTCACCCTTTCAATCATATTCTCTGTATGAGATGGTAAAATGTTCTCTTTAGATCATATTCTTTGTATGAGATGGTAAAATACTTTACTTCATTCGAGTGTGGACCCTACTACTTTAGGAGGCACATTTCTTTTTCAAGTATGGAACCTACATATACTTTTGCGCGTCACGATTATCCTACTCCATCTTTACACTCAAAAGCTAAAAAGGAATATACGCTACCCACCATTATTGTGGGTAGCGTATATTGTGATCCTTCTCAGCACTCGAAAGCAAAAGCTATTCCGAATATCATGGTCCTGTGTCGCACCAAGTTGTTTAATATTCTCGGTTAAGTAGATGAATTTAGAGATTATAAATATATTTGAATTTAATTAAATTAAAATTTTATTATTAAAGCGTTTATAAATATATTTATAATATATTTTAAAAAGGTTGATACTTTGTAGTATATTTAATATTTATTTTACTTTTTACAATAGTTTAAATTGTAATAAGGAATAGTGTTTGGTTTCATGTATAGAGTTAGTTAATATAAAATATTGTAGTATAATTATAGGGATATTTACTTTCTTAAAAATATAATTCAGATTAAAATGGTTTTTTGGGTTTTGGAATATGATTTAAAATAAAATATTTTTGATTTGCTGTTTTTGTTTTTTAATTGAATAAGAACTTATTTTGGTCATACATAAAAAAAAAAAATCATAAACATAAGAAAACAAATTAATAAACTCAAAACCCAAAACTTAAAAAAGAAAATGAAAATCTAATTCCATAAAAATTAATAACTTGAAAGATCAAATTTTATTTAAATACACTGATATATTAGTAATTTGAAAGTTCAAATTGTATTTAAAGACAATGATATATTGCTACACATCGGATTCTTGAAATTATATCAAGAAATACTAAACCGCTATTTTATGGAGGGCCCACTTCCTTTTCTTTCCAGATTCATCCCTTAACGCAAGAAAATGCCATGGATGCTTTGCTGTTCAAGCATCGTCCACCAACAATCCAACAATGCCTTCCGCGGCATTCCAATCCCTTGGCACATTTTCTTTTAATAAACCCCATTTCGTAGCATTCGAATTTCTCATGAACTGTAGCCTCCACTGTTCCACAGTTCCAATCCTGCAGCAGAGATGGGCGACCCCCACAAACGCCCTCGCAGCACCACAATCGTGGGTCTGCTCTTCTCTTGCTGCTTCTACGGATCGGACGATGAGCGCTCACTCCTTCCGCTCTCGTTGTTTCAGAAGGTCAGGCGATCGAACCCTGGCGCAGATCTAGTGGACGCGAATTCTCAGAATTGGTGGCGCAAGAGCTGGAAAAGCGTCAGACGAGTCGGAGATTGGTCGGAATCCGTCATTAACGACGTTGGAAGTTGCTGCAGCGGGCCTAAATGGAAATACTTCGTTCGCAGATTCAAGGCAGACGGCAAAACGATTTACAGTTCAAGACCTTCAAGATTCCAGTACGATCCTCCGAGTTACGAGCTCAATTTTGACGACGGGCTTCAGCACGCCGAGGATCATCAGTTCCAGGGTTTGTCTTTGTCCACCGTGAAGCTCGAGCAGTCTGCAGGCGCCGGAAACCCTAGAAAATCTCTCAAGGACACACAAAACCTGCAAGTCATTCGACCCTGCATGTCGTAGGCCACTGGAATTTATTTTGAGGGCGGGCGTGCTTCGCTTGGGATTTCGTGGGCTGAAAACCCCTGTGGCTCGTATGAATTTTCGTTTTCGTTTCAGCGCCTTATGTATCGATCATGTAATTCCATATTAAAGCAAAGATGATCTTGTGCTATTATCTATAATTTTAGTGTCTGAATGCCCATAGATATTGTGAATTTTATATATCTAGCTTCTCTATTTAAAATTATCATCGGCCAATTGCGTGGGACTGTCGGAATAATTTGTTTCTGCTAAAATGTCTTTTAAAAGTTCAAGTTAAAGGAACATAGTCAGATTCGCGTCCATGGCCCTAGCTTGACCTCCATTTGTAGTAACTAGTCTCGCCTGAAAGTTCTGTCGTTGTTGGTGCTGAACCAAATTTGAAGTACATTTTTCTTAGTAGCTGCCATTAAACTAATAATAGCTAGAGAGAATGAATATTTAATTATTTATTGAAAAAATAATTTAAAACAAATAAACTTGCCGCCATTAAAGCAGATTTAACCTATGTGGTGCCGTTCGAACAAGCGAAGATGAGGGCCATGGAAGACAACAATCTCACTAGTTCAACGCCAAAGTAAAGCCGGATTCTTATATGAAAAGATCCTTGCAATATAATTTCTTGCGTTGCTACAGAGGAAAAAATTGGGAACTCGATGCATGAGAATGAGAAAATAAAACAGAGTATAGAATGTGCCACTGCAGTGGGGATGAGAAAAGGAATATAAAAATAAAATCAGATTAAAATAATATCTTTATGCATGTCAACTTGTCATTGGCTGTTTGGATGATGTGATTAAGGTTGTTATTTCAGTTGAATGTATGTACTAGTATTCAACTGTTTTCAGGCAATTCTTATTTTGATTGCAGATTCCTTCAATCCAAAGGGCAGAGAGAAAAGTCAACAGTTGACTTTTTTCCATGTTAGTTGGACGGAATCTGCAATCAAGTTAATTTCATGTCTGTTTTTCAGTTGGTCTTCTATTGCAGTTTAATAGTTGGAATTATTATTTGCATTTTGTAGTTGGTTTGAGATAAAATTTGGTAAGAAAGGTAGTATGAGGTAGAATTTGGTATTTTTCTATTTTATGAATAGTAATAAGCAGTTTTTTATTGATTTTAAATAATTGGTAACAGTTTAATGGTTGGAATTACTATTTGCATTTTGAAGTTGGTTTGAGGTAAAATTTGGTAAGAAAGGTATGAGGTAGAAAATTGGTAACAGTTTAATGGTTGGAATTACTATTTGCATTTTGAAGTTGGTTTGAGGTAAAATTTGATAAGAAAGGTAGTATGAGGTAGAATTTTGTATTTTTCCATTTATGAATAGTAATAAGTAATTTCTTATTGATTTTAAATAATTGGTAATATGTTTTTAAAAGTTTCAATCTAGTTTAGTTATATATGAAGGTGGTAGATATTTATATAATTAAATCAATTTTTTTAAATTTGTGATTTTTTTCTTTAAATTAAAAAAAATTAGAATATTTAAAATTATTGATTTATTTTTATTAGTATAATTTCAAAACTTTAAAATATTTATTAATAATTCATAAAAGCTAATGTCTTTGGGTAGTTAACCAATTTTCTTACCTATGAATAAAACAAAATTTTAACCTTTAATTAATGCAGGCTACAATTTCAAAAAAATAATTTAAAACTTATGTATATCTAAAAAAAAATGTAAGGTCAAACTCCAATTCCAAAAAGGTAATTTCAACCTTAATGTATATCTAAGGTAAAATGTAACGTGAGACTCCAATTCCAAAAAGGTAGTTTCAACCTTCATGTATATGTAAAAGAAAGTCAATATATATCCTTAGTCATTTGTTATTCTTAAATTTTTTAAAAGGATTCATGTACTTTCCTCATATACCCTACCTTAACTTTATACATAAAACTAAAACACAAAATTCTAATTACGATTTTAATTAAGTAAAACATAAATTTTAATTAAGATTTAATGAAATATTCAAAAATATTTATACATATTAGAAATATTTATATATATACATTGATAAATTAAAAGAATGTTTAGAAAAAGCAGGTTGTGTCGGTCCTACTCTCATTGGTATAGTCATTAATCTTCTTCTTTATGCCAATGATATCATTGTTATAGCAAGGAGTCCCATGATCTTGAAAACCAACTAAGAATCTTTAAGGATTTTTGCTCCAATATGGGTATGACTCTTAATACTGATAAGACTAAGGTCGTGATTATTAAATCCAATAAGATCCCTTATGATACCTTTGTATATGACAACAACAACTTGGAGGAAGTGGATTCATACAAATATCTTGGAATTGATATTCACCACAAGCTTAATTGGAATTATAGCATTGAGAAAAGGATTATTGGGGGATGGAAAGCTTATTATGGGCTTGAAAACAATTGTAAATCAGCTGAACTTTGGAGTTGGGATAAG
>ML781153.1:208799-223960 GCA_009831015.1 Picea engelmannii | reverse complement strand
CCTCTCTCCCTCTCTCTCTATAACTCCCTGTCTCCTCCCATCCATCTCTCTCTCTCTCTCTCTCTCTCTCTCTCTCTCTCCCTTTTTACTTGTTTCCCTCTGTCTCTATCCCCTAATATCCCCCCCCTCTCTCCCTCTATCTCTATCTCTCTATCCTATCCCCTCCCTTCTCTCTCTCCATTCTCCCCCTCTCCCTCCACCTCCTTCCCTCTCTTCCTCTCTCACCCAAACTTTCTCTCTTTCTCTCCTACTTTCTCTTTCCTTCCCTCTTTCCCTTCCCCTATCTTTCCCCCTCTATATATTTACCTCCCTCTCCCCATATATATTTAAATCCCTCTCTCTTCCCATCCCCCCCTCTCTCTCTCTCTCCCTATTTGTCACTTGATATTTGCCCCATTTTTTCCTATTGAATTTTTCCTAAAACTAGTTAGTGTTAGATTTACCACAGAAATTTAACTACTTTTACATGCTCGTTTTTCCATAGACGATGCTACATCATCGTCACCCAACCATAGGCACCTACATGTGCCACCCTCGAGCACAACACACAAATATCTATCCTGGGAAACCCTCTTGGGGAAGAAAACCTAACAAAAATTCTTTAGTATAGATTGATCAACCAAGTACAATGTCAGTACAATTCTCTCTTAGAAGAAATATCCTAGATAACCCTTCTAATCAAAGGGAAACCATGCTACTAGAGTTGTGCCTTGTCACGACAAGATACACCAAGTATTATACCAAGACATACACCAAGAGACACACGAAGTCACAATCTAAACCCTAGCACATTACCCTAGCAAGGTAGAGCATGAGAGAGAGACCAACCAAGACCAAGAGATGTTCCTTATCCTTCCCCCTGTAGTTGAAAATGCAACTACAACTCTCCATCAAACTTGTGCTATAGCTGACTGAGTTTTGATCAACAAATGAGTAAGGCATCACCTTATTTATACTTATTCTTCCAGTGAACTTTTCCCACATGGCTGACCTATCTTTTCTGGAAAATATAATTTACTTTGACTTTTTTTGACAGGTCTGACTTCGCATATTGGAAGTACAAAATATAATAATTATTATTTTCCTGAGACGAAATTATAAATATACTTTAGCATTATTCTTTTAGGGTTTTGACTTGATCAAATACAATAAGAATATCTTTTGTAGCTACATAATACTTTGACACTCCCTCTTAGCAAGGAAGGTATTGTTCTAGCATGATCTTCAATACTATTTCTATATGCATATGTACTCTGGACCATTTACTTGTTGACTTTCCATGAATCTATACATCACTAGAAGTTCTTTAACATCAACACTCCCTCTTATATAGGGAGGTATTATCCATGATGTCCTTCATCTAGTAATCTCAATCACATCCATCCATTACACATGGCATGTACAAGACTACCACCAATCACATGGTCTTGTAGACCAATCTACAGGTAGCATCACCATAGCCACACAAGATATCTCATGATCAAACATATCATGTCACAAGTATCACCATCATAGCCAAACAGGCTCTAAAATAGACACACACAGACTATTTGATGGTCATGTCACACTCATGCATCTGGGTCCTCATGAACGCATGTAGTATCTCTCTAGTGGGAACAACCTCATAATCCTCTCATATCTTATGGGTATTGACATCCTTTCGTACCTTATGTCATTACGATACTTCATCTAGCTCACACAGAACTACACATCTATCTCACGTAGAACTATGAAACTATCACATATGTCCAGCTCACACATAATATGGAAAACCCGCCCTGAAGCTATCCATTTTGGTTGGCACACGAGGCATCCAATCGACAGTGACCAAGCATATAAAAATAAGGATTAGGCGATATAGTCTGCACACACTACCCATATATCCTAGGGCTAGGAAACACCTCCAACCATACTCATGGTTGGCCCTCCATCTTGAAAATCTAGGAAATTTCCAGCCCTAAAGGATAAACATATTGCTGACCTTGTGCAAGGTCATGTTGACTAGTGCCATGGTCACTGACATTCCCATGAATCACTACCCATTTCTACCACACTATGTAGGCTACTTCCCTAAGAATCACATATGTGACTCATCACTCCCTATTATGAGGGAATTCCTTCTAGACCATGCCAAGCTTGTCCCTGAAGTACTCAAACTTTACCTTCAACAAAGGCTTGGTCAACACATAGGATATTTTCTTGTTAGTAGAAACATACTAGAGCTTCACTGCTCCCTTTTGTACCGTGTCTAGTATATAATCGTACTTGATCTTGATATGCTTTGACTTTTCATGAAACACTGGGTTCTCTAACAACTTTATACAAATATGGTTGTCACAACAGATACAAGTGACCTCCAACTCAAGATCAAATATCCATGCAAGTAACTTCTGAAGCCACACAATTTCACAACTAGCTGAACATGTTGCTATGTATTTTTCCTCAGCCGTAGTGAGTGCCACACTAGTTTACTTCTTGTCAAGCCAATAAATCATAGCTAACCCCAACCTAAAGCAACATCCTGATGTACTCTTCTGATCTATGACACCACCGACCTAATATGAATCATCATAGCCTTGCAACCTTATCTTATGATCCGAAACATATTGGATTCCAAAGTATATCGTACCCTTCATATACCTTAACATGTTCTTTTCCGAAATCAAGTGAACACATCTTGGTTCAACCATATATTGACTCAAAGTGTTCACCACAAAGCATATATCTATCCTAGTCCTTGTCAAATACATCAATGAACCAATCATATACATGTACATGGTGAAATCCACTGTCTCTGAAGAAGTATCACTCAATAACTGCAGGTTCGTCACCATCGGTGTGGGCATGGATTTACAATCCATTATTTCGAATCTCTTCAGGATATCTACCACATATTTTCCTTGGCTAAGGAAAATCTCATCTGGTTTCTACTGCACCTCTAGACCCAAGAAATAATTCATCATACCCAAGTATTTCATCTCGAAATCTGATGCAATATTTCTCTTTCACTCAGCGATGAGCTTCTCATCCCCTGTTAGAAACGGGTCATCCACATATAAAAAAAATATCATTGGTCCACTATCCTCAACCTTGTAGTAAAGGTTGGGATCTGTTTTACTCTTGGTAAAACCCAAGCTCATCAAAAATATTTCAATTCTATCATAACATGCCCTAGGTTCTTGTTTCAATCCATACAATGCTTTCTTCAATATACACACATGTGTCTTATTGTCATGTGTCTTAAATCCTTGTGGTTTTTCCACGTACACTTCCTCTTCCACTACACCATTCATAAAAGTTGTCTCCATGCCCATTTGATGTATCTTCCATTTCATTATTGCAGCTATCGCAAGTTTATTTATAATCAAGATGTATCTCGCCACAGGAGAAAATGTCTCTGCATAATTTATTCCTTCTTTATGAGAGAACCCACAAGCCACGAATCTTGCCTTGTACTTCTCGATACTGCCATTTACTTAATGTTTCATCTTGTATATCCATTTGGAACTCACAACTGATTTCTCTTTTGTTCTTGGAACCACATCCCAAATACAATTATTAATTATGGAATGGTATTCATCAATCATGGAATCCTTCCATACTTTCTTCTTAGTAGCCTCTTCATAACAGGTAGGCTCATCATCAATGATATCACATAACAATGCCACGTAACTAGAATATGGTTGAGGTTTCTTGATTTGTTTGAAAGATCCATATGGAGCACCATACTTCTTGGTATCCTGAATAATATCATGATCCCAAGTTGGTATTATTTTCAATATAATAGCATTTTCATAAGAACATATCTATGGTAACAAGAATGAAGGAAAATTTCATGGTAATCATCATAGATTTACCAAGGTGACCTGCTTGGAAGTAAAACAAGAATTATCTCCTAGAGGAGATGTTATTTCATCTTGCAAACAAGTACAATATGCATTTATATCAATAGTACTCACATGCTACGAAGTATTTATTGTACCTAGCAGTAATAGAACATTTCAAAGACTACTGACACAACTATAGTGTTTACTTGTAATGTAGAAATTATCAAACTTGATATGTGCTAGTTGGAAAATTATCAATTTAATCAATCAAACTTGGAACTTGGAGTCTTATCTCCAAGCATGAGTGTTGTTTCTTTTCTTTCAAGTCTCCTTCATTCAACATGACAAGTTTTCTCTCCAACATGTCCTCTGTACTAAGACAATATGCTTTCTTGACAGAAATCTAAGTTAGAGAATATAATGCAAATAAACTATAAAATATCAACCTTAATCAATATAATACTTTGAATAAAGTCAACTTATAACTTTAACTTTGACCATAGGTTAGTATAATGATCATAACTTCAATAGATCAAGATACAACTAGATGTTCATAAGTTCAAAATAATTTCATAACAACTAGAGGCATATCAAAACAATCAATCCTAGAGTGTGGTATTCCTCTGAATGTGTTGGATATGAGATCCCTATGGATCTATGATTGTTTCTTGGAAAAAAGATCCCTTCTCCTGTAAACAATCTCAATATAATGATAAAGTTTAAACATATACAAGTACATACCTCCGACAACAACAACAAACAAAGGAAAGCAGTAGTACCATCCGACAACAACAAAAAATGTCCTAGAAAAGGTGCTCAATGAGCTTGAAAAAATAAGTTGAGTAGGGGAATTGTACTGTGGTAGAGTATTGTGGGAAAATGTAGTGGAGAGGTAAGATATTCCTTCCAACAATTAGACTGTCTAAAGGAACCCAACTATGATACCATGTTGATTTTTTCCTAAAACTATTTAGGGTTAGATTTACCATAGCAATTTAACTACTTTTACGTGCTTGTTTGATCATAGGCGATGCTACATCATCGTAACCCAACCATAGGAACCTACATGTTCCACCCTCGAGAAAAAAACACATAGATCTGTCCTGGGAAACCCTCTTGGGGAAGAAAACCCAGCAACACTTCTTTAGTATAGATTCATCAACCGAGTGCAATGTTAGTACAATGCTCTCTTAGAGAGAAATATCCCAGATAACCCTTCTACTCAAAGGGAAACCTTGCTACTAGACTTGCACCTTGTCACTAGAAGATACACCAAGTATTATACCAAGAAATACACCAAGATATATACTAAGGAACAATCCAAACCCTAGTGCATTACCCTAGCAAGGTAGCACATGAGAGAGAGACCAACCAATACCAAGAGATGTGCCTTATCCTTCCTCTTATAGTTGTAGTTGCAACTGTAGCTCTCCACCAAAATTGTGCTATAGTTGAGTGAGTTATGATCACCAAATGAGTAAGGCATCACCTCATTTATACTTATTCTACTAGTGAACGTTTCCCATAGGCTCGACCTCTCTTTTCTGGAAAATATAATTTACTTTGACTTTTCCTGAAAGGGCCGACTGCTCATATTGAAAGTACAAAATATAATGATAATTATTTTCCCGAGCCAACATTACAAACATACTTTAGCATTATTCTTTTAGGGTTTTTTCTTGATCAAATACAATAATAATATATTTCCTAACTACATAATACTTCAACATTCCCCTCTCTCCTTTTTTCCCCCTCTCTCTCTGCCACTCTCCCCTTCTCTCTCCTACCTCTCTCTCCCACCTTCTATCTCTCTAACCCCTCCCTGTATCTCCATATCATCTCCACCTCTCTCTCTCCCCTCTCTCTCTCCTACATTTACCCCTTTCTCCTCCTACCTATCCATTTCTCTCTCCCTCTCTCTTTCTCTCCCTCCCAACTTCTCTCTCCCTCTCTCCCTTTATGCCCCCCCCTCTCCCCACTCTACCCCTCTCTCCCTTTTCATATCTAATCGCGAAGGATATAAAGAACACTCACAGAGGTCCAGGAGGATCCAAAATGATCACAAAGGTCATAGGGGATCCATAAATTCTCAAAATTCAACCATATCAAATCATATTTAAAATCACATCATTGTGTAGATCTCGTCATTAGGTTTCCAATAGCGCAAACGATAAGTCAAACAAAGTTCGTATTAAAAAGTTATGGGAAGTAAAATATTCAAAGTCAAAAGTGAAAGGGGTAAAAAGGACATGTTTCATGTCCATAAAGTGACATGTGTCATGACCATACAACTGAAGTGGTCACACCCTAAGGTGCCACATGGACTGATTAGTTGACTAGGCATATGCGTTGGCAAGTTGTACCTCTAGGATGAAAAGTGGTTCAATCATCATTTGACACGTGGAATTGAAGGGACAATAAGAGGTTTCCACGTGGTAACCCCTCATTAACTAGTAATGGTTAATATGTTGTAAAATTTTGGAGTCCACAGGGTTCGACCCCATGACCTCCATAGTCTCCATGCCTTAACAAATCTCCCACAACCATCACACCACAAGGTAGAATTTAACATGTATATGACATATTCTATTTAAAGTTGTATTGAGGCTCGTTTAGATGGATAAAGGGACAAGGGTGTTACACATGATTTTGGTCATCTTGGTGATGTATTAAGAATGGTGTTCTCAGGCTCCCAACAAGAACTTTCTCCTGAGAAAAGTGGCACTTATCTCCTTCTATAATACACATTTTTAAAGTGGGTTCGCAGGCTGCCTATATCCTAGGGTGTGTGAATGCCTCATTCTCACAGGCCTCCTTCATCTAGGGTGCGTGAATGCCTCATTCTCGCAGGCCTCCTTCATCTAGGGTGCGAACTTCTCGTAGTTTTCTCTATACACAGGGTGCAAACTTGTTTTTAAGCTTGGAAAAGAGAAGAGGTCTCGAGGGTTCTAGAAGGGAATCTTCTAGAAAATGAGTTGGCATTTGTATGGTTGTCATTTTACTAGATTCTCTGATTTGATGGGATCATTCTCATCCATGTAACCATATCACCCTCTCCTATATATTGAAAGGATTCTCATGGAAAAGGTTAAGCAAGATTAATTGAAGAATTGGTGAAGGAATTGTGTGAAGAACCCTGATCGAGCAGAAGCTTGGAGACTCTAGTTGGTCTATCAAGAGGAATTGGATCTTCTTAATGAAAGTATAGAGAAAATGTGTGTGTTGGAACCAAGAGTCATCGAAAGGAAGCTTGCGACATCAAGGCGAACAGGTTGTATCTTCTACTTTCAATTAATATGATACAGTGGCATGTCTTTTTCCCATAAAATCATTCTTACTTTATTGTGTAATTCCTTGATCATATGCATAAGTTGATGTTGAATACATTTCTCTATATTCACTTTGGTTGGTTTTTGTTGTCTTGGTATTGACCTCACGAGAACACCAGAGCAAAGTGGGAGCAACAAAGACCCAAGGAAGTGATACAAAGGTATGTCACTTGTTCCTCCTTACTAGCTAATTCAATGATTGCAACTTAGGGAAAGAGTCATGTCCTGCCCTGTTTTGTTCTAGATCTAGGTGGATTTAGGGAGATCTGTTAGTGTCCGCACCTACCGATTAGTCCGATAACAAAGGGCCTAAGCCCTTGACCCTGGTATTAGACTTGGTTATATGCCATACCACAAAACCATGTATTAAACGTGGAGGGGGATATCAAAAATATTCTGATGGGAGTTATAACTTATGTTATATATATAGTATATAATATATATTATATACTATATACATATACTATATATATACTATTATATACTATATAATATATAATATATATTATATACTATAGTATATATATAGTTATATATACTATAACTAGTTAAAACATCAAATAACCGATGCACCAACAAACTATATGGCATGCAGAGGATTGAACCCATACCTCTTCTAGAATAGAGGGATTTTTTAACCACTATACTAATGCTCCACATTTAGTGAAGATTCTTCTTAAATTAGCATTAAGTACTTGCCACTAGATTCAGATGGTGGGTTAGGATTGTGGCCTATTTAATGGGAACAAATACCAAATTTTACACAAATCCCTATACATAGATTTTGAGGTGCATGGATCCAGAGATAAGGAATGAATCTCAAGATGGTATGGATTATATGGAATTATGTGCAAGTACAAGCCAAGTTTGGTGATGCACCATAAAGCATGACAAATGGTACCTTGACAAAATTTCAAGTATGTTTTATTGATTTTGCATGATTTTTCGCAAGGATCATGAATATGAGGTATGTTTTGTAATTTGAAGTCATTTTAAAAAAAAAAATCTCAACTTGTTATTAATGGGAATTTAATGCATTGTTTTGCGTGCCAAAGAGCGTGAAATTGAGATAGTTTGGAAATTGGTTGAATTTATAGTCAAAAGTTTCAAAATTTCACAAGGATTTCAATGGTGAAGTTATTTTATTGTTTTGAGTAATGGAATTTAAGAGCATCCATTAAATTGACATATGTGAGTTATTTTACATGTGTTTTTGATACTTGAGATGGAGAAGGCAATTTTCATTGGAATGAATGGAGTTAAAGATGAAAAAAAAGTATGTAATTTGAGTTGTTTTATTTTCTGTTGTGACATCTCATTATCTTCAAGCAAGATAATCTTCAGTTTATGAGTTTTTGGGTTCAAAGCACATCATCAGAATTATGAAAACCACCCCAATACAATCGGTAAATTATTTTGGATCAAGTTAGATACTACATGTATATAAGTAAAGAAATAAGTGGTGTCTAAGAATTTTTAGATCAGGTTGGTATCAGAGCTAGTTTTGGCATGTGTTGTGAGATATTATTTTGATGAGATCCAAGAGTTCAACTAGTGAAGATATTGAAGGCTCTTTTCAAGAAAACAAGATGAGTAAAGTTCTCATGAAATTGATATTGCAGAAGAACATTAATCGAAAAATCCAAAGAGAGAGTTTCAAGTTAAGAATGCAGTTGCAAGCTCTTGAGGAAAAGAAGCAGAGGATGAAAGATCGATTGTTATGTCATGAAAATTTCTACATGAGTATTTTTCATGAACTAGAGAGAAATTTGCAGATGACGCCATCAATCAATAAATTTGAACAAGAAAAGAATGAGATAGTCTCTCTTGCACTATCTCCCTCCAAGAACATGATCGAGAAAGAAGACCCTTCATATTATTATTTTTCCCATCAAGATGGAGAGTGATCGAGGGTAGCTAAAGAAAATATAACCTCAGATGAAGAAAACCTAAATAAGTAATTATCCTTACCTTAAATTCCATAGAAGGGTAATATGTGCAATTCATCTCCAAGGAAAGATGTTCATGCTACAGGAGAAGGAATGAAGACTTTTCCGACTGGAGAATGGTCTAGTTATCCATGCACTTCTTGTTGAACTAGAAACCATGATGTAGAGAAGTATCTAAGAAGATAGTATGAGAAATTAAATCCCTCCAAGAAGATTGCAGATAATTTCTGAAGTCAGAGTAAAATGAGGAATGATAAGAAAGTATCGTGGAACAAGACACTTTTCTCTTATTGTGGTAAGAGTGGACACCATATTGAGAAGTGTTGGACACTTTACCCACACTTATGTATGAAGTGGAACCTAAAGGATGTAAAGACACTTGTAAGAAGACATGTAGCAACTCCAGATAAAGTAAATGGTCTTACTTAAAGGCTTGGGAAATAATACTTCCTAATGGTTGGTCTTGGAAAAGTTATTTATGAATACGTCGAAGAATAGTTCGTGGACAATGGATCATCTCACCACACGACTGGGATGAGATCATTATTTTTTAATTTCTTAGAATCTGAAACGGATTTCTTTCTAGGATGTAGAACCAATACCAGACAAGCAATAAAGAGGTATGGATCTGCAAGATTCCATCTCAAGTCAGGAGGATTTCGAGGAATCGAACATATGTTGTATGTTCCAAAATTAAAGGTAAGCCTTCTCTTAGTTGCATCATTTGAGGATGACGACTATGTAGTCGCATTCCAAAATGGTCGAGTTCTTGTGTATTCAAGGGAATCTACTACATACACAACAACATTGCTTGGTATTCACAAGGAGAGGTTATACAGGTTACTGAGAAGACCGATATTTTTGTCTAATGGTTACTTGGATTCAACATTAGATTCAACATCAAATTCAATATCATATTCAACATCAACATTAGAGGCATTGTCAGAGGTCGGAAGTTGTGAGACTCCTCCCAGTACACTGGGGAGAATGAGTCCATAAGTAAATCATCTTTAAAAAAATTTAAATATGCATATTTGTAAATATAATATGTATAGGTGTATATCTCTTGAAGTATATTAGAAGGATTGTAAGGCACTCATTGTAAATTATAAGAGTGAGAGGGACTTCGTAAATTTCTATATTCCCACCTTGTATGAGTGAGGGAATTTTGTAAAGAGAGTTTCTATATTTCCAGGAAGTTGGAGCATGTAGTTCAAAAATGGAAAGAGCATTGAAGTAATAGGAAAATTTCTAGAGTCGGTAAAGGAGAAAATAATCCTCTTCAGAAAATAAGAGGCACACAATGGTGCATGCTATAATCATTTTTAAATACTATGTCATGTTTGTAAAGATGTATACCTTGAATAGAAGCAATCAGGTATAGATGATAATAGGGTAAGAATAATTTTTTTTCAAGGCATAAGTCACAATAAACAAAGTATTCATTCAGGGACTTCTACAAATATATCAAGTAGAACAGAGAGTCCAAATGGGAAAGGAATAGATCAACATTTGACTGGGTTTCATATTGGCCGAGATGGACTATATTCATTAGAAGGAGATGGGAGTGGATGTTGAAATATAGGTACAGAGATCTAGGAGGATCCAAAACACTCACAGAGGGCTCAATGGATCCATAAATGCTCAAAATTTGATCATCTCAAATCATATTGAAAATGATATCATTGCATATACCTCGTCTTCATCTTTCCAATGACGCAAGCGACAAGTCAAACAGATTTCATATGAAAAAGTTATGGGCATTCAATGATTCAAAGTTAAAAGATAAAGGAGTAAAAAGGACATGTGTCATGTCTGTACAGTGACACGTGGCATGAACGTACAGGTGACGTGGCCACACCCCAAGGTGCCACATGGACTAATTTTCACTGATTAGTTGATTGGGAAGATGAGTTGGCAAGTTGTACCTCTAGGCTGACAAGTGGTTCAATCATCATTTGACACGTGGAATTGAAGAGCCAATGAGAGGTTGCCACATGGAAGCCCCTCATTGGCTAGTAATGGTTAATATGTTGTAAAATTTTGGAGTCCATAGGGTTTGACTCCATGACCTCCATAGTCTCCACACCTTAACAAACCTCCCATAACCATCATACCACAAGGTAGAACTTAACTTGTATATGACATATATTCTATTTAAAGTTGTATTAAGGCTCGTTTGGATGGATAAAGGGTTGAGGGACTAAGCCTTCGACCCTGGCATTAGCCTTGGTTATATGCCATACCATAGAACCATGTATTAAATGTGGAGGAGGCTATCACAAATATTTTGGCGAGAGTTATAACTTATGCTATATATATATATATATATATATATATATATATATATATATATATATATATATATATAACTAAAAAAACAAACAACCAATGCGCCAACCAACTATATGGCATGCACATGATTAAACTTGGACCTCGCTAGAATAGCGAGAGGTTTTAACCACTAGACCAATGCTCCACATTTAGCGAAGATTATGCTTAAATTAGCATTAAGTTGCCACTAAATTCAGATGGTGGGTTAGGACCACGACCTATTTAATGGGAACATATCCCAATGTTTACACACATTCCTATGCACATATTTCAATGTGCATGGATCCTGATATGGTACGAACTGTACAAAAGTACATGCAAGTACAAGCCAAGTTTGGTGTTGCACCATAAAGCATGCCAAATGGTACCTTGATGGAATTTCAAGTATTGTGTATCGATTCTGCATGATTTTTCACAAGGATCATGAATATGAGGTATGGTTTTCAATTTGAGGTCATTTGTAAAAAAAAATTATCAACTTGTTATTAATGGTCATTTAGTGCATTGTTTTGTGTGCCAAACAGCGTGAAATTGAGCTAGTTTGGAAATTGGTCAACTTTATAATCAATAGTTTCATAATTTTGCAAGGATTTCAATGGTGAAGTTATTTTATTTTTTTGAGTAATGGAATTTAAGAGAATCCATTAAATTGGTAGATGTGAGTAATTTTACATGTGTTTTTGATACTTAAAATGGAGAAGGCAATTTTCCTTGGAATGAATGGAACTTTAAGATGAAACAAAAAGTATGTAATTTGAGTTATTTTTTTCTTTTTCTTTTTCTATTGTGACATCTCATTATCTTCAAGAAAGATAATCTTCAGTTTATGATTTTTTGGGTTCAAATCACATCATCAGAATTCTGCAAACCACCCCAATACGATCAGTAAATTATTATGAATCAAGTTAGATATTGCATGTATATAAGTAAATAAATAAGTCGTGTCTAATAATTTTTAGATCACTCTTCCACCTCTTCCCCCATATCTCTCTTTACCTATCTGTCTCTCCCTTCTTCTCTCTCTATCTCTCTCTCCCCCTATCTCCCTCACCCCCCATTTCCACACTCTCTTTCCATCCATTTTTTCTTCTTATCTCTCTCTCTCTCTCTCTCTCTCTCTCTCCTCACCTTCCCTCTCTCTCCCTCACCCCCCATTTCCACACTCTCTTTCCATCCATTTTTTCTTCTTCTCTCTCTCTCTCTCTCTCTCTCCTCACCTTCCCTCTCTCTCCCTTAACCTATCTCCCTCATCTCTCTCTTTACCTTTATCTCCCCCATCTCTCTCTTTACCTTTATCTCCCTATATCCTCCTATCCATATCTCTCACTTTATCCCTCCCTCCCTCCTCTCTCTCTCTCTCCCTCCTCTCTCTCTATCTCTCTATTACTAACTCAATATTCCTCCCCTCTCCCTTTCTCCCTATTTCCATATCTTTCTATCCCCTTGATCCGTCAGGATTTTTCGAATGACTTATGGTTGAGTTTTTATTTGCATGAATTAATTAACCATTGGGAAACTTAACAAAAGAGAGAGAAAAGAAAATTAATTATACATCCATTAACATATTTGCAGATCTAAAATGAAATGAAAAACAACAAACCATAATACACAGGTTGATAACAGAGTTCGACACAACTTTGCCTACGTCTCCGAGCCTTTTCTTTGTGAGGGAGGCTTCTTTATTTCTGTTCGAAAGCTTAATAGTACATCTTTACAATGTTGAATGGATTCTAGACTGATATGGTCATGTTCTTCCAGATCTCTAGAATCTTGCACAACTTACGGCACCTGAAACGGATGTCCGGAGCTCTCAGAAATCATCCGATAGCATCTCCTCCTCAATGGTCTCCCTGCCTCAAACTGGCTCTGACTTGGCTTGCCTCAACATCTCTGCTCTAAATTGCTCTCAAAAAGTTGTGTCCTTGGCCTCAAAATGGCCTTGGTTAAATAGTGGGGGAGTTAGCTTTCCCTCTCCAACTTCCTCCACGAATTTAGGCTCTAAAAATGCCCAATAACCCTTAAAAATGGATTAATTACATTAAATAAACCAAGAAGTGGTTAAAAAACCCACTTCAAACTATATAATAGTTATTAAAACCATTTTTTAAACCAATTTCGGGCTTAAGCCCCTTTTACCTGAGCGTGCGCACCTTTGGGGTGGTCACATGACTTCATGTGGCCACGCGCTAGCCCTTGGGCTATGCGCGGGCCACCCCTGCTAGCGGTTCGTCACATGTGGTATTGCCCAGAACCGTGGGCTAACAATATAATAATTGTTGCATATTACATCCGTTTACATGGTAACTGTTATAACAATAACCGCGCTGTTTACATCCGCGCCTGTGGTCATGTCACAAGGGTTATATGGTAAGCCGAGGGCTGGGGCTTAGGCCCCGACCCTTTTTCCGCCGGCCCAACCTTTAACATAATTCAAATACAATAATACCCACATATGAAACAAGAAACAAGCAATGGTACAGTGGCTAGCAGATTTTCATAAAGCGTAGCTGGAGGAGGAGGTCTGGGGATCGAATCCCCTGGGCTCCAAATACTTTTTACATAGCCCTCATTAGCTAAACCCAGGGTGCCATGTGGCAACCCGTGATTGGGCCATGTGTCACCTTTACATCCAACCAATGCATGCCACGTGTCGCAATGTAATTCGCCCAAGTCATCTGCCACATCATCGTATGGTCGCCGCGTCATCCAATCCACGCCATGCTTCGTACGCCACATCATCAACTGACACGTAGGCTTCTGACATCATCCGTGCCACATGTCACCCTTCCAGTGGTGACACGTGTCACTTTAGGATTGGTCCAACTGCGTGTCGAAAATGCCAAATCAGCCTGACACGTCTCACTCTCTAGAGCCGCCATGTGTCCTGCACGAAATCTACCACGTGTCAGCGTACAGACCTGCCATGTGTCATGTACGGATGGACACGTGTCCTATACGGAATGTACGAACAGGTACAGTCAGCATCCAAAATTTTGCCTGTTTGGCTTGGCAGACAGAATGCGATATCTTCTTCATACGGACTCCGTTTGACAAAAAAATTATACCACCAGAATCAGGAAGATGAGCCGGACGCAATGGTGTTGGTTTCGTCGGATTCCGAGCACTTTAATTTTTGAGCATTTTTCATGCCCTGACAGGCTTCTGAATCCGATTTCGGATCACACCTCCCCACAATAAGAACTTTTGGTCCCCAAAAGGTTACTGATCAGTCAACAAGCTCAGGATAGGCCACCCGGCTTGCTCTCTGTCTCTGAACTCTGTCCTGTGCACCTGTCTCATCACGATCATCTGTAACACAATCATGACAACTGACAGTATATTGTTAGCTATTGCAACCCTGTCACATCGTACTGAAGCTACTATCATCCATGTAGAAAACATTGCTAATGACAGTATTAAGAAGACGACTGCAAATGAGCTGATATACTTTAGATACTTGCACGACATGAGCTTATCTTGAAGCAACTTATGATTGACAACCATATCTTTTTCTTGCTTAAGATCAATTACTTCATTTGAAACAACTACATTCGTTAACTGTTCCCCTGTTTGAAGTGTTTTAACACGATGAGCATGAACCACATAATCATGACCTGCTTTAGTGAACTGATATTGATTCTTAGTTCTGTAGAAGATTGCCTTACAATCAAACAAGTATGGACTACCTAAGATCATCCCACATTCTCTTAATGACACAACAT
>ML781153.1:183450-199157 GCA_009831015.1 Picea engelmannii | reverse complement strand
GTATGTTGCTGCTACAGAGGCTAGTAAAGAGATGATTTGGTTACAAAGGTTTATGGAGGAATTGGGAAAGAAGCAGGAGAACAACAAGTTGTACTATGACAGTCAGAGTGTCATTCACCTTGCAAAGAACTCAACCTTCCATTCGAAGAGTAAGCATATATAGTTGAGGTACCACTTTATACGATCTGTCTTGGAAGATGGACAATTGAAGCTGGAAAAGATACACACTAGCTAGAATCCTGCAGACATGTTAACAAAGGGAGTAATCAGGGAGAAACTGAGTTCTTTCTCAGTTTCAGTTGGTCTTCAAGAATGAAGATGAAGATGAGAAATTTGCCAGGTCCAAGATGGTTCACAGTCCATCATATACAACAACGATGGAGTTGTTGAGATCAATCTCCAAGTGCGAGATTGTTGGTTGTGGAGCCTAATTATCTTCCTGATTTAGAGGTCTTTTACTTTCAGCCCTGTTTATACCCCATGAAGTATTTACACCCCAAAAGTATGTACACTCTTCCACATGGGGGAGTGCAGAGGGGGGGTACCCCCTCTGCGGGGTCTGGGGAGGCTATCCCCCTAGCTAGGGGGTCTGCGGAAAAGCGACACCCCAAAGTAAAAATTGCCTTGTAAAAGTATATTGTAATTTCATTGTAAATTTGGACCGTTCATTATCAGGTCGTAGATCTAACGATAGAGATTATGTTAGGGTTTTTTTTCCCTAGAAGGCAACCCTCTTTTATGAAGGAAATTTATTGTGGCTATGTATGTTGGCGAGTATTTTATTCTGAGAGAGGAGACTATGGGAGAAAGAAGAGGAAGTTACAATGGGTTTTGTTGTAGGTTGTATCCCTTCATTTTGATGGATAATAATAAAGAAAGGACCTGGCAATTTCTCTGGTGGACGTAGCCCACACTGGGTGAACCACGTAAATCTGTGTCTCTCTTGTATTGTGTATCTTATGTGTTTTGTTTCCACATTTGTTTTATTTTATTGCTCTGCGGTCCTATTTTTCTAACAACATGATCACTTTATTACAACTCTAAAACAATTTTGATGGACAATACATTTGAAATCTCATTCTTTAGACTCAAAGGATGAAAAATCACTAATGTAATGCCCCAAATTAGTTCTTTGTGGGAGAAATTAATAATTATATCCAAAATGAAATAACCTTAATAATGTATGAAAAAAGAGGGTTGAAACAACCTCAACAACATTTCAATGAAAATTACATAAACTTAAAATAAACTACATCTTTTTTTACAAGCTAGGATTTTTCTCCTCTAGACCTGAAATGTCTTAGGGAATGTATGGAATAATATTAAGAGAGTTTAACAAAAAGGAACATGAATGAGAAATTCAGGAATACTGATTCAAAAATATTTGGAAAGGAACAACTTTATTCCAACAAAAATACCCCTATAGAAAACTCTCTAACAACCCACTGCCAACCCTTGAATCTACTTCCTTTTCTCTTTTGTAATCTCTTCTTCATCTTATTGAAACATTTTTTCAGTTAGGGTTTCATGTGTCCCTTTTGGTGTAATTAATTAATCCCTTTGGTAAATATGATCTTTGATATTAGTTCCATCATTTAGGACCCGCCTTAGAAGTTTATAAATTTCATTAAATAAATGATTTTCCAAAAATAAGTTGTTTCCAAGACCAAAAATAGTCTTGAATACATTTTATTTTTTAGAGCGTAATAATCGATATTTTGGCCATTTAAACCACTTGAAATGTGTTATTAATCTCTTTACCTTTCCAACTAGCTTTTGTTTTCTCAAATTAGATGTTGAGATCAAGCGTTATGAGCTCCAGAAGATGGAGACTCAAGCACTATTGATCTGTCCTCATGAGATCTGGGCCTTTGATTTGAAAATTTGAATTTATTTGTCCCACATGCATTGTGGGATGGTTCTCATGACATATTTATAAATAAATTTCATCTCCATGTTATTTTTGAATGAATTAGAGAGAGCCATATAATTTTGCGTAGCTTGTGCACATAATATATTTTGATCGACACATCATTGCCTAGTCATCATGCCAAATCATTTTCTAGTCATCACGAGTAGTAGTGAAAATGACTAAGTATGGAAGTGTGCATAGTAGAGTGGAAGGAAAAGAGAGGAAGGAACGAAAATGACTAAGTATGGAGCAAGGAAAGAAGAAGGAAAATGACGAAAAATGACTAAGTATGGAGAGTGGAGAATAAGGAAAATGTAAAATGGCTAAGTATGGAGCAACAAAATGTGGGAGAAAAATGACATATCTTGGGCACATGAGCTCTTTTTTAGATTCCATAAAATGTTGAATTAAGTTGACACATAGGGATATTTAGTGAGAAGATGGAGATAATAAATTTCATTCTTTTAGTATATTTTGTTTTCTTCTCTTTTGTTCAGAATATAAACCATATATGTTAACCTTTCATGGTCAATGTTGGCCCTTGACCAAGTTTCGAGGAACACTTGGTCATATTTGACCATTTTTTGAATTCGACGGCCTGTCAAAGATGGAGCACTAGGCAAAGCAGAGATCACGGGATCTCAGTCCACTTTTGGGCCCTTTTAGGGTTTTGGGTTAATGTAATGGGAAAGGGATGTCGGCCCATGGGTTTACCCACGCTTAGGCTCACTTTTGTAATGTATAAACAGAAAGATAGAAAATGTAAGTAGTACTAGGTGTGATTTCTTAGTGCAATTGGTAGTGCATCTATGTGATGTTGAATAAGTGCTTTGTGCGAACTGTGTAAGGATTGCAAGGCTAAGTGCAAGTTACTGTGAGGTTTCTATAGAAAGCTAAGTGCTGTAACGCAAGGAAGAAGGATCTAGTGAGCTGCACAGATCTTCTGTCCTATGCGAAGAAGGGTTTTGGACGCTTTGTGCTTGTAACAGATTGAAGACGATAATAAAGAAGAAGATCTTGTGGACGTAGCCATAGGGCGGGGGTGAACCACATAAATATGTGTGTTATGCTCTGTGATTTGATTCAATGTGTTTTTCTTATGCTATGTTCTTCTTAGATATATATGATTGTTAGATCTGATGTGTATGAGGATGCTTAGTGATGATCTACTAGATCTGATCTGGGTTACTATGGTTAAGTGATGAAATACTGTATATTTGAGTCTACACCGCAATGCTCTGTGTTATTTGCAAAGTATAATAAGGGTTGAATATTGATGAATGATCGATGCTAAGTGCTGTGTAAATGATATAATCACATATCTGTGTCCTAGATAAGGTTGCATACACCTGAGTCTTGCAACCACCCCTACCTCTACCTCGGGTGAGACTTCATCTTCTTCGCAGGTGTTGTCGAAAGGGCCGATAGTTAGGACTTTGTTGGTGCACTCTTGAGAGTTGAACCCTGGGTCTTCCCCTATGCCAACAAATGGTTCTATTGTCGAGACCTGAAAATATGATTTCTGGGAACTGAGGAAGAAGAAACTTTGTGCAAAAGGAACTTCTGTGTGTAGATCTGTTCCCCTAGTGCACAACTTTTTACTCGACTTTTGAAGCTTCGTGTGAGGAATAAGGTCAGATCTGAAGAAAGGAAGATTAGATCTGAAGAAAAGAAGTGAGATCTGAATCCTCTATGCTCTAAGAAAAGTAAAAGTGGAAATTTCTGAAAGAAATAGGTCAGATCTATAGAAAAGAGGTAAGATATGTAAGCTCTGTGCTCTAATAAAGGTAAGAATAGTCAAAAGTTCTTAGATTTGGAAGCTTTGTTCTCTGTAAAAGTAAGATAAGTGATTTTTTTTTTGTTTCTAGAGCATGGATCTAGGTATGCTTGATAGATTTTTTCCTAGCTTAAAAACTAGGGCATTAATAGATGAAAGAAATTTTGATATGAATAGATCTGATAAGTATAGTGATAGATATGTTATACCTATGCATAGAAAGAATATCTGGACTAACAAATGGATGCAGGATCCTAGAAATAATTTTCTGCAGGTTAGCTATCACGATTCTAGTGTGCAGTATAGAAGAGGCCGAGGATAATTTAAAAGAAAGCGAGGATTAATCCTATGTTATAGTTGCAGAAAACTAGGCCATATAGCTAAGGAATGCCTTGGTAGATGACCTAGTTATTTCTATTGCAAAGCTAAGGACCATGAGGTATTGGATTTCCCTAAAATGATCGCTAAGCTTGAAAGGATAAATCTGAATGAATATGACCATAAGGCAGATCCAGAAAAGGCAGAAACCCAACAAGAATTAGAGAAAGTATTAATACAGATGAAAGAAACCATGAAGGAGCATAAAGATGTCCGATTACTAGAGATCTTCAAAGAAAAGGAGCAAGTCGAAGCAAGAATAGGGGACTTCAACATTGACTGTATTTTTGATGAAGAAACACAAGTGAATATTATGCCCAAAAGAACTTGGGAAGCTATAAGGAAGCCTTCCATGATTCCTTCATTGGGAGGAATAAGACTATTCAGAGGAAAACTGATGATGTTATGTGGAAAAATCGCTCATATACCTATGACAGTCAATGGAACTTCGACAAAAGAAGATTTTGAGATTACCAAATTCATTGAGGACAACACCCCATTTACTATGCTACTCGGAAAACCTTGGATTGAAAGAGATCAAGCCAAAAAGAAGGAAGAAGAAGGGGTTTTAGAAAAGAAGAGACAAGAGTTAAAATATTTCATGACTAAAAGGATCACACAGTTGATAGAAGAACAGGAGAATTGCTTGAAGCCATCTGACACTAGAAGCCTAGATGTCGAGGCCAAAGCTACACAAAAGGATAAAATTTATACCCCAGACAAAGAAGAAGTGATATACCTAAACCCTAGGAGAGAATCTCACCAGCACGAAGTGACTATGTCCAAGGAAAATAAAAATCAAAATGGGAAGAGAATCACCGAGACGAAGCTCACTGAAAAGAAGGCTAGCAAGCTAAGTAAGAAGAAGGCTAAGATTGAAAAATTATAGAATATCCTAGAGGGTACCTCACAACAAGACACTTTGTAGAATTGGCGCTTCGTCGGGATATCAGAACAATGACATATGCCACTTCGCCGAGGAAAAGTAATATAGCCGTTGGAAGCCAATATAACCGTTTGACTGCCGCTCTAAACGGGTCAAAAAGCATTTATGGCTCACCACTAGACTGTTATACCGTGCCATAATGAACATAACATAAGTTAATGCAGCCTCATACCCATTGCAGGAAGACCATTGCTAAGTTTCCCTACTTAGTCCATCGCGCTACGCACCGAGAATACTTTTTGCTAAGTGAGAGTTTGAGCCTGAAACTTGAGATTACTTCATCTTGTGATCATTTACTTGTTCCCATACTATTCATTGTAGTCTCTGAATTCATTTCATACCTGAGCTAGTTGACCCAAGCGTGTATGTCGGATGAGCTCAACGCTTCCGAGAAAGTAGTTGAAGAAGTTTTGATTGACTTAATGACTGAGAGAGTCATATCAGAGCGAGGATTATCTACAGGATTCCAAGCATCATCAACAAGAGGACTCCAGGCCTCCCCTTCCACTACTCATGCCGGTCCATCCCAGTCGAATGATGAGAAATGGACCAAGCACAGGGATGACATCGAAAATTCCAAGCTCATCCCACACATTCTACCTACTTACTTACCACCTCTAAGCGGTTCCATCAACTGTGACAGTGTACCTCGAGACTTCGAGTACACTTTGATCATCGTGTACCTTCCAAAAGGGGTGCGCACAGTTTGTGCTGACCAGGATAAGCTCGCAACACTGAAATTTAGTGATTTTAATCTTGGAGATCGTAAAGTTTACAACATGTTAGCCCCGCATAAGTACTTAACCAGGACCAAAGGAAATAATTCTAAGATTGTCCCATAGTCATGGACCCAGAACCTCGCACAGTCCATACTGCTTAATGTAATGAAGATCCCACACTTCGGAAGACACTAGGAAGTCAACGCATGTGTCAAGTTGTTGTTGTCCTTCTACCACAGTGGATACTTATGGTTGGACCACTACATCACTATGGATCCGACCTTGATCAATCGGATCACAGGGCTTAGTATGCAAGGCCCTGACCCACAGGATTTTTACCCTGGAAAGACCTTAGACTGAGCACTAGCATAGAGGATAAAAGAAACTTATGGCGATGTCAAGAAAGTCACATGAGGCTACAAGGTAGCCTCTATACAGAGTGGCATAGTGTGCCTTGCCTGTAAGATGATCATGGGAAAACTAGTTCGAAAGAACATACCAACACAAGTGACTGGATTCGTAGTTGACCTCGCAGGGAAGTGCGCCAAGGGACTACAGATGAACTAGGCACAATACCTTGTAAACCAACTAGAGCTTGATTGTAGAGATGCGCAAGACCAAGGGTATGAGTTCCACTTTAATTGGTTTCTCATACTAATCGCTTTGATCACCTGGGAGCTACGAGAAGGTGCCACTTTTCTGGAGATCAAACCCTTCGAACCACTCTCCGTGAAGTTCTATATGTTGTGGTACTCCAGTGACATGAACAAGCAGTGGGAGTCCAATGTTGTCTTCCATGCATATTACAACCAATTGAAGAATGCAATCCAGTCTACACTGTGCCTCACCCCAAACACACTTCATAGGTTTAGAAATTTGATAAAATTTAGCGTAGACCGCCACTTCACCTATATCATAGTGCACACTGATGAGCACAAACAACAACTCCAGTCATACTATAAGTTGACAGAAGAAGACTTGGAGCATATTACCAAGGAATGGTCAGTGAACCCCGCATAAATGTTCGATGTGGATAACCCTGAAGCTATGCTGGATACACCTGGACCGAGCAAGACTAAGAAGGATGATGAATTTCAAGATGTCCATAGCACATCCATGAAGACTACTTCGATCTCACCTGTGCAGGGAGGTGATGGTGAAGAACTAGGTTGCATAGAAGTTGAGCAAAACAAAGGCAAGGTTACTCCACTTAGAGAGGAGGAGGATCCCTATAAGAAAAGGAATATTACCCCACCAAATCCCTCATCCCAAAAGAAAATTAAGGCCACCCGGACTACGTTTAATATTACCCTCACACCGGACGAATTCGACTTCTTAATCGCTGCACTGAATGATGCTTCACTAGATATCCCAGAAAAGAATGAAGCAAAGCAGGAGGAGGTATTCAGCCAAATCAAGGGTGAACTTCAAGAAGTGCAGCAAGAACTCTAGTCCAGCTGAGTAGTTTCTACTGCTCCCTTGACAATTGGAACAACAGGAATAGGTGATGAGCCCACCCAATTACACCAGATCATTGATAAATTCGAAGTTCTCCTTCGACAAGCTTAAGAAGACACAATGTAAGCCACCCAAGCTTTGACATAAGTACAGAGAACACTTTTAGAACAACAGAGTAAGGCAGAATGGGAAAATATTGCCTTGCAAGTGAAGTGGGATGAGGAAAAAGCACAGTTATAGTAGAGCAATGACCAGTTGCTAGAAGAGAAACTTGAAGTACAGGAAAGGGTTCACAAAGAACTTCTCTCTGTGATGGTCATAGAAGTGAAGATTGAAGAACCTATCCCATAGTAAGTGGCACAACTTGAAGAAGTAATCCAACAACTTTAGTAGTGCATCGAAGATTTGGAACTTTGTACCATGCCCAAGACTCCTCAATAAATAAGAGATCTAAGGGAGGCAACTGCCTGTAGCGTAGTTGGTCGATTAAAAACTTTGCCTTGGAATGCAGGCAGCTGAATGCTAGAAGCACCCAGACTTATGAGAACCTCACAGAGAATCGAGGGTTGCAGACATTGGAGGCACAACTCCAAGAAGCAAAGTAGCACACAAATACGCTATAGGCACAGTTGAAGGCCTTGACCCCAGTCGAAAGAATGAAGATATTTCCAGAACAATGCACCGCCCAACAACAGGTACACACGTTGCAAAGTAAAGTGATGGAAGTCTCCCAACAACTTCAACCAATCCAAGAAAAGGAATGCCAAATGTTCACTGAAGTTGAAATCCAGGGAGTCGATATTGAATAGTTTGTCATCATCATAGAACAATGCCTGGAAGGGCTAGTAAATGATGCAGTGATCTAGGAGTTCGCTGAGAAAGAGGTTTTCGCATTGCAGCAGGTCGAAGTATCTCAAGCCAAGCTCAAGGAACTCGAGGCAGAATTGATCAAACCGGAGTGACTTGGGACAAGTCACAGGTGAGTGTTGGGGTCATGTTGGCCCTTGACCAAGTTTTGAGGAACACTTGGTCATATTTGACCATTTTTGGACTTTGATAGCCTGTCAAAGATGGAGCACTAGGCAAAGTAGAGATCACGGGATATCAATCCACTTTTGGGCCCTTTTAGGGTTTTGGGTTAATGTAATGGGAAAGGGATGTTGGCCCATGGGTTTACCCATGCTTAGGCCCACTTTTGTAATGTATAAATAGAAGGATAGGCAATTTAAGAAGTAGTAGGTGTGATTTATTAGTGTAATTGGTAGTTCATCTATGTGATGTTGAATAAGTTCTCTGTGCGAACTGTGTAAGGCTTGCAAGTCTAAGTGCAAGTTACTGTGAGGTTGCTATAGAAAGATAAGTGTTGTAATGAAAGGAAGAAGGATCTAGTGAGCTGCAGATACATTTTGTCCTATGTGAAGAAGGGTTTTGGAGGCTTTCTTCTTATAACAGATTGAAGACAATAATAAAGAAGAAGATCTTGTGGATGTATCCCTAGGGTGGGGGTGAACCACGTAAATCTATGTTATGCTCTGTGCTTTGATTCAATGTGTTTTTCTTATTCTATGTTCTTTGATATATCCACTTATTCTTTGTGCTTCTTAAATATATATGATTGTTAGATTTGATGTGTATGAGGATTGTTAGTGCTGATCTACTAGATCTTATCTAGGTTACTATGGTTAAGTGATGAAATACTGTAGATCTGAGTGTACACCGCGATGCTCTGTGCTGTCTGTGAAGTATAATAAGGGTTGAATATTGATGAATGATCGATGCTAAGTGCTCTGTAAATGATATAATCACAGATTTGTGTCCCAACTAAGGTTGCAGGCACCTGAGCCTTGCAACCACCCCTACTTCTACCTCGAGTGAGACTTCATCTACTTCGTAGGTGTTTCTGAAAGGGCCAATAGTTAGGGCTTTGTTGGTTCACTCTTGAGCGTTGAACCCTGGGTGTCCCTTGTGCCAACAGTCAAGAACTATAATACTCAAGATGATTTAAAACTTGTTGGGTCTTTATGATCAATACGTGAGGATTATTTGGAAATTTCCAAATTTGAAAATATTTTGGTCTCCATTTGAAATAAACATAGGTTCATATATTTACCCCAATCACTTAGTTGATGGGTGTTAGGAAAACACATCAACATATAGCTCCAACTATGGGATAGTGATCCCTTGTGGGTTCTTGAGGACCCAAACGAAGACCACGTGCCTTCATCCATTAGGCTATGTAGTCATCCCAATACACTATCTTGATCTAACAAATTCTTATTGGAAAACTTCACTGACATAACAATATTATATAAATGAGACAACAAAAACCTACATACCCTAAGCTACTTGGAGAGGAAGTCTACTCTCAAGTGTAAGTACATTTTTAATGTAGCCATGTACATAGAAAACTCATATAATTACTCCCAACCATAATTGATAATGTTGTTTCATTGGCCATGTTCTGGACCTGCTTAATAACCATCTTTGAATCTCCTCCTCTATCATCATATTTTGAAAAAGAAACAACAAAATAAATCATCCATGATCCTATGAATGAAAGGCAATTTCTTCTTTTAATTGTTACATTTACATGCCAAAAATCAAACAAATTATCCATTTCCTCCTTTTCTTCTCTTTTGAACACAATAATATTCTTCTTCTATGGTATTTCGAAGAATGGGAAGTTATTTACAACTTCTTCAGATCATGAACAACATCATAATTCATTTTTTCTGATATTTTTACTTCATTGTCCTTTTTTGGAGAAGAGGTTACATGTCTAGAACTTGTTTGAGGAGGAACACATTTTTATATAGAAGAGCTTGTTAGTTTGTTTTGGAATTCAGAAATATTTGAATCTTTTTCTTCAGATCTAGTATAGAAAATGTTTTCTTGAAAATTTTGGTCTTCATCTCTACATTCATCTTCTTTGATCCAATCTCCTTTTTAAAATAATAATGGATCAACATCCATTTACATGGATTCTATCACCAATGTAGCAGTTTCATTATTATATTCTTGAAAAACAAGTCTTTGATTCTCTTCCTCAGGAATTTTATCAAAATTTTCTTTCAATATCACTGCTTTTGGATTTTGAACTATGGGGCCCTTTAACCTAGGGGTTTGATCATTGATGTTTTTATTTATTTCTAGATAATTTATGAGGCCATTTTTAGGAAACATAGGATTTTGATATTCCTTCCTTTGACTTTGATCATAATTTCTCTTTAATTGATCTATTTCATTTTTCATTTGGTTAATGATTCTTTTTAACTTGGAAATATAAGTTTCTTAACATGTCTTCTGAGTTTATTCATAAGTATTTGATAAATTTGGTGGTTTCTCTTGAAATATTCCTCTTCCAAACCCTCTTGAAATATTGTAGCCTCGTGTGACTTTCTTGACATTGCCATAAGTTTCTTTTATCCTCTGTGCTAGTGCTCAGTCTAAGGTCTTTCCAGGGTAAAAATCTTGTGGGTCAGGGCCTTGCATACTAAACCCTGTGATCCGATTGATCAAGGTCAGATCCATAGTGATGCAGTGGTCCAACCATAAAATACTCTTGAAGTAAATGGAAATCGAGATGACAATGATAAATCTATCATCTTCCTTTGAACTTTACCAAGAATGATTTTAGGATCATCTTCACTTTCTATCATGAAACCTTCCATTTCAATATCTCTTCTCATTGCTTCTTCCAAAGTTGTGAATTATGATTATTTGATTGTATATTTAACATTTTAAGGAATTACATTCATATAACATCCAAAAAAAACTTAATCATTTGGGCACTGAATTTTTGGAATTCGATGCAGAGTCTTGAAAAATCTTGAATTAAAATATCTGATTATTTCAATATTTTGGAGATGGATTTGGGTGAAATGTGTAAAGAGAGTATGATATGATACATGTAGAGAAAACTTAGTCATGGATACATCTTCCATGTCATAAAAAACTAATTTTGTTTTCTATAAGAGAAGGGTACCAGTCATAGGATGGAACAACTAACGCTTGGAGAAAGAGTCTCACCATCATGTCATAGTGTTGAATCAAATAGATATCACAAATGGTAAGGAATTGATCCAAATGATTTTTGGGATCCATGATCGCATATTCGGAAAAAATAGGAAGAGCACCATGAGGAAGAGTAATCATTTGATGTCTCTCTCCATGTAAATACTTTTAGAATCTAATGGATGTGCTCGTTTAACCATAGAGAATATCACTATTGTCACCCAACCATAGGTCGAAGCCACCCCCTTTTGATTAAGGTTGGTTGTCATTAATGTCAACCCTTGAAGAAATCCCCATAGCACAAAGGTTTGGGTAATGGAACCAATATTGTTTGATGTAAATATGACTCATTATTGTTTTTTCATGGTTGATAAGAAGTAAATATGGATGAACTCCAAAGTGGTCCCCTTATGGTGAAAGCCCTCATGGGAAGACGCTTTGTGGAGTAAGAGAACACATGCTTAATTGTGGAATAATGAGATGAAGGAAAGTAAATTTGTCAGGGAAAATATCCTAGATGGATAGTGCTTTTCATGTCATTTCTGGTGGTATGTAGAACATCACATAACTCCTCACAGTTTGAGAGTTATGGCCTTACGAAGTTGGAGGACCCTCATATGTCATCTAGAAGCCCCAAAATCTCAAAGTAATCAAAGTGGTTTAAGAGATTTTAAAAGGTAAATAATAAAGTGAAGTGATGAGTGTATTATAATTCAAAGTGAATACAAAATAAATAATTTCAATAATAAATTGAATGGAGAAATTAGAAGTGGACCAAACCCTAAAATAAGGAAAGTGGGCCAAGTGACCTAGAAGATGTTTTTAAGGAAGTTACTTGGAGAGTATAAATAAGAGGCAATGCTCTCTCATTTGAATTATACTTGAGAATATTGAATATCTATAGGTGTCTAAGGTAACCAAATGATATCTAATCCGAAATTTTGAGGAAAATGAAGAAAAGAAGGCCGAAATGCAAGGAAGGATAAATTCTTTTAATGGTCCTTTCTAAGGTATGTTATTTACAGGTTATCTCACCATTTTCGCTATAATTTTTTTTATATAATGATTCAGATCCTTAAATTGCTATGAAAGTGATTAAACATATCCAAGTATCTATGGAAACAAATGTAGCTTGTGGGTCGTTGTATTTTGGGAGTTACACTCTGTGGAAAATAGGGTTTGTGGCTAGTCCTGAAACTAGTCAAAATCAGGTGTTTCGGGTAAAAACATCATAAATTCTTCATAACAGATCCAAATTAAGTGAGACAAAATGTGTTGGTTAGGTTATAGTATGTAGTATTTTGTGTAATAGTTTTAGATCAATTCAACAAATATTTTGTGTGGGGAACTCTCTACAAGGTCGCTCTCTAGAATAAGCCAGAATTTAGCAAGGTATGCCATTTTTGCTATAAATCCTTTTATGAGAGGTTCAATGTAGTGAAACTTGGAGGAATTGCATAAAAAACACTAAAGAACATTGTGTATCATTTTCAGATATTTATACATAACAAGTTAAAAGTTATGATTACTTCAAGTTAGGGAAGTAATCCAAAAACTATATACTAATCCAAAACTATATATTAATTCCTTAACTTTATACTAATCCAAAACTAGGCATGTGAGACTAAAGAAAAGTTTGATGAAAATGATAGTCTCTTGTTTTTAAAGTTAAGGAAGGTTTGTAGGAATGTGATCATATACACCAGGTCTATTGCAGAGCTACATACAAGTAGTTGATGAGTTGGTGCACATACATGAGGTGTATAGTTGATGACATTGGTACATATTGATGAGTCATAGTTGATGAGTAGTTGACACATGATTGGTACATACTTTGTACATGGTTGGATGCACTTGTTTATGGTACAGGTTGATTACAGGTTGGTTCATGGTTGAGGTACAGGTTGAGGTACATGTTGATGCATGGTTGATGCATGGCTCAGATTTATTGGTACAGATTTACAGTCGTATATCTCACAATGATAGTGTGATAGTGGTTCCATCATTCTACTTCTACTTCAGGGTGGTAGTACGGGGCAAGAACAGGTGGTTGTAGCCACCTTTCGGTTGTAGTCGGAGAACATTGGGGGTTGTAGCCTCCTTCTGGTTGTAGCCAAAGAATTGGGGAGTTGGAGCTTCCCTCAGGTTGTAGCTTGATAAACTAGGGGGTTGGAGCCTCCTTCCAGTTGCAGCTGGAAAACAAAGGAAGTTGGTGCTTCCAATGAATGTAATTCTTCAAGACATATAAGAAAAAGCATTTCGTTGTTTTCTCCCAATTTGGGCTTCCACGTAAAACACTGGTGTACTGTGTATGTGTTTGATTGTTTATTTCTTAATGTTAACTATTGGATAATAATTCTACATTGATATAGCATTTGAAGAAAAAGGATTATAATTACACTATTACTGATTCACCCCCACTCTCAGTAATCCAACAATTGGTATCAGAGAAGGTTCCTTCAAAAACCAGTTTAACCACTGAAAGGTAGATCATGGACAATACGAACTCATATAAAAATGGAATACCACGGTTTGATGGATAGAAGTATTCTTTTTGGAGCATAAGGATGAAGATATATATACAGGCACAGGGATTTCAATTGTGGCAATCAATTGTAGATGGATACACAACACCAACAGTTCCACCAACAAATGACAAAGCAGTGAAACTCGGTGAGAATAATTACAAAGCCATAAATGCACTTTTGAATGGTCTCAGTGATACGGTATTCACCAAAGTTACACATTGTAAATATGCTAAAGATATTTGGGACAAGCTTCTAAATATTTATGAAGGAGATTCAAAAGTCAAAGCAACAAAGCTTCAAACTTACAGAGGTAAGTTTGAACAACTAAAAATGAAGGAAGATGAAGATATCGTAGCCTACTTCTTACGAGTCGATGAAACAGTGAATGCAATCACAGGATTGGGAGAAGAAATCGAAGAATCTTTAATTGTTCAAAAGTTACTAAGATCTCTTCCTATGAGGTTCAACCCTAAGATATCATCACTAGAAGAAATATCAGATTTAAACTCAATAAGAATGGATGAAGTCCATGGAATCTTCACAACATATGAGATGATAACCGAACAGGAAAATCCATATGTAAAAGAAGCAGCCTTCAAAGCATCCAAAATATCAAAGAAAAAGAAAAAGGAATGATAAGAATATAGCAGCAACAACGACGTCTTGGAAGATGATGAAGAAGTGGCTAACTTCCTCAAAAGACTGAACAAGGGAACCAATGGTAGGTACAGAGGTAAGCTTCCTTTAATTTGTTTTAATTGTGATGGTATTGGTTGTTTTGCTAACAAATGTCCTCATAAGAAAAAGAGAAATGATGAAGGTTACTCAAAAGGTAGACAAACATATAAAGGTAAAAGAACTACAAATAAAATTTTCAAGAAAACAATTTTCACCAAAGAAGACATCTCATCATCAGATGAAGATGAAGTCAGTGACAGTGAAATAGGGAGAGTTCTATTCATGGCAGTAGAAGACTCTAATAAACAAGACTCCGAAGAATAATATGAAGAAGCATATGAAGAAGAAATTGAAGAGGCAAAAGTTGACTTCCAAGAAGAATTAATGAGTTTCATAGAATTTATTAGAAGAGAAAAGAAGAAAAACAAGAAACTACAAGCAGAACTAGATAAGAAAAAAGACACTCAAGAACTAGAACAAATGATCACAAAATCGGAGGTTAAAATAGAAGAATATAAAAGAATTGAAGAATCACTCAAAGAACAATGAGAAGGAAAGGACAGGATCATTGGAAACCTAGAAGCAAAGATTGTCACACTAAGAAAGGATATTCAAAAGAAAAATATGCATAACAACTCAAAAGTTCTAGATGACATTATCAATAGTCAAAAATATTATCCTGACAAGTCCGGACTTGGATACAATCAGATAGAAAAGGGATCAAGCTCCAAAAGAACAGAGCAAGAAACAAATCCAAAAAATTATGCAGAAACAATAAAAGGGGATAAAAAGATATACAAGGAAGATTACAGGGACACTCCACTGAGAAGATTCAGATTTCATAATCAACAACAGATAGACATGCCTCAAGAAGAAGAAGGATTCATAAGAGCACCTCCTTCCATAAGATATTCAACTACTAGGTATCAAACTATATTTTTTGGTTTATGTTATGCATGTAATAATTTTGGACATAAAGTTGTAAATTGTAGAGCTAACAACAGGAACAATAACTACTTTGAGAGCCATACACAAAGGGGTTATTGAAGAAGACCTAGTGAAACATAGAGAAGAAGTTACAGCAGGTTTGAATCTTTGAGCACTAAAGTGGATTGTTACAAATGTAACAATTTTGGACACATGGCCAAAAATTGCAGAATGACAGTCCCTCCTAAAGAACCTCAACAGAGTCACAAACAAGAACCTCAGAAAATGACATGGATAAGAAAGGAAGATCAATATAGCAATGAAGAATGCACAGTCACTCTACAAGATAAACAAAAGAAACGTGGTTGGT
>ML781153.1:147757-168172 GCA_009831015.1 Picea engelmannii | reverse complement strand
ATGAAAAAGAAACAAACATTATTGAAATTAAACAATCTAATATATTTACTGAAATTAAACAATCTAATATAAATCTAATTAAATTACTATCTATATTAAACTACTTAATAAAACAATAAACAAAAGACTAATTGACCTGGAAACGCTCCAAGTCTGTCCTGCGTATGATGACTTCTTAAGCTGGTTGGAGGAAGAAATTCACACCGTTTAGTCCTTAAGCTTCTCATAAACGATCAGCTATGCTGCTTCTTGAAGTGTTTTACAGGACAAACAAGACATAAAAGAGAATCATAACAATCTTCTGATTATAAATTCCTGCAATAAGGGAAACTTGTTATGCAGAAAACTTATATATAACAATTCAATCTATGAAGAATACAAAGCTATCATTCACAAAATGAATCAACAACTATTATGTCTTTTATCTATTTGGAAGAGACAAGATATGGATAACAATAATAAAATTATATCATTTGCATTTGATTTAGATAGCTAAAGTAGTCATAAACCATAAGCAAAGTGATATACAAAACTTGAAACAAAGTGTTGATATATTGAAAAGCAAAAGCTATGACAAAACATCAATTCTGCTCCAGTCTGTATCAGAATTACATATCCTTGTTCTCCCACGAATGAGGATGATGATTATTACAAAAATCATAAGTATATATAGGTTTCTTCACAAGCTAAAACATCCTTGTGGATAATCTCAAATAGTTTTACACAATCTGGGAGATATCCCAAAATCACCTAAACTAAGGAAATAAAATGCAAGTAAAATTTGTAAAACATCCCCTAACTGCTCATCATATCTATTGCCAATTCGAATTTGCCTACAATAGAACACAAAGATCAAATTAGAAGGATATTTTATTAAGAAAACAATAAAAAATTGACTTCTCAGACTTAGCTACAGAATCATCTGATTCTGTAGCTAGTCAAAATAACAAACAGGATCAGATAGCAATCAAATAAAATCTTAAAAGAAATCAAATCCAATTTAATTTTCTTTTCATCATCAAAACGAATTACTAATAATTCATGTGAAATTATCATTTAGATTAAACAACATAAAAAATAAAATGCAATCGAAACAGAGTACAGAATGCTCTGTTTTTAGTCACCATAAAACATGGTCAATCTTTGACAGGCCTATTTTGTATCAAACAAAATTAAGAATTGATTCGAGTCACATGAGAAACGATGTAATCGTAATCAACAACTATAATTGACCAGAATAGTAATGAAATACAATCAGAATCGAAATCATAATTACAATCGATATCAATTGAAGAGATTTGTTACAACTGTAGCAATACACATAGATTTCATGTCATTCCAATCAACAGTAAAGATAGGCGAGCTATAGATTCATTCTATTGTAATAAAATATGAGAAGGTTGTTATGATATACTCAGAACGAAATATGCGTAACAATAATGACTAAAAATCACCATAGATTTTATTTGTTGGATGTAACAACAGTATCGATAACCATAAGCTGGACAACAATCAAACAAAATTGGGTCTGTGCCAATTATAGAACAATTGATCATCCTGTGCATAATCATTCCCGTTTTACAAATCCATTCGTAATTGAATATCGATTGTTATTCCAATTCAAAAGATAACAGGGTCGATTTAATCAACGGGCCACAACGAATTTGATTGGCTAGGCTTCACATGACTGTTACGATTTGTATCAATTCACGCTATAAAACAAAACCCTTTTTTTTAAACAAAATCCACATCGTATCCGAGTTGGTCAAAGTCATACTCAGATAAAATTGTAACAGAACAACCATCATTTATGTGCATTATAACCAATTCGAATCAAAACATAGATCGTGTTTCAAAATTTGAAATGCAAAACGACTTTCCTATAATAGATGCAACAGAGCATTCAATCGTAACTAATTTAAAACAATCAAATCCAGAATATGATTACTAGAATCAAAACCAAATCCAACTAAAACTTCAACGATAACAAAACTCGATTTATCAAAACAAATCATATACAACAGTGCATGTTTATGTAACAGAGCAGGTCAATAATGCACACAGAGTTCATGAATGCGCCATATAAATGGGTGAAAGTTATACCAATGCGGTTGCTGAGTCTATGTCAATTTCGAATTGGCAATTGCTGTAGCCGACTCGACATTTTTTAACAGAATTGAACCAGTAGTTCGCTGCTTTTTGTCAGTGGGTTGCCCTTTGATGTTCTGTCCGGTGAGTTTTTCCACTTGGCCTTCCAAAGCATGGATTCTGGCTTGCAACATCGGCACGTCCAAGGTAGTACCTCTCCAACCATAAGCCACACTGATCTCATGGTGGAATAGCTGGTTGAGCAGCAGGGGGTTTCAATGAGTCACCGAGGGTTCCACGAGGTAGTTCAATGCCAGGAAAATTAGGATCATCCCTCAGACAAGGTGGTAAATTCTTGAAAAAGTCATAAGGAGGTTTGTTACACAAGACTTCTGAGTAAGGATACTCATTTGCGAGAAAAAGTTCAATATCTGAATCGGAATCTTCACTGACCACGATAGGTTCAAGATTGGCAGAGGGTTTTGGTTTATTTCTCACCATGCGAGAGATTAACCGAGTGTTTTTCTTGCCTTTAGAATTAGCATTAGCTTTAGCTTTAGGTTGTTTGGCTGTGGGCTTAGCAATTTCGACCTGTTTGGTCACAGACATGGGCAGGTTCGTAGGTGGGTCGGGTAGTGGTTTGGGTAGCAAAACGCTGTAAGGCACAAGGGGGATAGGTTTTCTTTCGCTCACCATAGGTTTATCAACCTGTGGTGGGTTTGAGTCTTCAAAGCCATTACGAATGAGAAAATCACCCCAACTGTCACGACGTAACCCCAACTCATAAACCACAATCATTTTAATTAACCCCAAATGGAAGAGACCGGTATCGGCCTGGTTGCGTTTGAACCTTTTAGCCATCTTAAACAGACTTCTATGCAGGTAGTGTGGCATATTGAGTTCAAAACCCATAAAAACCATCAATAGACGAAGGTGAAACAAGAAAACGAACCCGTACCTACCCTCTCAAGTAACGAATTGCTTGATTATCATTAACAGGTTGTGCCGACGCTGTTTTAACATTTTTGCAGGTCATCCTTTGTCGCAGGGTTTCACCATTCGAGATTGGAAGAGCAATGTCCACGGGACATCTTCCAATTTACAACTCTTCGACCACCTCTGTCCTATAGCAGCCAGACTGGTTGCCGAGCTAAGCAATTTCTCATTAATATCCAGTTGCACATCTCCAATTTTGGCTCGGCAGCCATCGAATGATAACGCAAATTGCCGAGCCACGATAGGGTTATAACCATCGAATTTCCTTTTGAATGGGAGCCACCCAAATTTCTCCAAGTCACTACAAGCGCCATCAAACATCAACAGTGCTTGGCAACCATTGGGCTTGGCCCTTACGACAGGAGCCATGGCTTCTGTGCATGGTAGGGTTTGGTTTGAACAATACAAAACACAGGAGAAAAACGATAGGGCTTAACAGCTGCAAGTGCTCAAAGGGAAATGAATCAATGTAATGCGTGCGAAGGTGGTGGGATTACCACCGCCATGCAGTGTATTAATGGCTGGGTACAACACTGTTCCATCACTAATTATAACGTTTAACACACATTAATCGGCCAACCCAAATCGGTGTATAACCATGTCAACGTGCCATCAATCAAATGTAGAACCAAAACCATATGTTATATTCATGCGCCAAGTGTATAGTTCAATCCAACATGAAATCCAAAATTAACCAACGCACCATCCTATTAATCTTTAAATAAATAAAAAATGTTTAAATCAATGTTAATCCAATCGTGCCAATGTATGGTTTGAAACTATGATCGTTCAATGTAAAATCAAACTCACCAAACAATGCACCAAGCAACGATTCAAACTATAAAATTGAAATCCAAAAGATTAATCAATGCGCCTTTGTAACACTCAAACCATTGCCATTTCATATCAAATCAAGCTTATAATATTACCAATGCATTTGTTGCATAGTCAAATGTTCATATTTCAAAGTTTTTAGAACATTGCAACAAGAGATCTCATATAATCAATAAGTCAAGAACTCATAGCAATAAGGATCAAAGCATATAAGACCAAAATCAATCATGACCTTTATAGGATCAAATGTAGCCAATAAAGTTTCATGCTCAATGGATTATAAATCGACTTGCGCAATCAAAATGAAATGGACATAGTTTGAAAAGATCATTCTAGCCACTTAATAACAAACAAAGGGTAGGTGCTTTCCAGAATATCGATGAGAAGATGATAACACTCCCAATAATGATGGAGCGGTTTTCACACTTTCAGTTGTGAAATCTGAATCGAAAACAAATTGCAATTGTCGCAAGAAATAGATAAATGTCTAGTTGCAAAATGCGACGATGACTTGTCTTTTAGAAGATAATAGGTGTAGGCATCTTTTTAGGGTAATTAAAATATTAATTGGCTACCAACAATGGAGACATACTGGGTGAAGCAATTATCTCTGTCAAAAATAAATAAATCCAGATCAAGATAGCAAAGAAAAAATTTGACTTAAAACAACAACCAAAAAATCGTACCAACATCATCATTTACTATCTTTTTCAGCGATGTTTCAAAAGATGCAAACCAAGAACAGTCTTAAGATCAACAAATCATGATTTTTATGATAAAATCTTCGATACTGTTGGCATGGCCACTGCTTCCAGCAGGCGTCTATAGCCTCGACAGGGTTGCCATTTAACCCACTCAGACGTCTGTATCCTGTCAAGAAGTTCTAGATTAGAGTAAAGAACTTTTTAAAAGAGGTTTCTTATAATTTTACAGATTTTTATTTACCCGACATTGCTTCGGTGCCAGCAGGCCTGTTCAGTACCTCGGCGAAGTTGTCTTGGCGCCATGCTTGCATTTACCCACTGCCAGCGGACCTGTTCAGTATCCCGGCGGGTTTACAAACACTTCCCACAGCTCTTATTAATATTTTTATTTTGTTTTTCTTTTATAGATAGCTGAGCAGGGTGACGCTGAAAAATCTTGATATTTTCTCATATTTTTCAGACCTCATCAGAATTTTTTAAATACTGTCATTTATTCAGCTCCATAAATGTTTTATTTCTAAAACAATTTGCTTTGACAGGGAGATATCCTTTTGAGTCATTCCTTTACGGAAAAGGGACAGCGTAAAAAGATAAAGATGATCATAACAAACTTCACTCAGAGATTGAAATTAGTAAACTTCTTTCAAACAACATTTTCCAAGATCATTTTCAAAAATACATATCACTGATGTTTGTACAACCTTCCAGAAGTTATTTCAGAGAAGAAATCTCCTTATAGTCTTTGTCTGAATGGCTCAGCGCAAAAGCATGCATATGTTTCACAAAAACACACCAAACTGATCAATCAAATCAAAATAAGAAACAAAAACAAAGGCAAAAAATAAAAACAAAAGGAAATATTTACATAATATACAAGGATAGAAATCAGGCAAAGTATCTTTTCAGGGCTTGGCCATTCACCGGGTAGGTGTCAAGCTGTCCTTCGAGATTCTGCAAACGAAAGGAACTAGGACCCAACTTTTTAAGCAATCAAAAATGGCCCAAGCCAAAAATTTTGAAATTTAGTGTGTTCACCCTTCCCTTCGTGTGGTTTGTCCCACTTCAAGACGAGATCGCCTACTTCAAAATTTCTATCAGAAGCAGAATTAGAATCGAACCAGCTTTTAATCAGTTGTTGATGTTGATCTAATTTATGCTTGGCTTGGGTTCTTACTTCTTCTAACTTCATCAAAGCGTTAATACGACTTTCTAAAGGGGGACATTCTTGTTCTTGAACTTTTTGTGACAATTGGAGCGAAGGAAGAAGAACATGAGGAGGTAAAATGGCTTCTCTACCATAAACGAGAAAAAAGGGGGAATTACCTATAGAGGCTTTGGGTGTTACCCTATCAGACCACAGTGCATTCAACAGTGCGTTGTGCCAGTTCTTGTGATTTTCAGCCACGGTTCTCTTGATAATTTTGATCAAGTTCTTGTTTGTTGATTCTGCTAAGCCATTACCCTGGGGGTAGTAACTAGCGGAGTACTTTATCTTTATTCCTTTTTCTAAGGCAAACTCACTCATCTCAAGAGAGGAAAAGTATGAAGCATTATCAAAGACTAGATAATCAGGGATACCAAAATGAGCGATGATATGCGAGTTTAGAAAGGCGATCACCTGACTTGTGTTAACAGTTCTTGGCACGTCAGCTTCAGACCATCGAGTAAAATAATCAGTGGCTGTCACAATGTATTTGTGCTATTGTGAGGATGGAAGGTTAATAGGACCAATGATATCAAGGCCCCATTGCTGGAAAGGAGAATCGACTGTAAAGGGCTCCAAGGGAAAGGCTGGTTTTTGTAATCGCCCTGACGCTTTCTGACAAATGATACATTTACGGCACAAGGCGTGGGCGTCTGTAAAAAGCGTTGGCTAGTAATAACCGACTCTTAAGACTTTATGAGTAGTGGTATCACCACCGAAGTGACCACCAGCTTCGCCTGCATGCAACTCAAGCAAGACTCTTTCTGCTTCGTCTTTTTCAAGACAACGCATCAGTACGCCATCAAAATTCTGACAAAACAATATACCATTAACTAGATGAAAGGAGGCAGATCTTAGTCTCAAAGCTCTTCTCTTGGCAGGGTCAAGGTGACGGGGTGCTGATCCATGTTCAAGATAAAATCTAATATCGTCATACCAAGGACTTACGAGGTTTTGTGTACAACAAATCAAACTCTGATCACGATGTTCTAGGTCCAACGTATCATTATCTTTTTGGTGTTTAGTTTCTAAATCAACTACCAACTTACACAACCCTTGGCCTCTCACAATTTGGGCTGGAGTGATTTCTAAGTCATACTCCTGCAAGGAGGTGACCCAGTTGACTCTTTTCTCTCCTAACTCATTTTGCACTATCAAGTTCCTGACGACAGGGTAGGGGATAATGACCTTGGTCCTTGACTTCAAAATATAAGACCATAAATGCTTAACTACCTTGAAGACACCGTAGGATTGCCGATCGACTGCTGGGTAGTTAAGTTCAACACCTTTGAAAGAAGAGCTCATAAAGGCGATGAGTACTTCGTTGCTCTCAACATTCTTCTGAGTTAGAACTGCGGCATAGGAACGATCAGAGGCAAAAGTATAGAGTGTAAAGTCTTGAGAGAAATCAGGGCTCATGGGATACGGAGCATCAATTATAGCCTTCTTTATATCATTAAAAGCTTGGTTTTCAGTGGGTCCCCAGTGATATTGGGTGTCCTTCTTAATCAGGTTCTGGAGAGGCCTGATCATTTCGGAGAAACTGGGGACAAATCTTCTCATGAAGTTAATCTGGCCTAGGAAAGACTGCATGAATTTTTTGGAGGTAGGTGGGGGAAGTTTCGCGATGACTTGGGTCCTCTCGGGGTCAATAATCATTCCATTGCTAGACACAATGAATCCTAGTAATTTACCCTGTTCTACTGCAAATATGGACTTCTTGGGATTCAAGGAGATGCCGAATTTACGACATCGTAGAAGGACGACTCGTAAGTGAGCTAGATGATCGTTTTTGTTTTTAGAATAAACGGTTAGATAATCTAAGTAGACTACTATGGAGTGATTGATCAAGCCTCGAAAAGCAATATCCATTGCTCTCTGAAAGGTAGCACCAGCATTAATCAATCCGAAAGGCATTTTGTGATAAGCATAAGTACCCCCGGGGTACGGAAGGTAGTTTTTAATTGGTCTGACGGAGACATCAAGATTTGGTTGTATCCAGAAAAACCATATAGTAAAGATAGTCTCTCGGAAACATATACTTGTTGCAAGATCTGTTCCATGGGAGGGACAGGATAATTATCTTTGTCAGACGCCTTGTTGAGGTTTCGAAAATCGACAAAAAGTTGAATTTCCCCATTTTTCTTCCGCACTGGGACGAGGTTGGATACCCATTGAGTGTGTCTAACAGGAAAAATTATTTTAGCACTTAGGAGTTTATTCAATTCTTTTTGTACAGTCGGTTCTATCTTAGGATGCATTTTCCTCAGCTTCTGTTGGAAAGGCAAGGTTTGAGGCTTCATTGGGATGACATGCTATATAATATTAGGATCAAATGTCTTAAGATCATCGTAATTCCAAGCAAAGACATCCTTGAACTCTTTAAATAATTTAACAAAAGCAACTTTTTCTTGTCTAGAACATCCCAAGCCTAAGTTGATACACTGAGGATTTTCACTAGTACCTAAATTGACTTTTTCATAAGACAATGAGGAACTGTTGGTTTTTCAATTGACCTTATTTTTAAATTTATCTTCAAAATCATAAAAATTTTCTAGTCTAACAACAGATTTGGGTAAGGAATTTACCATGTCCGATAGATCTTCAGGATATTTCGGATTAGGTATTACCGTAAAGTCATGCAAATTGTCGTCATGCGTTTGTTCATCTATCACAACGTCTTGGAAGGTTTCTTCCATGTGCAGAAAGTTAATGATCTGCTGATCATCATCAAATACTCTCCAGTTCGTGATATTGTCTGGAACCGATGGTCGAAACAATAGCTCCACGGAGAATGCGTTTGGGGATAAGCCTTCTACAGGAAGAAGTTTAGAAGCAACATTAGCTAGTAGATCTGCTTCAGTATTATTAGATCTAGGAATGGAATTTATATTAAAAGCAGAAAATTTGTTCATTAAAATCCATACCTCAGACTGATAACATTTGAGATGCGGGGTAAGACAATGTATAGAATTTCTCACCTGTCTAACCACTATCTCAGAGTCGCCAAATACAACTAGATTTTGAATGTGCATGTCTAAGGATTTTCTGAGACCTTGTAATAAAGCCTCGTATTCTGCAATGTTGTTAATACATTCAAATTCTAGCCTACAAGCCAATAATGTTTTGTTACCTGCTGGATCAATAATGATACAGCCTGCACCAACTCCTTCTTTCGACTTGGAACCATCGAAATATAAATAACAATTTCGATTTCCATCGGGTTCACAGGATTGTTGGATAGAAGCTGTTGGTTGCGTACATGCTAAGATCTCGGACTACTGTTCTGGATTGTTGATAGGTGAAATTTCAGCCATGAAATTTCCGAAGTAGGTGTCCATACCTTGGACTTCAGGTGAATCAGCTGGAGGTGTATACGGTTCATTAGGATCATTCAAGTCTGTTACAGTGAACTTGAGGTAATGCTCATGATTCACCCTGATCTTGTTGGGCTTGCCGTTTTCTGGAAGCCATAAGTGAGACCAGTCTGTTGCGAAGTAACCATGTAGCTGCTCCGACCATTCCCTACTCAAAAACATACCATACACTTCTGGAATATCTACCACAATTATATCAATAACCTGATGAACCTTTGGGTTAGACGATAATCTAATCAATACATTTTTTAGTTCGCCTATAACTTTAACATCTGTTCAATAAAGGTGTATGATTTTTAAAGAAGATGGTTCTACTTTAGCGTTAATATTTTGGAAAACTGACCGAGGCATCACATTTGGCGATGCTCCTGAGTCAACCATACAATTATGAATATTTTTGTTGAATATTTCGAAAGTTAAAAGAAAAGGAGGTACATTTTTGCGAGTATTTAGAGTGGTAGCTTGTGTTTTATTACCCGCAGTTTCTAAGACTACTTTATCCGAGTTATTCACACTATTTACATTGTTATTTACATTATTTACATTATTTACAGGAAGGCTTCCTTTATCTTGAGTATCAGGATTTTTTTTAGGGGAAGTCTTCTGCGGAACTTTGCTTTGCACAACCTTATTACCGTTTGAATTACCATTCTTTCCATTGTCTAAAATATTTTGCAACATCTTCTGTAACAAAAATGGAAATTTCAACAACTCATAAATAGAAATGTTAGCCCGTAATTTCTTAAGATCCTCAACAACATCATAATCTATTTTAGGGCTAGCATTACTCTGTTTAGTTTCTACTAATTTAGATGGCTTTGGAGGTAGATTTGTAGTGTTATCGGCAGGAGGTTTTTTCACGGTCTTGCTCCTAGTATTGTAAGGATGCATAGTCTCAAAGTTAGCTTGGAAGATACTATCCGAGAGGTGACCAAAGATATTTGGATAAGACTCTTCTTCTTGGGTTGTTTCCTGCTCGACTTCCTCTTCAGGAATGTCAGGAGGGATCAAGTCATCTTGGGCTCCTAGAATTGTCTGTAGAGAACATTGCAAACTTTCTAGGTTCAAGCCTTCAGGGTTTAGATTAGGCCGGTTTGGGGGAAAAGTCTTTTGGAAAGGGGGTTTGTAGGGTCCTTTGCTCGAGGAGGCTTCCTCATTTGACCTTTTTAAATCGATAACTTCATTATATAGTTTTTGTACAACTTTGGTTAAATTTTCCAAATCAGAATTTTCGGATTGTGCTTTGTTTTGTGTAGGTCTGGGGAGAATTTCAATCTTTTTTTTGGAAGAAGAAACAATCTTAGTTTCGTTTCTAGAAGAGTCTTTAAGGTTGAGTATGTATTTTTCAATTTGTGTAGCCTCTTCAAAGGCTTCTAACAACGTGGCCTTTTTGGATCTTTTCACCCAGATAGCTATACTTTGATGTAGAGCTTTGGTGTAGTAAGCTATTACAAGACTCTTAGGAGGCATAGAGTCTGCAGGGATTCTATTCTTAAGTGTTAAAAATCTTTGATTAAAATCTTTGATTAAAATATTTGATTAAAATATTTGATTAAAATCTTTAACTTTTTCTTTTGCATTCATTTCTAAGTTTGAAAGATCCATGACTAAGACTTCAGGAGGTTTTCCATCTCCGAATTTTTCCAAAAAGCATGACTCAAACTTTTCCCATGACACTATGGTGTGCATCTGTTGGGAAAAGTACCAAGTGGATGCATTACCCTCAAAGGTGTAAGGGAACAACCTACAGACAACATCTTCATGTTCAACGTTATGGAGTCTGATGGCTAACATAAATTTTTTGATATGATCTTCAGCTATCTGTTTTGAATCAGGATCAAACTTAGGAAGCCATTTCTCAGGGTGCTTAGGTAAAGGGTGCTGGTCTCCAGGTACAGCTACGACATCCTGGTCCAACCAAGGTCTAGCAGGGTTGTTTTGATTTGCCATTGGGGTAGTGGGTGAAGAAGGCTGAGAAGATGATTTGCCTTCGTCAGAAGAGGAATCTCCTCCAGAAGAAGAAGGATATGAGGGAGGTGGTGAAGGAGGTATCCCATATCCTCCTGCAGCAGGATTTGTGTTTGGATCTGTAGGATTCATAGTAAGGTCTATATCACCTAATTGTTCTATGACTTCAGAGAAGTCTAAAGGTTGACCCCACAGGCGATTTGGTTGCCTAAGACTAGCAAAGGCTTTATGTGATTTAATAAGAGATTGTCTAAAAATTTCTTGTATATCACCACCTGTAGGATTAGGGGTTGCTGGCTCAATTATGATCTGCGGATCTTCGGTTGAAGTAGTTGTTGTTTGAGGGGGGATACTATCGAATGAATGGCTTCTAGTCACTATAGGGGAGCGATTAGGGGGGGCAGGAGTCTTGTGACCACCTCGTGCCATTAATTAAGTTCAGGTCCTCCTTCTTTCTCCATTTGTTGACGGGCAAAATTGACCGTCCGTCAACTGGGAGAGTGGAACCGGTCCGGGGTTGTCTAAATAACCCAAGCCGTTTGGAATGGACCACCCTGACGAGTTTAACGGCTCTGTTGGCTGCTCTAAGGTCTTTCAAGAAAACCAAAGAGAGAATTGATCTGAGGTAAGTAATCTAACTAAAGTAAATAAAACAATCTAAACTATAACTAAATACAAGAAACTAACTAAAATAAAGGAAACTAGAAACTAATAAAACAAAGAAAGGAACTAATATACTAAATACAAACTATTCTAACTATCCTATCTATAAACTACAAATTACTCTTATAATAACTCAAATCAACTATCTAATTATCAGCTATAATATTTCTTATTCACAAATGTACACTATGAACAACCTACAGATTTGATTAAAACCTGCAAAACTCATGTATATTCTGCCTTAAGACAGCCAAGGATCTCTTTTTGATTTTTTATATTTTATGAAAAAGAAACAAACATTATTGAAATTAAACAATCTAATATATTTACTGAAATTAAACAATCTAATATAAATCTAATTAAATTACTATCTATATTAAACTACTTAATAAAACAATAAACAAAAGACTAATTGACCTGGAAATGCTCCAAGTCTGTCCTGCGTATGATGACTTCTTAAGCTGGTTGGAGGAAGAAATTCACACCGTTTAGTCCTTAAGCTTCTCGTAAATGATCAGCTATGCTGCTTCTTGAAGTGTTTTACAGGACAAAGAAGACATAAAAGAGAATCATAACAATCTTCTGATTATAAATTCCTGCAATAAGGGAAACCTGTTATGCAGAAAACTTATATATAACAATTCAATCTATGAAGAATACAAAGCTATCATTCACAAAATGTATCAACAACTGTTATGTCTTTTATCTATTTGGAAGAGACAAGATATGGATAACAGTAATAAAATTATATCATTTTCATTTGATTTAGATAGCTAAAGTAGTCATAAACCATAAGCAAAGTGATATACAAAACTTGAAACAAAGTGTTGATATATTGAAAAGCAAAAGCTATGAAAAAACATCAATTCTGCTCCAGTCTGTATCAGAATTACATATCCTTGTTCTCCCACGAATGAGGATGATGATTATTACAAAAATCATAAGTATATATAGGTTTCTTCACAAGGTAAAACATCCTTGTGGATAATCTCAAATAGTTTTACACAATCTGGGAGATATCCCAAAATCACCTAAACTAAGGAAATAAAATGCAAGTAAAATCTATAAAACATCCCCTAACTGATCATCATATCTATTGCCAATTCGGATTTTCCTACAATAGAACACAAAGATCAAATTAGAAGGATATTTTATTAAGAAAACAATAAAAAATTGACTTCTCATACTTAGCAACGGAATCATCTGATTCTGTAGCTAGTCAAATAAGCAAACAAGATCAGATGGCAATCAAATAAAATCTTAAAAGAAATCAAATTCAATTTAATTTTCTTTTCATCATCAAAACGAATTACTAATAATTCAATTGAAATTATCATTTAGATTAAACAACATAAAAAAAAATGCAATCGAAACAGAGTACGGAATGCTCTGTTTTTAGTCACCATAAAACATGGTCAATCTTTGACAGGCCTGTTTTGTATCAAACAAAATTAAGCATTGATTTGAGTCACATGAGATATGATGTAATTGTAATCAACAACCATAATCGACCCGAATAGTAATCCAATACAATCAGAATCGAAATCATAATTAGAATCGATATCAATTGAAGAGATTTGTTACAGTTGTAGCAATACACATAGATTTCATGTCATTCCAATCAACAGTAAATATAGGCGAGCTGTAGATTCATTCTATTGTAATAAAATATGAGAAGGTTGTTATGATATACTCAGAATGAAATATGCGTAACAGTAATGACCTAAAATCACCATAGATTTCATTTGCTGGATGTAACAACAGTATCGATAACCATAAGCTGGACAAAAATCAAACAAAATCGGGTCTGTGCCAATTATAGAACAATTGATCATCCTGTGCATAATCATTCCCATTTTACAAATCCATTCGTAACTGAATATCGATTGTTATTCCAATTCAAAAGATAACAGGGTCGGTTTAATCAACGGGCCACAGCGAATTTGACTGGCTGGGCCTCACATGACTGTTACAATTTGTATCAATTCACGCTATAAAACAAAACCCTTTTAAAAAAAAAAAATCCACATCGTATCCGGGTTGGTCAAAGTCATACTCAGATAAAATTGTAACAGAACAACCATCGTTTATGTGCAGCATAACCAATTCGAATCAAAACATAGATCGTGTTTCAAAATTTGAAATGCAAAATGGCTTTTCTATAATAGATGCAATAGAGCATTCAATCGTAACTAATTTAAAACAATCAAATCCAGAATATGATTACTAGAATCAAAACCAAATACAACTAAAACTTCAATGATAACAAAAATCGATTTATCAAAACAAATCATATACAACAGTGCATGTTTATGTAACAGAGCAGGTCAATAATGCACACAGAGTTCATGAATGCGCCATATAAATGGGTGAAAGTTATACCAACGCGGTTGCTGAGTCTATGTCAATTTCAAATTGACAATTGCTGTAGCCGACTCGACATTTTTTAACAGAATTGAACCAGTAGTTCGCTTCTTTTTGTCAGTGGGTTGCCATTTGATGTTCTGACCGATGATTTTTTCCACTTGGCCTTCCAAAGCATGGATTCTGGCTTGCAACATCGACACGTCCAGGTAGTACCTCTCCAACCATAAACCACATTGATCGCATGGTGGAACAACTGATTTAGCAGCAGGGGGTTTCGATGAGTCACCGAGGGTTCCACGAGGTAGTTCAATGCCAGGAAAATTAGGATCATCCCGCAGACAAGGTGGTAAATTCTTTAAAAAGTCATAAGGAGGTTTGTTACACAAGCCTTCTGAGTAAGGATACTCGTTTGCGAGAAAATGTTCAATCTCTGAATCAGAATCTTCACTAACCATGATAGGTTCAGGATTGACAGAGGGTTTTGGTTTATTTATCGCCATGTGAGAGATTAACCGAGAATTTTTCTTGCCTTTAGAATTAGCATTAGCTTTAGCTTTAGGTTGTTTGGCTGTGGGCTTAGCAATTTCGACATGTTTGGTCACAGACATGGGCAGGTTCGTAGGTGGGTCGGGTAGTGGTTTGGGTAGCAAAACGCTGTAAGGCACAAGGGGGATAGGTTTGCTTTCGCTCACCATAGGTTTATCAACCTGTGGTGGGTTTGAGTCTTCAAAGCCATTACGAATGAGAAAATCACCCCAACTGTCACGACATAACCCCAACTCATAAACCACAATCATTTTAATTAACCCCAAATGGAAGAGACCGATATCGGCCTGGCTGCGTTTGAACCTTTTAGCCATCTTAAACAGACTTCTATGCAGGTAGTGTGGCATATTGAGTTCAAAACCCATAAAAACCATCAATAGACGAAGGTGAAACAAGAAAACGAACCCGTACCTGCCCTCGCAAGTAACGAATTGCTTGATTATCATTAGCAGGTCGTGCCAGCACTATTTTAACGTTTTTGCAGGTCATCCTTTGTTGTAGGGTTTCATCATTCGAGATTGGAAGAGAAATTTCCACGATACATCTTCCAATTTACAACTCTTCGACCACCTCTGTCCCGTATCAGGCAGACTGGTTGCTGAGCTAAGAAATTGCTCATTAATCTCCAGTTTCACATCTCCAATTTTGGCTCGGCAGCCATTGAATGATAACGCAAATTGCCGAGCCACGATAGGGTTATAACCATCGAATTTCCTTATGAACGGGAGCCACCCGAATTTCTCCAAGTCGCTACAAGCACCATCAAACATCAGCAGTGCTTGGCAAACGTTGGGCTCGGCCCTTATGACAGGAGCCATGGCTTCTGTGCATGGTAGGGTTTGGATTGAACAATACAAAATGTAGGAGAAAAATGATAGGGCTTAACAGCTGCAAGTGCTCAAAGGGGAATGAATCAATGTAATGCGTGCAAAGGTGGTGGGATTACCACCACCATGTAGTGTATTAATGGCTGGGTACAACGTTGTTCCATCAGTAATTATAACGTTTAACACACATTAATCGGACAACCCAAATCGGTGTATAACCATGTCAACGTGCCATCAATCAAATGTATAACCAAAACCATATGTTATATTCATGCGCCAAGTGTATAGTTCAATCCAACATGAAATCCAACATTAACCAACGCACCATCGTATTAATCTTTAAATAAAAAACAAATGTTTAAATCAATGTTAATCCAATCGTGCCAATGTATGGTTTGAAACTATGATCGTTCAATGTAAAATCAAACTCACCAAACAATGCACCAAGCAACAATTGAAACTATAAAATCGAAATCCAAAAGATTAATCAATGCGCCTTTATAACACTCAAACCATTGCCATTTCATATCAAATCAAGCTTATAATATTACCAATGCATTTGTTGCATAGTCAAATGCTCATATTTCAAAGTTTTTAGAACATTGCAACAAGAGATCTCATATAATCAATAAGTCAAGAGCTCATAGCAATAAGGATCAAAGCATATAAGACCAAAATCAATCATGACCTTTATAGGATCAAATGTAGCCAATAAATTTTCATGCTCAATGGCTTATAAATCGACTTGCGCAATCAAAATGAAATGGACATAGTTTGAAAAGATCATTCCAGCCACTTAATAACAAACAAAGGGTAGGTGCTTTCCAGAATATCAATGAGAATATGATAAAACTCCCAATAACGATGGAGGGGTTTTCACACTTTCAGTTGTGAAAAATGAATCGAAAACAAATTGCAATTGTCGCAAGAAATAGATAAATGTCTAGTTGCAAAATGCGACGATGACTTGTCTTTTAGAAGACAATAGGTGTAGGCAGATTTTTAGGGTAATTAAAAAATTAATTGGCTGCCAACAATGGAGACATACTGGGTGAAGTAGTTATCTCTGTCAAAAAGAAATAAATCCAGATCAAGACAGCAAAGAAAAAATTCAACTTAAAACAACAACCAGAAAATCGTACCAACATCATCAATTACTATCTTTTTCAACGATGTTTCAAAAGATGCAAACCAAGAACAGTCTTAAGATCAACAAGTCATGATTTTTATGATAAAATCTTCGATACTGTTGGCATGGCCACTGCTTCCAGCAGGCGTCCATAGCCTCAACAAGGTTTCCATTTAACCCACTCGGACATCTGTATCCTGTCAAGAAGTTCTAGATTAGAGTAAAGGACTTTTTAAAAGAGGTTTCTTATAATTTTACAGATTTTTATTTGCCGGACATTGCTTCGCTGCCAGCAGGCCTATTCAGTACCTCGACGAAGTTGTCTTGGTGCCATTCTTGCATTTACCCGCTGCCAGTGGACCTGTTCAGTATCCCGACGGGTTTACAAACACTTCCCACGGCTCTTATTAATTTTTTTATTTTGTTTTTCTTTTATAGATAGTTGAGCGGGGTGACGCTGAAAAATCTTGATATTTTCTCATATTTTTCAGACCTCATCAAAAAATTTTAAATACTGTCCTTTATTCAGCTCTAGAAATGTTTTATTTCTAAAACAATTTGCTTTGACAGGGAGATATCCTTTTGAGTCATTCCTTTACGGAAAAGGGACAACGTAAAAAGATAAAGATGATCATAACAAACTTCACTCAGAGATTGAAATTAGTAAACTTCTTTCAAACAACATTTTCCAAGATCATTTTCAGAAATATATATCACTGATGATTGTACAACCTTCCAGAAGTTATTTCAGCGAAGAAATCTCCTTATAGTCTTTGTCTGAATGGCTCAGCGCACAAGCATGCATATGTTTCACAAAAACACACCAAACTGATCAATCAAATCAAAATAAAAAACGACAACAAAGGCAAAAAATAAAAACAAAAGGAAATATTTACATAATATACAAGGATAGAAATCAGGCAAAGTATCTTTTTAGGGCTTGGCCATTCACCGGGTAGGTTTCAAGCTGTCCTTCAAGATTCTGCAAACGAAAGGAACTAGGACCCAAATTTTCAGCAATCAAAAATGGCCCAAGCCACAAATTTTGAAATTTAGTGTGTTCACCCTTCCCTTCGTGTGGTTTGTCCCACTTCAAGACGAGATCGCCTACTTCAAAATTTCTATCAGAAGCAGAAGTAGAATCGAACCAGCTTTTAATCAGTTGTTGATGTTGATTTAATTTACGCCTGGCTTGGGTTCTTACTTCTTCTAACTTCATCAAAGCATTAATACAGCTTTCTAAAGAGGGACATTCTTCTTCTTGAACTTTTTGTGACAATTGGAGTGAAGGAAGAAGAACATGAGGAGGTAAAATGGCTTCTCTGCCATAAACGAGAAAAAAGGGAGAATTACCTATAGTGGCTTTGGGTGTTACCCTATCAGCCCACAGTGCATTCAGTAGTGCATTGTGCCAGTTCTTGTGATTTTCAGCCACGATTCTCTTGATAATTTTGATCAAGTTCTTGTTTGTTGATTCTGCTAAGCCATTACCCTGGGGGTAGTAACTAGAGGAGTACTTTAGCTTTATTCCTTTTTCAAAGGTGAACTCACTCATATCAAGAGAGGAAAAGTATGAAGCATTATCAAATACTAGATAATCAGGGATACCAAAACGGGTGATGATATGCGAGTTTAGAAAGGCGATCACCTGACTTGTGTTAACAGTTCTTAGCATGGCAGCTTCAGACCATCGAGTAAAATAATCAGTGGCTGTCACAATGTATTTGTGTTGTTGTGAGGATGGAGGGTTAATAGGACCAATGATATAAAGGCCCCATTGCTGGAAAGGAGAATCGATTGTAACGGGCTGCAAGGGAAAGGATGGTTTTTGCAATCGCCCTGACGCTTTCTGACAAATGATACATTTACGGCACAAGGCGTGGGCGTCTGTAAAAAGTGTTGGCCAGTAATAACTGGCTCTTAATAATTTATGAGCAGTGGTATCACCACCGAAGTGACCACTAGCTTCTCCTGCATGCAACTCAAGCAAGACTCTTTATGCTTCGTCTTTTTCAAGACAACGCATCAGTACGCCATCAAAATTCTGACGAAACAATATACCATTAACTAGATGAAAGGAGGCATATATTAGTCTCAAAGCTCTTCGCTTGGCAGGGTCAAGGTGACGGGGTGCTAATCCATGTTCAAGATAAAATCTAATATCTTCATACCAAGGACTTACGAGGTTTTGTGTACAACAAATCAAACTTTGATCGCGATGTTCTAGGTCCGACGTATCATTATCTTTTTGGTGTTTAGTTTCTAAATCAACTACCAACTTACACAACCCTTGGCCTCTCATGATTTGGGCTGGAGTGATTTCTAAGTCATACTCCTGCAAGGAGGTGACCCAGTTGGCTCTTTTCTCTCCTAACTCATTTTGCACTAACAAGTTCCTGATGGTAGGGTAGGGGACAATGACCTTGGTCCTTGACTTCAAAAGATAAGACCGGAAATGCTTAACTTCCTTGAAGACAACATAGGCTTGCCGATCAACCGCTGGGTAGTTAAGTTCAGCACCTTTGAAATCAGAGCTCATAAAGTCGACGAGTACTTCGTTGTTCTCAACATTCTTCTGAGTTAGAACCGTGGCATAGGTACGATCAGAGGCAAAAGTATAGAGTGTAAAGTCTTGAGAGAAATCAGGGCTCATGAGAGACAGAGCATAAATTATAGCCTTATTTATATCGTTAAAAGCTTGGTTTTCAGTGGGTCCCCAGTGATATTCGGTGTCCTTCTTAATCAGGTTCTGGAGAGGCCTGACCATTTTGGAGAAACTGGGGACAAATCTTCTCATGAAGTTAATCTGGCCTAGGAAATACTGCATGGATTTTTTGGAGGCAGGTGGGGAAAGTTTAGCGATGACTTGGGTCCTCTCGGGGTCAATAATCATTCCATCGCTAGACACAATGAATCCTAGTAATTTACCCTATTCTACTGCAAAGATGGACTTCTTGGGATTCAAGGAGATGTTGAATTTACGACATCGTAGCAGGACGGCTCGTAAGTGAGCTAGATGATCGTTTTTGTTTTTAGAATAAATGGTTACATCATCTAAGTAGACTACTACGGAGTGATTGATCAAGCCTCGGAAAGCAATATCCATTGCTCTCTGAAAGGTAGCACCAGCATTAATCAATTCGAAAGGCATTTTGTGATAAGCATAAGTACCCCCCAAGGTACGAAAGGTAGTTTTTAATTGGTCTGACGGAGACATCAAGACTTGGTTGTATCCAGAGAAACCATAGAGTAAAGATAGCCTCTCAGAAACATATACTTGTTGCAAGATCTATTCCATGGGAGGGACAGGATAATTATCTTTGTCAGACGCCTTGTTGAGGATTTGGAAATCGACACAAAGTTGAATTTCCCCATTTTTCTTCCGCATTGGGACGAGGTTGGATACCCATTGAGTGTGTCTAACAGGAAAAATTATTTTAGCACTTAGGAGTTTATTCAATTATTTTTGTACGGTCGGTTCTAGCTTAGGATGCATTTTCCTCAGCTTCTGTTGGAAAGGCAAGGTTTGAGGCTTCATTGGGATGACATGTTGTATAATATTAGGATCAAATGTCTTAAGATCATCGTAAGTCCAAGCAAAGACATCCTTGAACTCTTTAAATAATTTAACAAAAGCAGCTTTTTCTTGTCTAGAACATCCCAAGCCTAAGTTGATACACTGAGGATTTTCACTAGTACCTAAATTGACTTT
>ML781153.1:126936-142513 GCA_009831015.1 Picea engelmannii | reverse complement strand
AATCCAACTAAAACTTCAACGATAACAAAACTCGATTTATCAAAACAAATCATATACAACAGTGCATGTTTATGTAACAGAGCAGGTCAATAATGCACACAGAGTTCATGAATGCGCCATATAAATGGGTGAAAGTTATACCAGCGCGGTTGCTGAGTCTATGTCAATTTCGAATTGACAATTGCTGTAGCCGACTCGACATTTTTGAACAGAATTGAACCAGTAGTTCGCTGCTTTTTGTCAGTGGGTTTCCCTTTGATGTTCTGACCGGTGAGTTTTGCCACTTGGCCTTCCAAAGCATGGATTCTGGCTTTCAACATCTGAACGTCCAGGTAGTACCTCTCCAACCATAAACCACACTGATCGCATGGTGGAACAACTGGTTGAGCAGCAGGGGGTTTCGATGAGTCACCGAGGGTTCCATGAGGTAGTTCAATGCCAGGAAAATTAGGATCATCCCGCAGACAAGGTGGTAAATTATTGACAAAGTCATAAGGAGGTTTGTTACACAAGCCTTCTGAGTAAGGATACTCATTTGTGAGAAAACATTCAATCTCTGAATCAGAATCTTCACTGACCACGATAGGTTCAGGATTGGCAGAGGGTTTTGGTTTATTTCTCGCCATGCGAGAGATTAACCAAGCATTTTTCTTGCCTTTAGAATTAGCATTAGCTTTAGATTTAGGTTGTTTGGTTGTGGGATTAGCAATTTCGACCTGTTTGGTCACAGACATGGGCAAGTTCGTAGGTGGGTCGGGTAGTGGTTTGGGTAGCAAAACGTTGTTAGGCACAAGGGGGATAGGTTTGCTTTCTCTCACCACAGGTTTATCAACCTGTGGTGGGTTTGAGTCTTCAAAGCCATTACGACTGAGAAAATCACCCCAACTATCACGACGTAACCCCAGCTCATAAACCACTATCATTTTAATTAACCCTAAATGGAAGAGACCGGTATCGGCCTGGCTGTGTTTGAACCTTTTAGCCATCTTAAACAGACTTCTATGCAGGTAGTGTGGCATATTGAGTTCAAAACCCATAAAAACCATCAATAGACGAAGGTGAAACAAGAAAATGAACCCGTACCTGCCCTCGCAAGTAACGAATTGCTTGATTATCATTAGCAGGTCGTGCCAACGCTGTTTTAACATTTTTGCAGGTCATCCTTTGTCGCAGGGTTTCACCATTCGAGATTGGAAGAGCAATGTCCACGGGACATCTTCCAATTTACAACTCTTCGACCACGTCTGTCCCATAGCAGGACGACTGGTTGTCGAGCTAAGAAATTGCTCATTAATCTCCAGTTGCACATCTCCAATTTTGGCTCAGCAGCCATCGAATGATAATGCAAATTGCCAAGCCACAATAGGGTTATAACCATCGAATTTCCTTATGAACGGGAGCCACCTGAATTTCTCCAAGTCGCTACAAGCACCATCAAACATCAGCAGTGCTTGGAAACCATTGGGTTCGGCCCTTACGACAGGAGCCATGGCTTCTGTGCATGGTAGGGTTTGGTTTGAACAATACAAAAGGCAGGAGAAAAATGATAGGGCTTAACAGCTGCAAGCGCTCAAAGGGGAATGAATCAATGTAATGCGTGCGAAGGTGGTGGGATTACCACCGCCATGCAGTGTATTAATGGCTGGGTACAGCGCTATTCCATCAGTAATTATAACGTTTAACACACATTAATCGGCCAACCCAAATCGGTGTATAACCATGTCAACATGCCATCAATCAAATGTAGAACCAAAACCATATGTTATATTCATGCGCCAAGTGTATAGTTCAATCCAACATGAAATCCAACATTAACCAATGCACCATCGTATTAATATTTAGATAAAAAACAAACGTTTAAATCAATGTTAATCCAATCGTGCCAATGTATGGTTTGAAACTATGATCGTTCAATGTAAAATCAAACTCACCAAACAATGCACCAAGCAACGATTCAAACTATAAAATCGAAATCCAAAATATTAATCAATGTGCCTTTGTAACACTCAAACCATTGCCATTTCATATCAAATCAAGCTTATAATATTACCAATGCATTTGTTGCATAGTCAAATGTTCATATTTCAAAGTTTTTAGAACATTGCAACAAGAGATCTCATATAATCAATAAGTCAAGAGCTCATAGCAATAAGGATCAAAGCATATAAGACCAAAATCAATCATGACCTTTATAGGATCAAATGTAGCCAATAAATTTTCATGTTCAATGGCTTATAAATCGACTTGCGCAATCAAAATGAAATGGACATAGTTTGAAAAGATCATTCCATCCACTTAATAACAAACAAAGGGTAGGTTCTTTCCAGAATATCGATGAGAATATGATAACACTCCCAATAACGATGGAGGGGTTTTCACACTTTCAGTTGTGAAAACTGAATCAAAAACAAATTGCAATTGTTGCAAGAAATAGATAAATGTCTAGTTGCAAAATGTGACGATGACTTGTCTTTTAGAAGACAATAGGTGTAGGTAGCTTTTTAGGGTAATTAAAAAATTAATTGGCTGCCAACAATATCATAGTTCAATTCATCTCTTTTGTTTCCTGCTAGCTCATAACATTGTGGCAAGGCTCAAACTAGAATATATCCATCTGGCACTTCTTTTGTCATCATGATATCTTTGTCATGGATTGGAAATCCATCATTCTGGATTTTTGAGTAACCATTCTGATATAATATAGAAAGTTTTCATCACACTTATGTTGTGCATTGGAGCTTCTCTACCAATTTGTCTTCTTTCATCTGCATACAAGGGTCTATTTCTGGTATACCTCAAATCCTTGAGGTTTCTCTTCATATGCTCTTTGTTTAATAATTCTAGAGAATAGTATTTGCATCCATATGATGTAAAATCCAACCCATGGATATTGCGGACGATATAATGGCTCATGTAGAGGTATGTCTGGTTTACTTGGAACAAACAATCATCATAGTCTTCTCCCTCCATCTGGGAGAACCTCTAGTTTTGTATCTTGCAATGCTTTCATTCATAAGTCTTCCGTACACTGTTCTTCAACACAAATTTCATTTCCTCTGCTTGATTGCTTTTAGTGAGTTCATATCAGGCTAGTATTATTGTGATTTTTGATACATTGACTGGTTGTTATGTATTTTCTTTCTCTCTTGGAATCTTCATGTTCTTCCTCGTGTTTCTCTTTAGCTCTTGATTTCATGGAGTTTTCTATAGATTCCATGCTCTAAAGATTCCAACTTCTTTCTTTCATCATAGGATCATGGATGTGGATGGACAACCAGAGATTACTTTAAGGCTTCTTTTCAAAGAAGAATTCTTCTGAAGTCACACTAAACATGTGTTGCTTTTCATGGTTTCTACCATGGATAGATACTTCATCATCTTCAATTGATCATATAATTTAGGATTAGATCCATCCTAATAATTTATTCATGCATGAATGAATGTTCTTCTTTTGATAATATAATCAACTCCCTCCATCTAGGAGAGTCCACACTTCCGTCTGCATCCTTATTTCCTTTTTCAAAGTGTCACAAATCTTTTTCCAATTTCCTCTTGATTGTTGACTTCTTTCTGTCTTTACTTCTTCTAGGTTTCTTCAAGATTGATTCTAATACTAACTTCCACATGAATTGTTACCAAGGGTTTTTGATGTACTTCATCGTTTCTTGTGTATTGTATGACTTGTATCAATCCTTATCTTGTTGTTTTTCCATAAGTATAGTTTCTCTTTGAACATATTATCTTCTAAGAAATAGATATGAAAAATATGTACAGAAAACATGGTATCTACAAGAACTATGAAGAGTGTTGTTTGCCTTGTCTTAGAAGAAGAAGTCTGTTTCATCCTGCTTAATCTTCTTTTAAGGTTCCTTTTCTTCGACAACTGATGCTTCGTGTGTCTCCTTATTTTTTTTCAACTCAGGACAATGATTCTTGTAGTGACCATACTTTCAACAATTGAAGCATTGTATTTCTGACATATCTTTCTCTTGATTAGGCTTCTTCCTTGAACCAAACTTCCTTTTGATCCTAAAATTCTTGAATCTTGTTGTGAAGGCTTGATCATTGTATTTCGTTTGAGGTTTCTCTTTTGCACTAATCCTTGATTCTTCTTGTGCACAACAAGTCCAAAGTTATTTGAATGTAGGATACTCCTTCCTTGTGTTCATGCTTGCGGAAAATGCATCCCATGTCTTGGGAAGACTGTTGAGTACTATATTTACCATTTCCTTCTCTGAGATGATCTCTTCAATAGCTTGTAGTTGATATCTTAATTGAGAGATCCTCACAAAGTATGATGTTATGCTATCATCATCATTCATCTTCATGTGACAGAGCTCATTCTTCAGACTCATTACTTGTCCAATGTTTCTGACTGAGAAGAGGTTTGTTAGGGAATCATACATATTCTTAGATGAGTCAATATGGGATATGTAGGGTATCAAGTGGTATTTTATAGATTCCACTATAATACTCATGGGACTGATGTCACTGTATTTGAATTTCTCCATAACTGCAACATTTTGTGGTTCCTTCTCTTTTCTTTCTTCAATCTATGGTTCCACAATCTTTCCTTTCAAGATATACAACACTTTGTTCTTGGAAAGGATGAGGTCAATCCTTGTATTCCACGCTCTGAAGTTAGACACCCCATCTAAATTTTTTTCTGACTTCATAGAGTAAGTCATGGATGCCTTGATTGGGTCAACCCTAGATTTGACAAAAACTCAAAATTGATGTTTTTACTTGTTAAGAGTACCAGGAGATGTGCTAGGCTAGGGAGCACTAGTCTATCTAGAAATTAGGTCAATCCATTCACTTAAGGTTCCTTAACAAGAGGGTTAGGGTTTCTACAATTGCAACTGCTAGTAACCCTAACGATAATGCTTTGGTAACTGCTCCTGCTAGAAACCCTAGCGAAAATTATTCAATGAGCTTAGTATCCTTATGGATATGCTCCCTTCTAGTGCTTGGAATAAATGAAGGAGGTGTGGGCCCATAACCTATTATAATCTAATGGATGTGCTCATTTAACCATAGACAATATCACTATTGTCACCCAACCATAGGCTGAAGCCACCCCCGAGCACCTTAACCTTGACAGAGAATCATTTCAGAAGCAAACCCTAGGCTAGATAGACAAACAAATGGTGGTGCACCTTTCTCCAAGGATAGTGAACCAAGAAAGAGTTGATCAGAGAGTCCAAACCATAACTAAGATATATTCCAAGACAAAATCGAAATCTGCTAGCTGTAGCAGTTGTAATGACAACTCTCCTCCAAACTTGAGCACAAACTGGGCAACTGCAGTGCGCACAAGTGTTTCTTCTACAATTCTAAGAAATGACTGCCAGAATGAAGAATGACCTCCTATATTTATACTAAATCTGGCAAACTACCTGGGCCTACTTCCAATTCTGGGTGCCTATTTTCTTAGTATATAATATTTCCTTTAGTCGACTTCTTCTCTTGGAGGATAATAACCTAATAAACGTTATCCTCTTGAGCCAACTTGTCTTCTAGGGTTATTATCCAAATAATTAGGGTTTCTTCTTGCTTCCTGGAATATTTTATTCTCATCAGGTTTACACGTGGAGGTAAATACCTCCTGCAACTACCATAATATCAACAAATACAAAGGACTAGATATTACCCTTATTCTTGGAATTATTTTTCCTTCATTTCTTTTCTCTTCTCTATATTCCATTTGTTGATGAATGAAGTTATGGGATACATCCTCCAGCTTACAAACCTATGAGATGTGGAACATAGAAGCTATGTGAGTCTTTCTCTTAGCTTACAAAACTAAGAGAAATTGCCTAACAAGGGTTCGAGGTTCATGCTTGGGATAGAGCCAGGAACTTAGAGATGACCTCCTCCATGACGTGAGTAAGAAGAACTTCAGATGATTATCCAATGGAAAAGAGATCTGTTGAGTTAGGACGTGCATGGGCCTGAGCACAAGGTGAATGTGATAAATCCCAAAAGTGTTGGGCACATCGTTATGTGAACAGAAATGAAGATGATGTGATGGAATCCTATAAGGAAACAAATTTACGAGATGACTCCAGATGATTCTCCTATCGATGGCAGTGAAAAAGTAGATCTGTAGAGTGGAAATGCCTGTGGACGAGCACAGGTGAACGTGTGAAGACCTGTTTCATCTATGTAATGAAGTGAATTAGATCTATGACATCCCTATGGATGTGCCCCTAGTGGATGAGCACTAATGGGTGTATCAGATCCTTTGCTATATATACTGTTCAAGAGTCAACCTACCTGTAACTCCAATTGTTATGTAAAGGGCACTGGTTGGCCCCACCTTAATGTGATTAATAATAAATGTAAAATATAATTAATATTAATATTAATATTAATTATAATAAATAATAAATATAATAATAAGTATATTTGACTTAGAGAGGTTATCCTGGTTGTGCCAATAAATGCCCTTGTTAATTGGTCAAAGTCTAATATAAGTAGGAGATGATTCTCCATTGTAGAATCGTATCCTTCTTGTTTGTTTTGGAAATTTCAGCAAGTACTTCTCTTTGGCAAAGGTGTGCACCTCTCTTAGGCACTAGTCTTCTAGGGATTAAGCACCCTCTTGTGTGCTAAGTCATTCTTGGTGGTGAAAGGTCTTTATCTTGAAGAATATAGCAAAGGATTTCGCTAGGTTTTCTTCCCTTGTTGAGAAGGGTTTCCCATGATATATCTTGTGTACTTATGCATGGTGTTTCCTCTTGTGATCTTGGTTGCTGCAACATTCTTGTTTATGGTTAAGACATGATGAAATTGAAATGAACTACATGCTTAACCTAATGCTTATGAAAAATCAACATGGTTTCAGAGCATAGGTCTTGAAGAACCCACTGCATAAGAGTATTTCACAAGAAAAAAAAAAAAAGGAAAAACGTCACTATTGTCGTACAAGAAAATTAGGAATTTTTATTGAAGAGGAATTTCACCCCAAAAGCCATCTAGAAAAGTGTGCCCTAGCCCGAGGAACTCTTTGGCACCTTCATCACACCTTTTCAGTGGATAGAACTCTCAGAAACTAAAACCCTAGTTTTCACCAGTACCAGAAGTACCAGAAAACCAGAAGTACCAGAAATACCAGAAAACCAGAAGTACCAAAAGTACCAGAAAACCAGAAGTACCGGGAAACTAGAAGCACCCGTCTAGAAATCCGTTAGTCAAGTTTGAGGGGGGGGGGGAATTTGGATTTTCAGAAATCTGACTGTACCAACATACTTGCCTCAGCTCAGCGCATCTAACCCCTGGATCAGAATTAAAAAATTTGAAGTTTCAAAAATTAGGGTTTCCTCATAAAACTCTAAGTTGTAGTTGCAGTTGCAGTTTTAGAATAAGTTGCAGTTGCAGTATCAGTTGAAGTATCAGCTATACTACCAGTTGCAGTCACCCTTGAAGTTCTTAAGATTTGGTAATTATTACTATTGCTACCAGATGGTGCCACTACCTACAAATGCTCTCAAAGGTATGTACTCACATATGTTTAAACTATTAAGCTTTAAAAGGTATTTGTAGGAGAAGGGATCTCTTTCCATAGATCTAGAAGGATCTCAAGATTCAACACATTCAGAAAAATAATGCAACCCAAGTTTTATTATTCCGATATGCATATAATTTTTATGACATTATTTTGATCTAGGTTGCATGTTGAAGCTATGACCATCATACTAACCTTTCGTCAAAATTAAAGTCAAAGTATCAGATGGACTGAATTTGAGATCATAGAGTTTATTCTCTAACCCAACCGCCCATCAAGATAGCATATTGTCCTTGTACAAAAGAAATCTTCAAGAAATCACTTGTCACCTTGAGTGAAGGAGACTTGGAAGAAAAGCAACAAACACTCATTCTTGAGGACAAGACTCCGGGTTCTAGGTTTGATTAATTAAGCTGATAAGATTAAAAATTACACATGACAAAGTTGATTAATACCCCTTACAAGTAAACACTATAGTTGAGGTAGCAGTCTTTGTAAAATATTATACTTGGTAGCATGTGATCATATTGAGATAAATGATTAATGCAACAGATACAACTAACATCTCCTTGATGGGTGTTCTATATGCATTAAAAAAACACTTAAAAACCCCCAATTAAATTGTCAACATGGGGTAAGTAAACTTAGAGTTGTAGCAACATATATGCCAAGGTAGAAAGGATGGAGGTAGTATAGTCTAACTAAGGAAGTGGATATCTAAGAACTAATATATTCAAGCAAATTCTAATAATCAAACCCTATCAAGAAACTTAAACTATTTACCCTAAGTAACCTTTGAACAAAGGATCAATGGATAGTTCTAAGAAAACAAATGAAAACCCTACTTAAATAAAATTAACTTAATCACGACAATAAGCAAAAGAAAACTATCTACCTAATAAGAAATAACAACAACAAGCTACTTTAACTAACCTATTCAAATTCAATAAGCAACTATTCTATGAAAGAAAGTAAAATAGACAAGCAACTACCCTATCAAAGAAAAATAGACAAGCAAGCAACTACCCTATTAAATCAAGTAAACAAGCAAGAAAACAACTAACTAACCTATGATAACTTCTACAACAAGTAAACTAATCAAAATTACTCAATAAGAAACTAATCAAACTAATAAGCAAGTGAACTCTATTCTTAAATTAAACTTCACAATTACTTCTAATTTATGAAAGGAAATGTTTAATCTACTAAATTGAAAGCATTATGATAATAAAAGTAATTAACAACTACTCTTTAATCTATGATAATACAACTATTATTTAATATACCAAAGCAAGAGGACTATTCTCTAATCTACAAAAGCAAGGAAACTATTCTCTAATCTATAAAAGCAAGAAAACTCAAATATAGTGTTGATGGTTATGTTTCTGGTGTCTTTTGATATCACGATGGAATTTAAAAATTAACGATAACTCAAGAGGGATAAACTCAATATTGACATCGATAGAAAAGTGAAAAGTGTGAATTAGGCAATCCAATGAGAACTTAGCCATTATAGAAGCAACATCAACTATCCTGCATATCCATGTGATTATTCAATTATGCATTAATCATCAACAATATAAAAACACTATTCTAGTAAATTCAATTGCATTCTATACTAATTGAGAAAATTCATACTAAGGTTCATAACTAAAATCTAAATTCAATAATCAACTTTCAATTGAAATTGCAACCTAAATCTAGAAAAGGAAATTGGATGAAAATAAACTGAACTAATTCTATTCTAACAATTCAAATTGCAAAAGAGGAAATATTCATAAAACATAAATTAAATACTATTTCAGCATATAAAAATAAGAAAACTAACTAACAATTAGATAAGAAAACTAACAACTATCCATCCACCGAAACTTTGCGAAAGAAACCATTAACTAATTGCTTTATTTTAACTCTGTTTTAAACTCTATTTCAGCATGCATAAATTCTAACTATCATCTAATCACACATGGGTTAGTGGCTAAAGATTAAGTTTTTTACTATTTAGTTAGAAAGACATGTAATATTAACTATTCTTCATAAGAAACCTGCAACAAGAAACTGAAACAATTAAACTATAAACAATAATTACACAGTAAGTAAGAAAGATAAAAACACATGTACAGGAAATAAAAGAAATGATAAATACACAAACTAGCTAACTAAATATTCACCTAGACTGCTGGTGGCCCCCCCAACAAATCATGTCTAATCCTCAAAGATGAATCACGAGCTCAAGGAACATGATTTCAACATTAAAATGAAATGCAGTTTTACACAGTTTTAGCAAAATATGTCTAAAAATGGAAAAATAGGGTTAGACTATCATTTTGCTCTCTAACACTATTTGTCTGACCACTGAGGTGGTATTTATAGATTTACAAGATGAGAGGTCGACCACTGGAAGGGTTGACCTCCTCCAAAAACAACAAATCACATTCAATGCGTCTTAACCGTTGGGGGGTTCTAGAAACAATGCGAGCCAATAAACGCCCACCATAACAACCTAATTTGAGTTGTTAGAAGCTCAGTAGATGGAGTCCACAAGCACGAATAAAACCCATGTCTCTGATTCTCTCATCGCTAGCCGCCAATATGATAAACGCCAAATCACCCATGGTTTTAGTGTAGGACGGAGTGTCGGATGAAGTGTTGGATGGAGTACCGGACTGAGTGTCGGATGGAGTACCAGACAGAGTGTCGGATGTAAAAAATAGTTTTGATTTTTCCTTGTTACACACAAAACATGAATTAGTTTCCTGAAATCGTTAAAACATGTTGAATTACACTCAAAACCATCATAAAACATGAATCATGCATACCTGGTATGAATCATGGCGATTTAACACAAAAACTCTTCAAAACTCTTCAAAATAGGAAAATACATATACACATTTGGTCAAAAAGGATCCAATCAACATCATTCTATTAACCATATCGGGGGCCCAACATTCACCCCACATCTAATATTTTGTAGGCCCCACTGCAAACAAAAATGAATCACCCAACATGACTAGACATGCAAAGGAGGGGGTGGATTAGCTTTAGAAGCTTCTCCCTCTAACCCAAGAGATTTTGTCTTGGGCCTTTTGCGATGTTTCAATTGCATCCAGAGACTATTATTGGTGGAAGTCATATCATCAACCAAATGCTATAGAGAATTCATCTTGGCTTGTAGGAGAACATTATCATGGCGTAAATGACGACTCAGTGTTTCATGCTCTCTATGTTTGAACTAGAGGGTTTGGAGTTTTTGGAGGATTCTGATGACATGTGAGGAAGACTTGAGATGTATATTATACCATTGATCCTTTAAACCATACAAAACAACAATTTTACCTCTGCAAAATTAGTTCCAAAAGTGACTTCCCAGAAGCGCAACAATTCTGGCCTGGCGAACTTGTGAAAAATAGGCATCAAAGTGACACCTGTAACTACAAGACAATATCTCTTGTGTAAAAAATGAGAGAGGTTTTTGTTTATGAATATTTCCTTGATAAGAACCTCTCTTGGTTTTCAAAACTTCAATTCCAGTTGTTAGGAAAACATGACAAGAAAACATGGCTAAAACAAGAAAAACAGAGTGTTTTATTTTCTAAAACACTAGGCCTCTAAGAGAATTGAATATATCCCAAACCATAATGTATATTCAAAAAATGATATAGGTTATTGTTTTTGGGTATTTTATTAACAAAAATTCCTCCAGGTTTCAAAAATAAGTTCCCATATGTTCATAATCCAAGCTTGAAGTTGGTTTCTCAAAAATTATAGAAGCGCAACGTTCTCTCAGCAGAAACGAAGTGTGGTTTTTGAGAGGGTTTTTGGAGGCCTTCCTAGAAGAGTTTTGGATTTAAAGTGGTATGGCTGTAAATTGTATGATGTCTAATACACAATGGAACCATCAATCATTGCAAATGCCTTCTCCAAACCTCTAAAAAAATGACTTGAAATCAAGTTGTCCAAATGTGCAGGAACCCTCCTATAGTGACTGTATTTGGGGAATTTCTCTCAAATAATAACACCTGTGCATAAAATGAAGGAGGTTTTTGTTTCTTGGTCTATTATTTACAAAACGCTCTTTCACTTTTGTCAAATTCATCTTCCTTAATTCAGAAACCAATTTTGAAGTAGAACTTTGACCAAGACAATCATTTGAAAATTTATTTCAAGGAATGATGACATGAATATGATGAAAATTTATGACCTTGGATGAGTGGAGGGGGTAGTAATAACACCTAGACACACAAATTACCATTTTACAACCAATAAATGTCAAATTTTATTTGATAAATTTATTTTGAAAATATAACAATTTGACCTAATAACCCTATCAATCACATGAAAGAGTAAATTTGATCACTGGTGACTGACAGAACTGAAATATACTAACAAAAGGCTTGGTTTGTACTAGTAGGCATGGTGAACAGGAGAAGTTTTATTTCCTTTCATTGATCTGTAACAATTCAAACAATTTTTCCTCTTTTCATAAGCTTGTAATATAGATGGCAGTAAGTATTTAGCAGTTGTTATCTTGTATTTGTCACAAAGAGTAGTTAAGTATATGGAGTCTTCTATAGCATAAACAAAAAATTCACAGAAATCTTATAACACACACAATGATGTTAGCAGTATATAATTTAGCATATCAATACAAACAACTGCTGATATAATATCCCAAGACAGTATGACATAATTTTGACAGAAATCCTACTTCCTCTTCTCATGGGTTTTCTATACAAATGGGCAGTTCTTAGCATTTTTTAGATCAAGAAACTCCCCCCAGACCAAGGATATGGCACGTCCTCGTGTCATGAATTAGAAATAAGCTTATTGGCCTTTACTGCTTTTATAGGGGGGTTTAGTAATAGGCTTCTTGGTCTTCTTTCCCGATGAGGCTGCAGGGGTATCAACAAGTTTCTTGGAATTTTGGTCCGGTAAAGGAATAGCTTGAGAATGAGGGTTTGGATGGAGTAACAGTCCCTAGATCAAGAGTCTTCTTTCTAGTCTTGATTGTAAGATGAGTGTTTGCAAATTGGTAAATGAACGCATCCCACATTTTCCCCCGTTTTTCCAACTCAACTAAGACAAGTAGTTTGATAAGGCCGTGGTGAAATAGGTTGTTATGGGGATTGGTTGCATTCTTCCTCACATGGGAAGACATCCTCTCAAGACTCTTAAATAAGTAAAAGAGAAAATTCAATGTCTTATTGAATTGAAAGTGAGCTAATAATAGAAAGTGACAGGATTTAAAGATGGAATATCTACCTTTACATGTAATCAATCCGGTGATGACTATGAGAGGGTTGATTAGATCCTCTTTTATCCACTCCTTGGAGTATCCCTTAGCTCCAGAGATGTTCTAAAATTCAGTTTTGAAAAACCTGTTATAGCTTGCTCTTGGCAACTGGTGTTGTTTAAACCAACGGTCGCCAACTCTTGGGATCTTTGTGGCTGAGGAAATTGATTCCTCAGAGACCATGAACACAGTGAATAGGATCATAGGTAGGCTAAGAGTGTTCCATTATTATTTGTTTTACCATATTTCTCACACAATCCATTCCTCTATCTCGCATTCTATAAGGCATGTAATCATAACTCTATAATGAACAGTTTGTAACGAAAATAAACTAGTTAAGTGGCATGTTAAGGAAATGTACAACAATTTATAACACACAGGGAATTAGCATTTCAAAAATAAAATAATTGTTGATATAATAGCCTGTATTATGAAAACAACACACATAAATTTTTACAAAGATTTACTTCTTCTAGGCTATGTTATCATTTGTCAACTCATGAACCCCTCTCCCACCTAAGTATTGTGACACCTCACAATAAAAAATATAGGAAATCAGACAATTCTCCCAATAAATGAAGATTTACATCTTGTTAAGTGTAGAGATAAATTTCACAGAGTGGTCAGACGAGACAGTTAAAAGATGGCCCTACCTATAGGATAAGAGATCCTATATATAGATAAGAAGAGGTAGGAAAGAGAGTTTCAAGACAGTCTCAGAGTTAGTTCCTAATGGCAAGTTTATGGATTTAATTCACCTTAGCTTAACCATACATACTTCATTTCATCTTTGTCTACAAGTAATTTCGTACATCAGGACAAGTTTAAATTTATTATTTATGTTTTTTCAGATTATCATCCTCTCCAAGTAGAATGCCCCACTTCCATCAAGCATGTTCAGTACTCCGGTAGGTTTACCTAGTCATACCATAGGTTGGTACCCACTGCCAGTAGACCTGTTCAGTATCCCGACGGGTTAACCTCTTACACCCTCAGAGACTGGCCCTCCATCTTTTAATATTTTAGTATAAGATTGCTTTATGCAAGAAGATGGGGGGACAACTTTGAAAACAACTTCTTTTTTTTTCAATTGGGATGGTATTTATGTTAGAGGATGAATTTTTGTTATATTCCTTAGTGATTGTCCTGATGTGAGGGGTACTTAAGAGGACGTGGCCTATCTAAATATATGATATAATCAAGCTATTTAGTGTGTAGTGGATGGTACCATTGAGAAAGAACAGAAAGGTATCTCTAAGCTCAACTCACTTTCTTCTTTTGTAAGTTATTATGATGTTTCCATGACTAACTGCTAATCATACCTCCTTGTTACTCTTTAATAAAGATAATTTACTCACTTACTCAGGTTTCTTGGGAAAACTGTTCGAGTGAACTCTAATCTTGATGGTTACGGTATCACTTCCTTATATAGAGGTGAGGTTCAAGAGTAACTTCTTTTTAAGATGCCTTGGGAAAAAGAAGATGAAAGTATTTGCAAAAATATGACTAATTATATATAGTCATTATTAATTTGATGCTTAGCAGACAACAAGGTTCAAATATAACAATGTTTTGAAGAAAAATCCTTCTTTTATATTTCCTTGAAATTGTCTACTCTTGGTGAAATAAATATCTACAAAAATCTCTATAATTGTTCGTCAAAAACCACACTCTAAAATATCAAACTAATGATATCAATGAGATCAAGTCACTGGAACATGTATCTCATAGTTCTTTTATTAAAATAAAATGTAAAATGAGGCTACATTAGACTTTAAGATAAACTAACAACACACATATTTTATTTATTACCCTACCCTACCTAAAAAGAAAGGAAAATATTTATTCAAGTGTAAGAAATTTTCCAATGTAACCATGTGCGAAGCAAGATAACAAACACAGTCATATCCACATATAAAAAAGTTACCACAGTGATTACCTGGATATGAAGAACCAACCAACCTACTTGTTTTGGCATCAGAAGGTGTTGACGAAGAGAATAGTATTGTGTCCTGATGACCTCTTGAAACCAAATTTCAATGTAATCTTGATGTTCATCAACAGTAATTTCTATGCTCTCCTTCATCATGCTATGCAAATCCTCTTCTTCTGGATGATTGATTTCTGAAGTACATAAAGAATCTGCTGAGATGGATGTTGAGAACTCCTCAATCTCAAGTCTTAATGATTTCTCTCCACCGGATGCAGTCTATAATTTTTCTGCTTCCTTCGCATTTTGGAAAGGAAAATCATTTTTTAGCTCATAGGACTTTGATTCTTCTAATATTTTCAGATAGGTAGACAAGTTCTTGACTATTGTCAAGATGTGTTCTTCCTGAAAAGAAGAGATCCCAACTGTTGCTAGGATTTGAGAGAGTTCTTCCAAACTAATGGTCAACTTCAAATTCATTTTCCTGGTGGTGGTAAGGAAACAAAGGTTGTGTTGTTTGGTTCTACAGAGGGCTCGAGTGGTCTTTCCTCATGTCCCACTATTATTGATGCTTCAACTCTTGTTCTATAGTGCTCCCTGTTTTAGTCTCTTCAAATACTTCTTTGTCTCTTTGGGTTGAGCTAACTCCTGTTGTTTAGTATCGTTCTGTGGTGTTTATGAGTGGAACATTCCTTCCCCCAAAAAGTTCGGAAGGAACTGTTCTAGGATAAATCCGTAAGTGCGGACACAAACCGATCTCCCCAGATCCACCTGGATCTGGAACAAACAGTGACAGAATACTACTCTTTCCCTAGTTCTAAAGTATTGAATGGACAAGAGAAGA
>ML781153.1:77908-126836 GCA_009831015.1 Picea engelmannii | reverse complement strand
ATCTGGAGATTCATGAATTTGCCAACCATTCGAACTCCAACTCATCCTTCTAGAAGATTCCTTCTAGAAGGATCGAGAACTTATCGTTTTTTCCATTAAGAATCATTTCCGCACCCTGACCTTTAACACAGTGCGGAAGGTCCTCAGTCAGACTGAATGCAGCCTGCGGAAACAAAGTACTTCCGCAAGGAAATATATGTGCAGCCTGCGTACTGTCTCCAAAAGAGTGATTTTGAGAAACTGACAAGTGTAACTTTTTTCATGAAAATGATCTTTAAAGAAGAGCTAGATCTTCTATCACCATGTCATTATCATGTCATCATCTTGATAACCAAAAATGAGGATAACAGGAACCTTGGTTGAAAGGTCAGATTTAGATTTAATGTATCTACCTTTTGGGTCTCTAGGTCTTTTCATGAAAGAAAACAAAAATAAAAAGAAAAACTACCATTGGGTTTGGGGGGACCTGTTATAGTAGATGAGCAGGTTCTTACCTCTCATCTTAAATTTTCCCCACCACCAAACTAATGCTAAGGTTTAGAAATGATCTATTTCCTAACTATTCTCTACCTTGAGACAACTACTCGACAATGGCGCCAAAAATGATGGGTGTTCTATATGCACTAAAAAAACACTTAAAAACCCTCAATTAAATTGTCAACCCAGGATAAGTAAATGTAGAGTTGTAACAATATATATGCCAAGGTAGAAAGACTGGAGGTAGTATAATCTAACTAAGGAAGTGGCTATCTGAGAACTAATCTATTCAAGCAAAGGCTAATAATCAAACCCTATCAAGAAACTTAAAATATTTACCTTAAGTAACCTTTGAACAAAGGATTGATAGATATTTCTAAGAAAGAAAATGAAATCCCTACTTAAAGAAAATTAACTGAATCATGACAATAAGAAAAAGAAAACTATCTACCTAATAAGCAATAACAACAACAAACTACTTTAACTAACCTATTCAAATTCAATAAGAAGCTATCCTATGAAAGCAAGTAAAATAGACAAGCAAGAAACTACCCTATTAAAGAAAGTAAACAAGCAAGGAAACAACTAGCTAACCTATGATAACTTCTAAAGCAAGTAAACTAATCAAAATTACTCAATAAGCAACTAATCAAACTAATAAGCAAGTGAACTCTATTCTTAAATTAAACTTCACAATTAATTCTAATTTATGAATGGAAATCTTTAATCTACTAAATTGAAAGCATTATGATAATAAAAGTAATTAACAACTACTCTTTAATCTATGATAAGAAAACTATTCTTTAATCTACCAAAGAAAGAGGACTATTCTCTTTATCTAATCTATAAAAGAAAGAAAACTCAAATATAACGATATCATGATGACATTTAAAAATTAATGATAACTCAAGAGGGATAAACTCAATATTAACTTCGATAGCAAAGTGAAAAGTGTGAATTAGGAAATCCAATGAGAACTTAGCCATTATAGAAGCAACATCAACTATCTTGCATATCCATGTGATTATTCAATTATGCATTAATCATCAACAGTATAAAAACACTATTCTAGTAAATTCAATTGCACTCTATACTAATTAAGCAAATTCATACTAAGATTCATAACTGAAATCTAAATTCAATAATCAACTTTCAATTGAAATTGCAACCTAAATCTAGAAAAGGAAATTCCATGAAAATAAATTGAACTAATCTATTCTAACAATTCAAATTGCAAAAGAGGAAATATTCATAAAACATAAATTAAATACTATTTCAGCATATGAAAATAAGCAAACTAACTAACAATTAAATGAGCAAAACTAAACAACAATTAGATAAGCAAACTAACAACTATCCATCCACCGAAACTTTGCGAAAGAAACCATTAACTAATTACTATGTTTTAACTCTGTTTTAAACTCTATTTCAGCATGCATAAATTCTAAATATCATCTAATCACACAGGGGTCAGTGGCTTAAGCTTAAGCAGTTTCCTATTTAGTTAGAAATACATGGCATGTTAACTATTCTTCATAAGCAACCTGCAACAAGAAACTGAAGCAATTAAACTATAAACAATAATTACACAGTAAGTAAGAAAGATAAAAACACATGTACAGGAAATAAAAGAAATGATAATTACATAACTCAAATACACAAACTAGCTAACTAAATATTCACCCAGACTATTGGTGAGCCCCCAAAAAATCATGGCTACTCCTCAAAGATGAATCACTAGCTCAAGTAACACGATTTCAACATTAAAATGAAAAATGCAGTTTTACACAGTTTTAGCAAAATATGTTTGAAAATGGAAAAATAGAGCTGGACTATCCTTTTGCTCTCTTACACTATTTTTCTGACCATTGAGGTGGTATTTATAGATTTACAATATGAGAGGTTGACCATTGGAAGGGTCAACCTCCTCTAAAAATAACAAATTGCATTCAATGCATCTTAACCGCCAATGTGTTTTAGAAACAAGGCGAGCCAATAAACACCCAACATAACAACCCAAACCGAGTTGTTAGAAGCTTAGTAGCTGGAGGCCATGAGCATGAAGAAAACCCATTTCTCTGATTCACCCATTGTTGGTCGGTGATATGATAACCGCCAAATCTCCCATGGTTTTAGTGCAGGATGGAGTACCAGACTGAGTATCGGATGGAGTACCGGACGGAGTGCCAGATGTAAAAACAAGCTATGATTTTTCCCTGTGACACACATAACACGAATTGGTTTCCTGAAATCATTAAAACATGCTGAATTACACTCAAAACCATCATAAAACATGAATCATGCATACCTAGTATGAATCATGGCGATTTAACAAAAAAACTCTTCAAAACTCTTCAAAACAAGAAAACACATATTCACATTTATTCAAAAAGGATCCAATCAACATCATTATATTAACCATATAGCAGGCCCAACACTCCTCTAGGAGAAAATTATTTTGTTCATCCTAGGTTACCATGGAGGAATTTTTTATCACAACACTAGAAGAGTGTTGACCTCATTTCATATTGTATTCCTTACTTTTGATCTTTGCATCAGATAGGTCACAAGTGATAGCTCTAAAGGAGCTACTGTGATGATTATTCATGTTTTTTGTTTTATCTACTATTATCAAAAGAGTATTATTCTTGCTTGTTGTTTTGTTGACCTTGTTCAGGTCACAGGTGATAACCTTGAGGAAGCCATAGTGAAGGTTGCAGAAGGAAACATATTATATGAGATATGAAGCAGACTATGTACATGACCATATAAATTCATGTACCCAAAGAGAATAAGTCCAAGCTACATACTTTAGGAAGAATAGATACAATGAATCTTCAAAGACATCTCTAGTAAGAGATAGATTGAGACAAGTAGAGATGTTGTCCTTGAAGAAGAGACGGTTTTTCAAAGAACCAGAGAATCTCATATGGATATTGGCAGTGAGACAATACCTTCTCCCCCTTCAACAATTCAAAGGGAGACATACATTACTCCAGGTTATCCAAGATCTCTAGTTGATATGTTCAAAGATATTGCAGTAAGGCATAAAATCCTACCTAGACTCACTTTGCAATAGGCAGAGAAACATACAAGCCTCTCAAGGCACATTTCGAGAAAGAAAAAGAGATTTTCGAGCTATCCTTCATTCATGAGCCACTTCATTGATGCAGAGACTCCTTGTCTCAGAGAAACAACAAGAGAACTGGTATGGCAAGATGCCATAACAAAAGAATACCAATATATCTTAAATAATGATGCATAAGATATTATTTAGGGACCAGAAAGTGAAGTCTGTAGTAACTTCCAAGTAGATCTATAAGATCAAGCATGCAACTGATGGAAGTGTCGAGAAATACAAAATGATATCTATAGCCAGAGGTTTCTCATAAATAGAGGGAGTTGTCTATGATGAACCCAATATGCTTCCATCCATACTACCATCTATGAGTTGGAAACTATAGCATATAGATAGATTCTTGATGAGTTTCAACAAGAGTATTGTTGATCCAAACCTATACAGTGTGGTGATAAGAACCTAATCCCGATGACCTATTCAGAAAGCATTGTTGACTTCTGAAATCAAGATGAATAATCTGAGTATGATGCACTACTTCTTGGGACAAGAAGTATGACAGAGGACCGATAAGATTTTCCTGAGTCAAGGAAAATATACAATGAAAATATTAAAGAAGTTCAATATGATAGAATGCAAAATCCACCATGATGGATTTAAAGAATAAGATTGATGATGATTCAGACAATACTGATCCACATATGATTGGACCACTAATGTATCTTGTTAACACCAGACTGGATTCATACCATGTAGTGAATGTTCCTAGTCATTTCATGAGTCAACCAAGACATAATCACTAGACAACAACAAAACATGTATTGAGATACATACAAGGCACAATTGGATATGGCCTGAGATATGCCTCTAGTGTGAAACTGAGTTTACAGGATATACCAATTCAGATTGAGAAGAAATTACAGTGGACCGAAAGAACACATCCAGTTGATGTTCTACCGTGAATTTTTCCATGGTTTCCTGATGCATCAGAAAAGAAAACTCTGTGGCCTTGAGTACCACAGAGGCAGAGTATATAAGCATCGAGTGTGTGAAGCAATGTGGCTTCAAAATCTTCTAACATATTTACTTGACCATGAGATGGATCCTATGATTATGAACAAGAACCATGTGTAAATATCCTTGAGAACCCAATATTTCCTGATGGATCGAAACACGATGAGATGAAATATCATTATATCAGAGATATGATGCAAAAGAAAATTGTAGACTTGCAGTACCTTCCTAAACCTAAGAAGACTGCAGACATTTACACCAAATAAACTTGGTGAGGAACGTCTTCCGAGTTAAGAGGGAGTATGGATGACTTTAGCCAAAAAATAAAAAATAAAAAAGTAAAAAAATCAGAGTACATTTGTATGAGACTTGGCTTGATGAAGAATGTCTCCCTAGCTGAGAGGGATTGTTGATGAATGCATATATGGGAGACATCCTCCAACTTACAAAATTGTGAGATATGGAACATAGTAGCTATGTGAGTCTTTCTCTCAGCTTACAAACCTGAGAGAAAGCCCCTAAGACAGGTTCAAGGTTCCTGCCTGGGATAGAGCTAGGAATGTAGAGAGGACCTCCTCCATGATTTGAGTGAGAATAACTCTAGATGATTATGCAGTGGAAAATAAATCTGTTGAGTTAGGACGTGTCTATGGATGAGCACAAGGTGAACGTGATAAATCCCAAAAGTTTTGGGCACATCGTCATGTGAACAGAAATGAAGATGATGTGATGGATTCCTCTGAGAAACAAAGTTGACAATATGATTCCAGATGATTCTCCTGTCGATGGCAGTGGGAAAACGGATCTGTAGAGTGGGTGTGCCTGTGGATGAGCATAGGTGAACGTGTGAAGCCCTGGTTATCTCTGTAATGCAATGATTCAGATCTACGACATCCCTATGGATGTGCCCCTAGTGGATAAGCACTAGTGGGTGTATCAAATCCTTTGCTATATATATTATTCAAGAGTCACACCTAATTGTAACCCTAATTGTTATGTAAAGGGTACTGGTCGGCCCCACCTTAGTGTGATTAATAATAAATGTAAAAGATAGTTAATTTTAATTATAATAAATAAAAATTATACAATAATAAGTATATTTGACTTAGAGAGGTTGGTCCTGTTGTGCCAATAGATGCCCTTGTTAATTGGTCAAAGTCTAATATAAGTAGGAGATGATTCTCCATTGTAGAATCATATCTTTCTTATGTGTTTTGGAAATTTCAGCAAGTACTTCTCTTTGGCAAAGGTGCACACCTCTCTTGGGTGCTAGTCTTATAGGGCTTAAGCACCCTCTTGTGTGATAAGTCATTCTTGGTGGTGAAAGGTCTTTCTCTTGAAGAATATAGCAAAGGATTTGGCTGGGTTTTCTTCCCTTGTTGAGAAGGGTTTCCCAAGATATATCTTGTGTACTTGTGCATGATGTTTCTTCTTATGATCTTGGTTTCTGCAACATTCTTGTTTATGGTTAAGACATGATGAAATTGAAATGAGCTACATGCTTAACCTAATTCTTATGAAAAATCAACACCATTGATTCTGAGCTTTGATTTTAAAAAATCCTTCATTTTGTTGTTATAAAAAATCATTTTTACAGTTCCAACTCTCAAATATTTATTGTTTTATTCTTGTTCTTTAATCCTCTACGATTTCTTCTTCATAGACAAGGTCTTTCCACATTCTTTCAAGATATTCATGACTTCTTGTTGTTTTTAAATTATGCAACTGATGTATAAAACTTATTTAGTATTGAAGTACAATTTGTATTTTAAGTTAGTTTGAACCTGTTTGGGTCATTCAATTCTTTTTGGTCCATGAAAATGATCTTTTGTTCTCCTCATTTGAATTGAAAAAAATGTTGATCGTTCTTTCTGTCAATGGAAAATGACCAACATTTGAGAGAAAATCTTGTGGGGAATAAGAAAGAATCTCCTCATTTCATAGAGGTGGTTCTCTTCTCTTGATATACTGGAAGAATATTTGTATGGCTCTAGATGAATGCAATGGGTGAGTTCTAAAGATAAAACCCCAAAATATCTTCCAACAAATCTCTCATTTAGTAGAGTTATTCATAAAGAACATCATCTGGGACCAAATAGAGGAGGTAGGGAGATATGAGAAAAAATAAGTCATACAGGCGATAAATCATGTGGGTGATAATTAATGCATTTTGTGGGACTAGGAGTGGAATATGGAAATTAGGGTATGGTCTCCCACATCTGCATTCAAAAGTTAAAAATAAACTAAGTATAGGACTCAGTAAAAACCAAGTGTAAAACTCAATAAAATGACTAAGTGATGAAGGATGCAATTTAGGTAATGCATAAGTGGGAAGTGCAAATTGAGTATTGCAGGACTAGGAGTGGAAGGTGTAATGGAAATGAGGGTATGGTCTCCCACATCCACATTCAAAAGTAAAAAATAAAATAAGTATAGGACTCAATAAAAACCAAGTGTAAAAATCAATAAAATGACTAAGTCATGAAGGATGCAATTTGGGTAATGCGGAAGTGGGAAGTGAAAATTGAGTATTGTAGGATTATAGGTTGTAGGACTAGGAGTGGAAGTTGTAAGGTAATACGGAGGTAGAAAAAATCCCATATTTTCAATGGAGGACTTAGTGTAAAAGAGAGTAAATCATGGTAAATCATGAAAAATGACTAAGTGTTGGGGATGTAAGTAATAGAGTTACATGATAAATAATGAAAATGATTAAGTATGAAAAAGGAATATGGAAATGAAAAATGAACATAGAAATAATGAAAATGAATAAGTGGAAATGGAAAATGGAAATGATTTATGAAAATGAACGTAGAAATTATGAAAATTACTAAGTGGTAGGTATTATGAAAATTAACTATTTGGATAATGAAAATGGAAATGGGATGAGTATGGAATTAGTTAAGTATGAAAATGGTGTGGAATATTGGGAAAATGTCTAAGTATGAAGTATGGAGAGTAGTATAGAGTAGTCTGGGTAGTAGTATATAATATGGGTAGTAGTGAAAATGACTAAGTATGGAAGTGTAGAGAGTAGAGAGGAAGGAACAAAAATGACTAAGTATGGAGCAAGGAAAGAGGAAGGAAAATGAGGAAAAATGACTATGTATGGAGAGGGGAGAATATGTAAAATGGAAAATGGCTAAGTATGGGGCAAGAGAATGTGGGAGAAAATGGCATATCTTGGGCATATGAGCTCTGTTTTAGATTCCATAAAATGTTGAATAAAGCTAACACATAGGTATATTTAGTGAGAAGATGGAGATAATAAATTTTGTTCTTTTATTATATTATATTTTATTTGTTTTTGTTCAAAAGAGAAACCATATTTGTTAGCCTTTCATGATGAATAAATGCAATACTCAAGATGATTTAAAATTTGTTGTGTCTTTGTGATCAACAAGTGAGGGTTATTTGGCACTTTAAAAATTTGAAAAAAAATTGATCTTCATTTGAAAGAAACACATGTTCATATATTTGTTGGAATATTCACCAATATTGAGAGGGGGGTGAATTAGTATTGAACACTTTTTACCATTTTTAATTACAACATGTAAACATTAACTTATCAACAATTCCATTCACTTATGATTGCATTTAACATGTCATGACCATATAACCATAAATAATAAAATTCAACAATGTATCACATCATATATAATGCACAAGATATTTTATGTGGAAACCCAAATGGGAGAAAACCACAAAATGCTTTCTTATATATAAGAAGATTACATTCATAGGAAAACCAACTTCCAAAATTTTATAGCACCAACTGGAAGGAGTATCCAACCCCATTTTTATAGTCTCCAACTAGAAGGAATCTACAACTCCCTAGATTCTCCAGCTCCAACCCCCTAATTTACAGGCTCCAACCCGAAGGAAGCTCCAACTCTCTGTATTCTCTAGCACCAACTAGAAGGAGGCTCGAACCCCCTTATTTATAGGCTCCAACCTGAAGGAAGCTCCAACTCCATATATTCTCCGGATCCAATAGGAAGGAGGTTTCAATCCCCTTTCCTTTCCCCTTCCTTCCTCTCTGAAATATAAATGGAGACTCAACCTGCCACCAAAACTATCACTGATAATCAATCTGTCTATGTCACCGATAATCAACTTGTCACTATCACTACTAATCCAACTGTCATTGGTATTGTCATTGATACTAATACACCATAATCAAAATCATCATCAACAAAGATAGATCCATTCACATAAATCATATGCCAACATCACCAAGATCAACATCTCTCAAAACATATGCCCAACATCATCAAGATATGCATCCAAACAATGTTCCAAGATATACCTCAATCATGTGACATAACCTCCATAAACCATGTACCAAGGATATGGCTCAAACATATGTCATATCATTCATGATATGCCTCAACCATGTACCAAAATATGTGCATCAATCATATGCCATATAATTCATGTGTACCAAAATATATGTTTCAAACACATGCCATTTGATTCATGGTATGCCTCAACCATGTACCAAACGATATGCCATAAACCATGTACCATAAGATATTCCATAAACCATGTACCATAACCTCCAAGATATTCCTTAAGCATATACCATGACCTTCAAGATATGAGCCTCAAAATATATAGAATAACATACCTTTTCATTCTGTAAAACCTCATACATCATATCTCATATCAATAGAACTTCCTCAACTTCAACATCAAGAGAGTGGCACCTTCTTCAAAAAATTTCCACATATCTACAATTCATACACTATCAACCCATGTACATTAATTCCTTGCTTCATTGTGACCCATGTACATCCACAACTTTCTCCACTTCAACCCATGGATAACTTTAGAAATCCGCGCCTTTCTTCACAACAACCCACAGATAACCTTAGAAATTCATGCCTTTCTCTACCGCAACCCACATATAACCTAAAAAAACTAGTTCAGTCACTTTCACACTCCTTTCTCTGCTTGACCTCCTTTCTCCTAGGTCATATTTTCTTTGTTGAGATTGTCAATCCTCCTAGCACAAGTGTATACCCACTTATGATAGTTCCATACCATAAACACACACTTGGTAGATGAAAAAATGAGAGGTTCTTGATGTGTATTTATACTTTTCCAAGTGCCTCGTTCATTTGATTTTAGGGTCGACCTATAAATTATTATTGAAACAATGTTTTCTTATTTAATTAATTTTGGGGCTGACTTGTAACTTCACTTCCTTAGATATAGGGATTCGTGGCCATACTTTGGGTATTCAACTTTAAGAGGGAATAACTTCTCAACCCCGAGGAACCACATGACATGCCACCTAGCATTGGAAAAAACATGATGAGGACTATTCATTTGTGAGGGTTTTTCAAGTATTTGTAATGTCCTTCATCCTCTTTTTCCTCAAACACCTTCGGGCTTCATGATCACACATATGGGGTTTCTTGTATAATTCTTCAATGATATTCCTTTAAGGACCATGATTAAAGCTACGACATATGGGTACCACTTTGGAGACTTCTTCAAATACACCCATCACTTCTAGAGGCTTCTAGAGTTCTTCTAGGGTTGACATCACTCATTACTTCTAGGGGATTTGGGGGATTTTGGACTTCTTCTAGGGTTGACATCAATGATAGCCAACTTTCCAATAATCTCCCCCTTTGGCATTGATGGAAACACTCATACTCCCCTTGTGACCATCACTACCCCAGTATTCATGCACTCTAGTTTTTCTCTCCCTCTGTGACATCAATGACAAATGATAAATCCCCCTGACAATACACCTTCTTTTGAAAATATCTCTCCTTGTCTTCATGCTTATGATATTTCTCTCCTACTCTTTTTTTGTCTCTCCCCCTTTGACATTGAGGGTAACTCCTCTAATGATTTTTTTCCCCATGTTTTCTTTTGCAATATGTCTTGTAGATAAATGTGGGGCTTCATATATATGATTTCTTTCCTCTCTTCCAGTGCTCATTTTCCATTGTTTCTTCTTGTTTTTGTGATCCAATGACGTACATTAAAAAAATTCATGTCAATTTTACTTCATCACTTGAATTCAAGCCTACATGCATCATCATGTCATGATTGAGCTGACATCAATGACATAATCATTCAACAATTTTCCCTTGACAATATAATTCCTCCTGACGATTTATCTTTTCCTATATTGTTGTGCCTCTTATGGCTTTCCCTCATGTGACTAGTTGGTTCCACCTATCAATATGATTATTTTCTGAGTCGTATGATTTACTGAACATTCCTCTTGATTACAATGCCAGCAAGTCTTTCTTCAATTCATCTTGAGATCTTTCTTTCATCTACTATCATGTATATTCTTTAGTTCATGTCAAGTATTATCTTCTAGACCAAACACATATTTCATGAATTCATCTCTGTCCATATGTCACGAAGTTGTACATGAATCTTCTACTCAACTGCACATGATGATGACCCATCTGTCACTTGAATATTTTGAAGACTTCTTAGAATCTGTTGCAATTGATCACTACATATTCCTGCTTCTCAAGTTGAATCAAATATGTCCACTAGTATACTCAATATGCAAATCAAACTCTACATATCTACAACAAGTACACATTCTCGAATCTGTAATGAATATATCCCTACTTGAAATCCTTTATACCATCATGAATATCTTCCTTAAAATAGTACAATGATATTCTTCGTAACTTCCAGTTAACTTCTTCATACCTACATGGGGATGTGTTTCGAAAAATGATGTCTTAACCAATCTTTTCATTAGGTCATTATGAATCTGCCTTCCCAAAATATGAAAACAAAAACTTTAGACTGCTCAAAAGATAGTTCTATAATATGTAATTTCTTCTTTGACTCCCCCTCTTCAACATTCACATTTGTTGGGAGTCTCCAAGATAGATGGATTATAACAATATATAAGACTTCTCTGCTACAAGATCATCATTTTGAATTTTTACATCTTCCTATTTACTTATAGATTCATCATGATCCCGCAACTCTGTAAATCCTGTGAGTATGATATCCAGGAGTTCTTCATTCACATGTTGTTCTTTTTCTTGCTTTCTTCTTCAAACCTTCTTGTACCTGATATCATTGTTTTCCCTCATGGAAGACTTCATCATGCTTCTACAATCATGGGCTATGTGTCCATAATTGTGGGATTTGTAACATTCAATATTGTAGGGGGGCACATAAACATCTCTTTCTTGAACATTTCTTCCATACACTCTGCAATATACATATTTATGTCCAAAGTTATTACAAGTAAAATAATAAACAAGAAATAAACTTTGATACCTGCAGGTAAATGATCTTCTTTGTGATGTAGTGCTTTTGAATTAACACCTTTGTTGGCATGTTTATAGTCAGGTGTGTTTTTCATTGATGGCAAGATCAGAGTATGCAACAATGGAAAAACATGGAAAATGTAAGCCTGGGAGGAGAAGCGTCAGTGATATTTGGATCCCATTGAGAATTCCCGATGAACATCAGATCTAAGCTAGAGGTCCGACCGGCATTGGATCCAGAAGAACATGTACATTCTTTAAAGAGCAAGGTGAAGCAGGGTTATGAAATCTCGAAGGTAGGAGGAGAGTTTCAGATACTGGGAGTTGGAAGAGTCGAGACTCTTCATCATCAGGAATCCCGGAATCGTGAAATGTGAAACACCAAAATTCTGAAAGCAGAAGGACAGTTTCGGATAACGGGAGTTGGAAGAATCGAGACTCTTCATCATTAGGTGTCTCGGAATTGTGAAATGCCAAATCCAAAAAACCCAAAATAGGCACATCGACCGAAGGTTCGGATACCGGGAGTTGGAGGAGTCAAGAGTCGAGACTCTTCAACATAGGAGCCCTAAAGTGCCGAAATGAAAAATGCCGAAAATCCCAAAACATGCACATCAACCGGAGTTTCAGATACCAGGAGTTGGAGGAGTCAAGAGTTGAGACTCTTCATCACAGGAGTCCCGAAGTCACAAAATGTGAAATGTCGAAACACCTTTCTGTGTAGATTTCGGATACTGGGAGATGGAGCGTCAAAACACTTCATCACAAGGAATGCCAGAATGCCTAAATGCTGAAATGAGAAAAACACCTTTTGTGTTGGTTTCGGATACTGAGAGTTGGAATGTCGAAACACTTTGCAACAGGAATGCCGAAATGATGAAACGCCAAAATGCATTTTTGAATAAGGATATGGTCACCACCAGTGGTCACATCATCAAAAAGATGTAGAGAAGAGCTCGAAGAGACAAGATCCATTTCAGAGTTTGGGACATGGAGAGTCGAGACGACTCATCAGAGAATCCCCGAAATGCGAAATGTGAAATACATGTTCAGAATTGGCCCTTGGTCATAACCCATGGTCACATCGATGAATGCTCAAGGGAGGAGGTAGCACGAATCTAATCTCTATTTCGAATATCATCACTTGGAGAGTCGAGATGCCTCACCACAGGGATGCCGAAAAGCTAAATGTCAGAATGTCGAAACGCCGAAAGGTCGAATTGTGAAATGGATAAATAAGTGCGAGACTGATCATTTATGATCCAATAGTGCAGGTTATTTAGGAATATGATCGAAGGGCTACTGTTTCTCTTCACAGTTAATCGATTAGTGGCCACATAACTGATGGTTTCTGCCAGAGGACTCGAAGAGACTTATGTGTGATTGCCAGAGGAGCTGAAGAGTCTCAAGGAATCTGCCAGTGGAATGAAGACTCTTCATAGAGGCAATTGACAGATGGATATAACTACCAGAGAAGCTAAAGAGTTTCAATGATGATTAGGCAGAGCACTCGACATGGAGAGAGCATGCAGAAGCATGGAGATATAGCATGCACAAGGTGCACAGAGACTATAATTATGTAGAACAAAGAAGAGATGGGTTGTTGTTGTTGATAGGGATTCAGGAGTGTGGAAGGAGGAGTGTGCAGTAGATGAAATACAGAGAAGAGGAATGGTGCATTGAATGGACATGGCGCACAGAGCATAAAAGGAAGAAGCACAAAAAGCGCAAGTCATGTGTGCAGCAAGATAGTAAGACACTAAAGGAAGGCTGAGGTGATATTGTAGAGAAAAATAGAAGATCAGAAATTGCAAAAAGATACAGATAGAGAGACACTTATACAGGAGAGTAGAGTAGCATAGCAGAAAAATGATAATCCTTGTAAGCCAATGATAACTATTGTATCACTATGATAAATTTATATATAGAAAAATTTATATTTCAGGGTGGAAGGGAGGTGCTAGGGAGGACTATTGTCCTCAGAGGTTCAAGTGGGTGCTTGAACATAGGGAGTTGTAGCTTCCATCTGGTTGTAGCCAGAGAAACCAGGGTGGCAGGGTGGTGCAAGGAAGAACTGTTGTTCTCTGTTATACAGGTTGGTGCCTGTGTGAATAGAAGTTGGTGCTTCTATCCAGTTGGTGCTTGAACACTGAGGGAGTTGGTCCTTCCTTCTAGTGGGTGCTAGATAAACTAGGGAGTTGGTGCTTCCTTCTAGTTGATGCTAGATAAATCAGAGAGTTTGTGCTCTCAGCAAGTAGCATCTTGCAAAATAGATGTTGTAGACTCATTATGAGTTGGTGCTCATAAGTATGATAATGTACAGAATGTAAAGAATACTTATCATATAAAGAAGAAGAGGTTTTTACCCATTATGGGTTTCCTCAAGAAATATTTGTCTCTGTGTATCCCTTATGTGTGAATTATGTTGAATGTTCTATTGCTTACTTCCTTGCATTATTGTGACTGTCATTGAGTGCTCTATAAAGAATTTAAAATAAGCATAATTGTTTAAGCACGGTAACAATTGATTCACCCCCCCGCCCTCTCAGTTTTCCAATAATTGGTATCAGAGCCGACCCTTTTTATCTAAGGGTAGATCCTAGAGCTTAAACATGTCAAGCCATGAAGGAAATTCAACCAATAAGGCCCCTCTGTTCAATGGAACAAACTTTTCCTTCTGGAAAATTAGAATGAAAACTTACATAATGGCTTTAGGTGCAGATGTCTAGGATGTGGTAGATATTGGTTATGTAAAGCCAGTTGTACTAGCTAATAAGGATGACAAGATAGAATTTAGCTTCAATTCTAAGGCTATGAATGCTATTTTGAGTGGGCTTGCAGAAGAAAAATCCGTAAAAGTTATGCACCTAGGAACTGCCAAATAAATGTGGGACAAACTCATTAGTAGTTATGAAGGTAATGAGAAGGTAAAGGACGCCAAGCTTCAAATCTACAAAGTACAGTTTGAACAGATGAAGATGAAAGAAGATGAAAATATTGGAAAATACTTTCTGAGAGTTGAAGAACTGGTAAATGCAATGAAATCACTTGGTGAAAAAATTGAGGAACCTTCTTTAGTTCAGAAAATTTTGAGATCTCTACCAGATAGGTTCAACCCAAAGGTTTCTGCTATAGAAGAACTTAATGATATAAAAACCTTGGAGTTTGATCAACTTCTAGGAACATTGACTGCATATGAAATGAGAATAGTTAAAGATAAACCCACCTCCAGAGAAACATCATTTAAAGCAGACAAGAATGAGGATTTTGAGCCTGATGAAATTGAAGCAAAATTTGTGAAGAGACTGAAGAAGGGATCAGGCAAATACATAGGTAAATTTCCTTTCAAATGTTTCAACTGTGGTAATATAGGTAATTTTGCAAATAAATGTCCTCACAAAGGAAAGGATCATACATGTGAAGATGAGGAGAAGCACATACACATAAATTTCTTTAAAGAGAATAATTTTAAGAAGGTCTTTGTGTAAACATTGATGATGATCCTTCAGATGATGAAGACAATGACTCCTCTATTGAAGATAAACTAAATGACTTCATACTTATGGACAAAGAGGATTATGATAATAAAAGCACATGAATTTAGGCTAATGAAGAAGAATCTGTGGTTGATATGGAAGGAGAACTAATCAGTGCACTTGAAGAGATTGATAGACTCATAATTAAGAATAGAAAGAAAAAACAATTGTTGATACAGTTTGTGAAAGACAGTAAATAGCCTGATGAAGACTTTGCCCTGCTAAAAGTAGAATTATAAGAGGCAAAAAAAATTGAGGACATTCTGAAACAATGGTTATTAGAAAGGAAGGCAAGATGTAAATATCTGGAAGAAGAAGTAGTGAAAACTAGGAAAGAGTTGGAGAAGTTTCAAGCCTTGTATCATGAGAATCTGTCAAGTATCAAAGCCTCAGAAGGATTAGCCACCATTCTGAATCAACAAAGGAATCCAAAGCTTAAAACTGGTTTGCGTTATGAAGAGGGATCAAGTAGTGGTCATCCAAGAAACAAAGAATCCATCAAGTTTGTCAAATATACAACCAATGACAACAACAAACCTGCAGAAACAAAGGAAGAAAATCAACTGCCCAGGAGGAGAAAATAAAAAGGTGCCAGGACTGAATCTGTACAACAAAGAAATAATGCACTCCCTACTCAAGGAAATCATTAGCATGGAAGAAATCATCATGTTCAAAGAAGACAACCATTTTCCAGGTACCAATGTTTTTTCTATCGATATTGTTTTTTTTGTTCTAACTTTGGTCATAATGTTGTAAACTGTTCTTTAAAATTAAATTATGAGCAATCAAGACATTCAAAGTATATATATCTGCCACAACAAAGAATGAGGCAGCCAAGAAACAAACCACCACAGACTACAAATCACTTGATGGATGGGAAAAGGACACAGGTTAAGAATAACAATCGTTATGATCCTTTATTCAACAAACCAGAATGTTACATCTGTCATAACTATGGGCATAAATATGTTGACTGTCGCTTAAGGAACTATGAACCAAATTTTAATTCCCCTATTGAAAATGTCAAGGTTTGGATGAAGAAAGAAAGTGACAAGTGTGGATTAGTGTTTTCATCTCAAATACAAACAAAACCTTGGTATATAGATAGTGTATGCTCCAAACATATGAAGGGAGACAAAGGTAAGATTATATCTCTAAGTGAAAGCAAATCAGGAAACATAACCTTTGGAAATGATGATACAGGTAAAATAAAGGGTAAAGGGATAGTGAGTTTAAGTAATGGAAAAGGAAAATCCCAAGATGTTTTGCTTGTAGATGGGATGAAACATAATCTGCTCAGTGTAAGTCAAATGTGTGACAGAGGATGAAAAATGGTGTTCACGTCCAAGGACTGCAAGATAAAGTCTGCAAAATCAGGACAAGTGGTGGCCAAAGGCATAAGGACAAAAAATAATGTATATGTGTTGAAAGAAGATAGAGAAGAGTGTCATCTAAGCAAACATGATGAAATCTGGTTATGGCATAGGAGACTTGGACATATAAACTTTGATCACTTAATCAAGCTCAAAAATATTGAGGTAGTAAAAGATCTTCCAAGACTATCAAAACCCCAAGATTCTATGTGTAAACCCTGCCAAGTAGGAAAGCTAACTAGGACATAGTTTAAGTCCAAGAGATCTACTTCAACAGAGAAACCACTCCAACTATTTCATATGGATTTATGTGGAGCATCAATATAGGAAGGCACATGAAAACAAAACTACTTCATGCTGATCATTGATGATTACTCCAGACTTACTTGGGTTTCCTTTCTCAAGGAAAAAGATGAAGCATTTGAGAAGTTTAAAATATTTAAGGCTTTAACTGAGAATCAAACAGGAAAGAGGTTAAAGGAAGTAATATCAGACAAAGGAGGAGAGTTTATGTCAAGTGATTTCAAGGAATTCTATGATAAGCATGGGATCAAGAGAGAATACACAATCCCAAGAACTCCACAACAAAATGGAGTAGTTGAGAGGTAAAATAGAACAGTGCAGCAAATGGCCAGGTCAATGATGAATGAGAATAACATTGGTCAAACCTAGTAGGTAGAAGCAATACAAAAAAGAATCCATGTTCTTAACAAAGCCCACCTCAGACCACAAAGTGACAAGACACCTTATGAACTGTGGTATGGGAGACCTGCTTCAATCAAACACTTCAAAGTCTTTGGGAGTAAATGTTACATAAAGAATAATGATGAGAAACTTGGAAAATATGATGATAGGGCTAATGAAGGTATATTCTTAGGGTATGTTACAAACAGTAAAGAATGCAACTGCTATAATAAGAGGTTGCATAAAATGGTTGACAGTATTGACATAAAATTTGATGAAGGAATCCCAACAAGAGAGGTGTACAATAATGAGTCTTCTACAGAGGACACAACTAAAGCTGAAGATGAACAGGTCCAAGAATCAGAAAATGAAGACTCTGAATCAGATGAAGACATAGATACTTAGACAGACTCAAATCAGCAGAAAACTTCAAATTCCTCCTCCAGGATCACTCAAAAGAATCATCCTACAAGTTAGATAATTGGTAAAAAAGACAAAGGTGTACAAACCAGGAGAAAGATAATCAAAAACACTAAACAATCACATATATATTTCATATCCATGCTAGAACCCAATAATTTTGATGAAGATAGCAAAGATGACCATTGGGTTAAAGAAATGAATGATGAACTTGATCAGAATGAGAAAAACAATATGTGGGAGATGGTTCATAGACTTGAAGGTAAAAATATCATTGGTTCCAAATGGATCTTTAAGAATAAGTTGAATGAGCAAGGACAGGTTTTCAGGAACAAATCAAGATTGGTTTGTAAAGGATATGCTCAAATAGAAGGACTGGATTTTGATGAAACATTTGCGCCCATAGAAAGATTAGAAAGTATTAGAATATTTCTTGCCTATGCTTGTCATAAAAGGTTTAAAGTCTATCAAATGGATGTCAAGTCAGCTTTTCTAAATGGAGATTTAAATGAAGAAGTCTATATGGAACAACCAGAGGGTTTCAAACTATTTGATAACCCTGACTTAGTATGCAAGCTAAAGAAATATTTATATGGGTTAAAAAAAGCCCCTCGTGCCTGGTATCAAAGACTGGATATGTATCTCAAAGACAAAGGGTTCAAGAGAGGAATAGTTGACAACAATCTATATATCAAAATAGAGGATAATGCTTTTCTCATTGTGTTGGTATATGTAGATGACATCATCTTCGAATGTAATAAGGATTCATTGGTACAATGGTTTTCTTCTGCCATGGAGTCTGACTTTGAAATGTCTATGATAGGTGAATTGCCATTTTTTTCTTAGTCTACAAATTACTCAGAGGTCTGAAGGGATGTTCATTTCTCAACAAAAATATCTAAGAGAAATGTTGAAAAGGTTTCAAATGGAAGATTCTAAACCTATGGGCACACCTATGGTTACTGGAATAAAATTAAGCAAGGATGATGACTCACCTGATGTTGATCAAAGTTCATATAGGTCAATGATAAGAAGTCTGTTTTACATCAAAACATCTCGTCCTGACATAATGCATGTTGTTGGGATGGTAGGAAGATATCAGTCTGCACCAAAACAAAGTCATTTTCTAGTTGTCAAAAGGATATTCATATATTTAAAAGAAACAATGAAGTCAAGATTCAAGACTCTTCAACACAGGAGTCTCGAAGTGCTGAAATGTGAAATGCCAAAAATCCCGAAACAGGCACATCAACTGGAGTTTCGGATATCGGGAGTTGGAGGAGTCAAGATTCGAGACTCTTCATCACAGGAGTCCCGAAGTCGCAAAATGCGAAACGTCGAAACACCTTGCTGTGTAGATTTCAGATACCAGGAGATGGAGCGTCAAAACACTTCATCACAAGGAATGCCGGAATGTCGAAATGCCGAAATGCGAAAAACACCTTTTGGTGTTGGTTTCGAATACCAGGAGTTGGAGTGTCGAAACACTTTGCAACAGGAATGTTGAAATGGAAAAACACCGAAATGCATTTTCGAATAAGGCTATGGTCATCGTCAGTGGTCACATCATCGAAGAGTTGTAGAGAAGAGCTTGAAGAGACAAGCTCCATTAGTTTGGGACATTGAGAGTCGAGACGACTAATCATAGAATCCTCGAAATGCAAAATGTAAAATACATGTTCAGAATTGGCCCTTGGTCATAATCCATGGTCACATTGACGAAGGCTCAAGGGAGGAGGTAGCATGAAGCTAATCTCCATTTCGGAGATCATGACTTGGAGAGTCGAGATGCCTCACCACAAGGATGCCGAAAAGTTGAATGTCGGAATGCCGAAACCCCGAAACGCCGAATTGCGAAATGGAGAAATAAGTGCGAGAACCATCATTTATGATCCAATGATGTGGGTTATTTAGGAATATGATCGAAGGGCTATTGTTTCTCTTCACAGTTAATCGACTAGTGGCGATTCAGTTGCTGAAGAGGTCTTTGGAGGTTCACATTGTAACTGCTAGAAACCACTAATGGCTTATGCCAGAGGACTCGAAGAGACTTCTGTGTGATTTCCAGAAGAGCTGAAGAGTCTCAAGGAATCTTCTAGTGGAATGAAGATTGTTCGTAGTGGCAATTGACAGATGGATCTAACTGCCAAAGAAGCTGAAGAGTTGCAATGATGATTAGGCAGAGCACTCGACATGGAGAGAGCATGTAGAAGCATGGAAAGATAGCATGCACAAGGTGCATAGAGAGTATAAGTATGCAGAATAAAGAAGAGATGGGTTGTTGTTGTTGAGATGGATTTAGGAGTGTAGAAGGAGGAGTGTGCAGTAGCTGAAATACAGAGAAGATGAATGGTACATTGAATGGACATGGCGCATAGAGAATAAAAGGCAGAAGCACAGAAAGCGCAAGGCATGTGTGCAGCAAGAAAGTGAGACACTAAAGGAAGGTTGAGGTTCTCTTGTAGATAAAAACCGAAGATCAGAAATCGCAAGAAGATGTAGACAGAGAAACACTTATACAGGAGAGCAGAGCAACATAGCAGAATAGTGATAAGCCTGGAAAGCCAATGATTACTATTGTATCACTGTGATAAATTTATATATAGAAAACTTTATATTTTAGGGTGGAAGGGAGGTGCTAGGGAGGAATTTTGTCCTCAGAGGTTCAAGTGGGTGCTTGAACACAGGGAGTTGTAGCTTCCATCTGGTTGTAGCCAGAGAAACCAAGGTGGCAGGTTGGTGCAAGGGAGAATTGTTGTTCTCTGTTATACAGGTTGGTGCCTGTGTGACTAGAAGTTGGTGCTTCCATCCAGTTGGTGCTGGAACACTTAGGGAGTTGGTTATTCCTTCTAGTGGGTGCTAGAGAAACCGAGGAGTTGGTGCTTCCTTCTAGTTGATGCTAGAGAAATCAAAGAGTTGGTTGTCTCAGCAAGTAGCATCTTTCAAAACAGAGGTTGTAGCCTCATTATGAATTGGTGCTCATAAGTATGATAATGTACAGAATGTAAAGAATACTTATCATATAAAAAAGAAGAGGTTTTTACCCTTTATGGGTTTCCTCAGGAAATATTTGTCTCTGTGTATCCCTTATGTGTGAATGATGTTGAATGTTATATTGCTTACTTCCCTGCATTATTGTGATTGTCATTGAGTTCTCTGTAAAGAATTTAAAATAAGAATAATTGTTTAAGCACAGTAACAATTGATTCACCCCCCCCCTCTCAGTTGTCGAACAACCTTATCTGATCACGATCTCCTCTTCTGTTTTTTCCTTCACAATTATTGAATATTATTTGATGCTTGAAGGTAGAAGGTCTTCTTTGAGATACATTTATTTTGTAATCGTGTTCTCGAGTCCTCTCCAACACTAGTTGTTTATTTTGCATGCTTATGATTGGATTATTTTATTCTTTTCTTGTTGACATGGAGATTAACCTCTTCTCTGTGTACGTTTTTGTTGAAACACGCACTGACACTGAGAAGGGGGGGTGTGAATCAATGTATGAAACTTTTGACTTCTTTTCACACTTTCATAGATTAACTAAATTAATTGAATAATACATATGCAGCTCAATTAATTATTCATAACATGTGTAACAAAAACTGCATGAAGTAGATAAAATATCTTTCTTTTATTTATTTAACTTGAATGAATACAAAAAAAATCAATCATTTTATTTATTTTTATTGAATGAATAGAAATTAATTTTGTATGAAGCGCTTCCTTCAACCCAATGTTCAAATGACCATGGGCTCAAAACCACAGGCTTATCCATTTAAGTGTTGTTCCTCTCTCATGAGACCAGAACTTATGACCAAATGCAAGTCCTAAAAGGCATTAATCAGACGATTTCAACATTATCCTTGAGAATAAAACAAATCGACGATCAAGACTTAATATGTTGTTGAGTGGATGATTTTCATTCACTCTCAGACTTCAGTGATTCGTGACTCCATACTTTGTATTCTTCCAATTCTCCTGAAGTAAATTCTGTCGGAGTGCATATCATCACTTCTCTGATTAATAACCTTCAGATGTCCAGGAGCTAGGACTATAGGCTTAGGTGAAAGGTAGTTCTAGATTTTCGGGTATTAGGCTATTCATGACTCCAAGACTCTAAGTTACTCAAAATATGAAGCATTTCAATCCCTCCAAAGGTTTTACCTGTCGAATAAGTCATAAATTTGTGGTGACCACTTGCTTTCAGTTAAATCCTCATGCTTATTCTATTCATTCACTATGCTTGATCAATGTTTGAGAATGCTCCCGAAGTGGCTCAACATTTAGAGTTACTTTGTGATTCCGTACTTCGGTGATTAGATGATAAAGTAATATTATATATCCTTGAAGTTAGTGATCCCAGATTTGCGTGGCTTGTTAACGTCACTGTTGACGTGGCACTGGTTGAGTGGTTGCCATGTGTCATTCATGACTTTCGTATACCTAAAGTGCCAACTAGACCTTCACACTTTTCACCATCTGATTGGGCCATGTGTCCTTGCTGATGTGGTATTGCTGACGTGGATCTTCTGAAGTGTCATATGTATTTTTCCTTTGGATCATTACTCTATATCGTACGGTCTAATTTTCACCTGAATTCTTGATCCAATGACCCTCATTCACTTCAGGACTTCGGGGCTCTGGCCTTCGGGTAAAATTACTTGTTTCATAATCCTTTTCTGCAAAGTGGTCAACACCAAAGTTGACCACCATTGAACCCACCTATCCTCATCCAACGATCACCATGCATTTCCTAGATCTGATGGCCCTCATTCACTTCATGACTTCAGGGATTCGGCCTTCGAGTGAACTTACACGTTTCAGACTCTTTTTAGCCGAAGTGGTCAACACCAAAGTTGACCACAATTGGACCCTCCTATCCTCATCCAATGATCACCATGAATTTCCTAGATATGATGGCCCTTATTTACTTTGGGACTTTGGGGATTTCAATACTTTGTTTCTTATGGGGTCCGCTTATCCTGTCCTTCCACTTAGTTCTATCTAACAATTCAGAAAGATCCCGAACTGATCTAATGGTTGAGATCTCACTTGAATTTACTCCACAAAATCTTATGGATCTTATTTAATCTCTCTCGATTTATGATTCTATCTTGATCCAATTATCCATAATGCTACTACTCCAAATCTAACAGTTGATATTTAATCCTTCCCAGTCTCTGACTTCACCTTGATCTGATGGTTGTTGGGATTTCTATGGGATTTTGATCGACAAATGACATATTTTTCGACTGTAATAGAGTTTCCTTACGATTCTTGAAGGATTTCTATAATGTTCCCCGCCATCCCAAGTCAGGGGCATGCTACCTCAATTATGCTTTGTTCAATCTCTGATACCAATTTGTAACATTCCCCCCCATCCCGGGTCTGGGATATGCTACCTCAATTCTTCTCTATTCAATCTTTGATACCAATTTGTAACCACCCCAGCCTCCCAGGCTGGGTCACTCCACCTTACAGAAATACTCACTTTCATTTATGGAAGATATCATACTTAATAAATTAAAAACAAACATCTACTTTTTTTTAACATACAAAGAAATATGTGGAAACGTACAGTAAATAGACACATGTGTAACATACAACATGTAAGAAGGCCACCAACTATGTGCATACCTTCCACAAACCTCCCAGCCTTAGACCATGTTGTTCCAAGCTATCAACAGTGGGTCACCCCCAAGCTAGGACTAAACTTCACCCAGGGTAGAGGGAATCCTAGGCTAGGATGAGGTTACAAAGTCGACATGAAGGATTCTGTCCCCATGAGTCCACTCATGTCCACAACTTATAGTCCCTCATTCCACACATATCTATCCCACTTCAGGGAGTGTGCCCCTTCTCTCCTCGACTATCCTTCGATTGCTCCACTCCCCTTCTAGGGATTTGGCAACAGGCAAGACATGAATTCTCAGAGCACTCCAATTTCCATGATTCTCCCTCTAGGAAAATCACTTCCCCAATAACCTCTCTCACCTGAAGATATTTTCTCACAAGCCTAAAAACCTTCTTCTTCAGTCCAACTCCTGGGCCAATCCAGTCCGGGTAATAACAACAACAAATTGAAGTGTCATCTCTGGTAATGATATAAAGCCACACCATTCCAAAGAAAAGAATGGGTAGAAACAAAAAAATGTTTAGGGTACAATATGGCTTAGGCACTAGGAAATCGTGTTATGATTCACAAGAAAAGTACGAGTTATCTTCACGTAGTTTGCAGGTTTTTGAGCTTGCATGAATGTTGTGTAGGTCTATGATGAAGAGGATGGATAAATGTGTGAGTCCCTGAGTGTGTGGGAAAACATCCCAAGAATGTTGAGTGAACCCCCTCCAATGAACTTATTTCCCTCATAAAACTGCATGTGCCAAGATTGACACATGGCTCTCTTGGGAGCTCATTCCTCCCCACTTGGAGTTCTTTCCTTTCCCCAAGGAACTTAGGATAACATGACTCATTTCCCAAACCTTAGTATTTTAGGAATATATTATAATATTCCCTTAGAGATAATCCCACAATATTATCCCTTTTCCTAACCTCCTATCTCCCTTCCCTTTCCCTTCCTAGTGGAGCTTAGTCCGCCATAAATCTTTCTTCGTGGTCAGTCTACACACAACGATGTTTTATATTAATGATATGAGTATTTACATATACAAAAATTAGGCTCCCTGGCCTTCACCATCTAGACTCTCTGGCCTAATAAACACATAAGCCTCCTAGCTTATAAACACTTGTCTCACCAACCTATAAACATAAATAAAATTTGGCATGGGATCAACCTTGGGGTATTACAATCCCCTCCCCTTATTTATGCACTGTCCTCAATGCATCATATTTACATATTACAACAAGATCTTCAAAAATATTAAAAAAGATGCGGGTATTATGCGCGCATAACATCTTCATGCTCCCAAGTTGCATCCTCAGGACCGTACCAGGTCCATTGGACCTTTACAATCTCTATGGCTCGATTCCAAATATTCTTGATTTTCCAGTCCAGAATGCATACCAGATGCACTTGAAAAGTGCCTTCTTGCTCCACCTGAATCACATTCCAATCAATAACATAATTATCATCATGTATATATTTCTTAAGAAATTATACATGGAATGCATTATGAATGGTCATATATGTAGGTAATGCAAGCATATAAGCTACATGCCAATCCTTTCTAAGATTTCAAATGGCCCACAGTAACAAGCTGCCAATTTGGAACAGTTTCCCAACTTCAAGGAACTTCTATTAGCCTTCACTTTCAGAAACACATGATCACCAATACAAAATTATCTATGAATTCTTCCCCTATCAGTATAGCTTTTCTTCCTGTCTTGAGCAACCTTTAAATTATTCTTTATATTTTACATCTTCTCTTCCATTTCTCTGAGAAACTCTAGCCCAACCACTTCTCTATCATCTGGGTTGTCCCAACTTATTAGTTTGTTGCACTTTTTTCCATAAAGTGCCTCAAATGGGCTCATCTTCAGAGATGCTTGGTACCGATTGTTGTAGGATAATTCTACCAAGTGTAGATAATCCTCCCAATTTGATGTTTTTTCCATCACATACATTCTTAACATATCCTCTATCACTCAGTTCACCCTTTCTATTTTCCCATCAAACTCAGGATGATAAGTTGTGTTGACATTTAGATTTGTTCTGAGCCCTTTGAATAATCCCTTCCAGAACTTTGAGTTAAAATTTGGGTCTCTGTCAGAAACAATTGCCTTGGGCATGCCATGCAAGTGTGCTAATTCCCTCATATAAATATCAATAACATTGGTTGTCTTGTGGATAATCTTCATTGGAATGAAATGAGCAAATTTAGTAAGATTTTCCACCACCACCATAATTGAATCATGATGCTTGCTTGTTCTGGGAAATTTGGTGATGAAATCCATTGTCACCACTTCCCACTTCCACTCAGGAATGAGAAATGACTACAACAACCCAACTAGGTTTCTCTTCTCATCCTTGACCTTTTGACACTCTAGAAATTTAGCAATGTACTCAACAATTTACGTCTTCATGCCTAACCAATAGTATCGGCTCTTGATAGATGCAACCATTTTATGATATCTTGGGTGTCCAGTGTAAGGTACATTATGCATATCATTCAATATCATACTCCTCAATTCATGAGAATTGGGTACATTAATTATGTTCCTGTACAAGATAATTTCACCATTTCCCAATTTATAATCTTTAACCTTCTGCTGCATTTTACCTTTCTGTAATTTTGTTACTATCTCCATGTACTGCAAATATGCTTTTCTAGCCTCAAAAATTATTCCTTTAATATCAATTTGATACATTCTAATGGTTTTAGCATGCAATTCATGCACTCTCCTATTGAGTGCATCAACCACTTTGTTCTATTTTCCTTTGATGTGCTTGATATCAAAGACACTCACAGAGAAACTCTAACCATCTAATTTGTCTGGAATTTAGAGTTGGTTGATCAAATAGATATTTCAAATCATTATGGTATGTCCTCATATCAAATATGTTTCCCATGATGTAGTGTATCCACTTCTTTAAGGTGTTCACTATGGCCACCAACTCCAAATCATGAGTGGCATAGAGCCTTTCATTCTCTTTCAATTTTCTAGATTCAAAACATACCATAAAACCATTTTGACTAAGGACTCCACCAACTACTTCCTTGCATGCATCTATGCATACCATGACATATTCGTTCAGATCAGAAATCCTTAGAATTGGAGCACTGGTTAACAACTTCTTCAAATACTGGAAGCTATTTTCACACTCTCTTGTCCACTGAAACTTCACCCCCTCCCTTTGCAAGGAAGCAATCAGGTGAGAAATCCTTGAAAACCTTGCAATGAATATTCTATAGTAGCCATCTAGACCCATGAAGGATCTGACTTCTGTCACATTCTTAGGTGTTTTCCACCCTTTAATAGCTTCAATATTTTCAGGGTCCATTGTTATCCCTTCTTTGAATATGATATGCCCCAAATAGTGAATTTGGTTCTGACAAAATGAGCACTTGCTCAATTTGGCATACAATTGGTGCTCTCTTAAGACTTATAACACCATCCTCAATTGATGCTCATGATATTCTTCTAACTTGGAATATACAAGGATGCCATCCAAAAATACAATGACAAACTTGTATAAGTATTCCTGAAAAAGACCATTCATTAAGCACATGAAAACAACTTGTGAATTTGATAGACCAAATGGAACCACTCTGAATTCATAATGACTATACCTTGTCCTGAAGGCGGTCTTGCTAATGTCCTCATCTCTGATCCTTACTTGATGGTATCCTGACCTGAGATCAATCTTTGAGAACGTCTTGGCATCCTTTAACCGATCAAAGAGATCATCAATTCTTGGAAAAGGATACTTGTTATTTATAGTTACTTTGTTCAATTGTCTGAAGTCAATGCACAATATCAATGTCCCATATTTCTTCTTCACAAATAAAACTAGGGAGCCCCAAGGTGACACACTTGGGTGTATATACCCCTTCTTTAGAAGTTCTTCAAGATGCATTTGTAGTTCCTTCAGCTCTGGTGTACTCATCCTGTAGGGAGTTTTGGATAGTGGAGATCCTATAGGAATTAATTTTATAGAGAAATCAATATCTCTCTTTGGGGGTAGCCCTGGTATCTCCTTGAACACATCCTCAAAATTTTTCAGGACTGCATGACACTCGAGGTTTGACACCTTATCCTTAGGTGCTTCCTCCATATGACTTGAAATTATTTGGTATCCCTTCCTGTAACACTTCTTCAACTACATTTTTGAGCTCTCTCAGATAGTAAATTCCCTGGGAATTCCTTCGATTGTTCTTGGGATCCCTTCCCCATTCAGGAAAGTAAATTCCTTTTTCTGACAGTCTAATAAATCATGGTGTTGGTCCAACCAATCCATACCAATTAGACAGTCATATGAACCCAAGGGAAAGATGTTCAAATCTTCCTTAGTACTTATCCCATTTATGTCCACTAGACATGATTTAACTAGCTCAACAACTTTTTTGTTGGCTCCCGTAGCCAGTTTCACCAACCAAGATTTCCCATGCTTGCTTCTTGGAAATTACAATCTTTCCACTACCTTAGGATCTATATAGCTATGAATGGCTCATGAATCTATTAAAATAGTAAAGGAATGGTTATTGATCATACCTTTTACTTCAATCATGTGTGATTGAAATTCAACTTGCTTGTTGTCTAGGTTTGCATAGATCCTTGGAACACTTTTTCCCATGTCCTCCACTGTTTTAGCTTGTTGTACATTGTGGAAAGATCTCACTTTATCTTTTCTATGAGGACAGTCTCTATACAAATGATCTCATTTACAACCCTAACATTGAATGGGTGTCTGTCTTGGCCTTTTCTCACCTATCTCAGTCATTTTGGGCTCTCTAGGGGGTTTTTGTCCTTGAGGACTGTTTCTAAAAAATGGTGGCTTGTTCCCCTTCTTCCTCTATTCCCTCTTAAAAAATTTCTTGTCTTATGAATCTCTTTGGAAAGTAGGCTTTCCCTTATTCTAATCATATAATCACTTGACTCTTCTTATGGTTTCCTCCAAATTTTTAGGATTATAATATTGAATTTGATCACTGATGAAAGATGGAAGCCCACTCAAGTATCTCTGGATCTTAACTGTCTCATCCTTGATGAAGGAGACATACTTCAACAATTCTAAAAATATCATTTCATACTCATCAATGGTCATGCTACCCATTTTGAGTTCAAAGAACTCTTTCATGTTTTCATCATAATACCTCTTAGTTAAGTATTTATTCTCAAAATGCTTCTTAAATTCCTTCAAGTAACATTTTTATCTTTAATGTGTTGCATCTGCACAAGATGGTCCCACCACACAGATGCCTTTTCTTTCAGATGATAAATAGAAATTCTTCCTTCCACATGAGAATAATAATTATGTAGTTGGAAATATTTTATCCTGCCCAACAAACATGTCTCAACATCTTCATCTTTCTTTCGCTCTCCATCAAAAGTAGGAGGTTTGATCTTGTTCATTTCTCCTCTCAATTCATCCACCCCAGAGCTCTTATGCTTCCTGGAAGGGGATGGAATTGAGTTTCTATGTTCTCTCCTTTTGGAATTTCTTTGAGGGTGATGGTGATGTCTGTTATTACTCCCAGATCTTCCTTTTTCCTCAGGGGTCATGTGGCTTCTTGATTTTCTAGAGCCACTCTCCTTATCCAACTTCTTTTCAATTATTTCTAGGCTCTGTATTAACTTCATGCTAAAGTATTCCTTCTTCTCTTTGGCTTTCATAATCCTTTCATTATCATCCTTGTGTATTTGGACATCTGTCTGCAATTTTCTAACGATATCAACTACATTAATGTCTTCCTCCTTTCCTTCTCCATGTCCATTGGATTTGGTTCCTTCCATACCCAAATGGACATTCATCCCTCTGATTTCATCTTATTGACTTTAGACTAACTGTTTATCATCCATCTCTCTGCACTTTATGCTGATCTGATCTGACCAATTCTGTTGTTAATTATGCAAAATGTGCAACCAACAGAACCTTGTCAGGTTAATTGATTCAACATTTTATAAAACACATGAACCATTTTGGTTCAATAACCTATCAAAAATATTTCCTCTGATTTTATAAGTAATTGTCTGATCAATCCCCTTTTCTGGGTGAAAAAATATGTTTTGTTGTCCCAGACCTTTCCAATGATTGCTTCCTTGCTCAATTCTTAGCTTTGATCATAAAGATATGGTCCTTTGGAACTTGTGCTTTTTATCTGATGCACTCCTTGTGCAACTGATCTCTTTCCTATGAGGAAAAGGGTTCTTATTTCTTTGTTGGATCCTATCATAAAGTTCCCACATCTTCAGTACCTATTATGATGAAGATCCGAACTAGACGAAACCCACAGGCTTCCTTCCTAACCCCTTTTTCATTCTTTAAAACAATTTTTGGGCATTTAGCCCCTTTTATTTGGCCCCTAGTCTCATGTGACCATAGCTTGTGACCCAGTGCTAACAAATAGGAAATTATATGGAGCGTCGAGACTTCAGGGCTCCTTAACTTCGGAGGTTCTCTCAACTCCAAACTTCTAATTCCACGTAACTGGAAAAACCATTGATTTCTCGATCACTTTAAGATCGACGGTCTTGGTTGATTGTGGAACTCAAACATGCTCGTGGTTTAAAAAAAACCTTGAATTTCGCAATGGAAAGATGTGTGATGGAGAAGAAATCATCATCCATCGTTGATCTTCCTCCCAATGGATATTTACGATCTCGGTTGATTGCGGAATGTGAAATAGCCCCCTCGTTAATTTGTCGTTGGATTTTCGCAATCGTTCCCATCCCTTGATCTATTTCACATGGATCCAATAGTCATGATCTCACACATTACTGATGTAGAATTTCTCCACGTATCCTCTCCTGATCAATGGTTGAGATTAACTTTGTCCCTTCATATCTCTCGAATCAAAGAAACTTGCAACTCAAATCCTCTAGAATACCATGTCTCTGGACCTTGGGATCTAGTGCCACGTGTCCACTATAATTAATGGATGAGATGGACTCCGACCTTCGGGCCTTCAAGATTCCTCAACCCCAACTACACATTCCTTGAATCCTCCGAAATTCCAAGTCTCCAGACTACGGGTGTTAGCGATATTTCTTGTAAGGGGGCTAGAATGCAAAGGAATGGGTTAAAACCCACTTGTCCTAAGTTTGAAATGCTTACGCACCTGTGGTAAGCTACAAGCAAGTTTGGGCGACATAAATTCCCGCACCCAGATCAACGACGCTCAAGGCTATTCCAGAACCCCCCTGCCTTTCTACCTTTAAGCGGAAGGGGGGGGGGGTCCAGAATCGAAGGCGCACCTCTTCGATGGTCCTGATCCGAGTGCCCGGATCAACGACGCTCAAGGCTATTCCAGACCCCCCTTGCCTTTCTACCTTTAAGCCAAGGGGGGGGGGGTCTGGAATCGGACACGTAGCTTCCCAACGTCCGAGATCCAAGCGCCCGGATCAACGACTCTCGCGTGACCTCATCCTCCTCAGCTGCTCTATGTTTAACCAACGTGGGCCCTTCCCCCGTTATGTCATATTCCAGAGCCACCTTTCCCCTGTTTCCGTGTATCATCTGTCCTTCTCCACTCTTTATTCTAGGTGTTCTTTTCCCCATATCATCATCCACTGACCACCTACCATGTGTCCCGCTCCCCTCCACATCAGCTTCCCACTAAAATGCACCCATCACATCTCCTCTCCTGCCTCCTCTGCTTATCTCCTTTTGCCATGTGTCTCCCCTGTAACCTCTCTCTCCCCCTCATCTCTTCATGCCTCGCCCTCATATATTTGGCGCCACTATTCCCGTCATGCACCCCATTCTTCGTGTTGGCCTCCACGTCTATTCATCACATCGTTCAGCCAATCCAGGTGGCAGCACGAAGGGCCGTCCAAGTCCCCGATGTGCCGAGTTGGCCGGACCATCCTCAATCCCAAAGAAGCAGATATTGAAGCGGTTGGTGGTGGTTAGACATCATCTCCGCCATAATGGGAAAGTCCGGTGATGAATTAAAGACACGTTGATTCGCCCACGGAGCTGTCACAAGTCCGATTGCATCTGCCGTTGGTGCACAATGATTCAAAGATTGTAGGCACAGATTGTCAGAAGCCATGCAGATGCAATGTGTTTAATGCGACGTCTCGGTTTTGTTGTCGTTGTTATTTTGAGTATATGTAGGAGTTTTCTCCATTTTTGTATCTATCGATGGTAGAGCAAAGCTCCCAACTATAAAGTTTTAACAACCATTCTGGTTTCCTGGTTATGCATCTATGTTTGAGATTTCTTGTTTTATGACAAACAATTTTCCTTTTCCATCTATGTTTCGTCTCATGCGAGAGAGTTCATGATCGAATGCTTCGCATGAATTAGCATAGTTATGTTATGATAAATGATTTATTGTTGCATTATTGTTTTCTCTGGTTCCCTGCATTTGGGTGTAAGAAGATCTTGCCTTCATATGCCTACTCTCATAGTCTGTTAGGAACCTGACATTTATAAAAGTCCCCTGCACTCTTCTTATACAAGTCGTCCACCTACTCACCTTTATTACAACTCACTGTTTGGAGTTTCTCTAATACCTCACTCGCTCATGCATGCCCGACCTAGTTTCAGAGTTGAGACAATATTGTTCTGAGTTTCCTCCCATTTGATCACTCCTTTATAACAAATCGTGACATTAAACTGATTGGTGTCAGGCTCAGCTCCTGCAAGCAATCCAGGAGAGACTTCTGACGCTAACATTTCTGAAACTCTTATACCTCATGATCTTTCCATTACCACCCAGGAGCTCTCTCAGCACCCCTCTAGCACTCTATACATGAAATCCATGTGGAATTTTTAATTCAATTCCTCAAACATGACCCATCTAGGTTCAATGTTGAAACCTCAGGATTTCATACCAATTTGTAACTTTCCCCGCCTTCCCAGGTCCGAGGCATGCTACCTCGATAATTCTATGTTCAATCTCTAATACCAATTTGTAACATTCCCTGCCATCCTAGGTTCGGGGCATGCTACCTCACTTCTTTTATGTTCAATATTTGATACCAATTTGTAACCACCCCAGCCTCCCAGGCCGGGTCACTCCACCTTATAGAAAGACTCACTTTCATTTGCGAAAGATATCATACTTAATAAATTAAAAACAAACATCTACTTTATGTTAACATACAAAGAAATATGTGGAAACGTACAATAAATAAACACATGTAATTAAGCATACATAAGATTAATTTTGTTTAATAAGGCCACCAATTGCATGCATGCCTTCTACGAACCTCCCATCCTTATACCATGCTACTCCAAGCTATCAACAACAGGTCACCCCTGAGATGGGACTAAAATCCACCCAGGGTAAAGGGAATCCTAGGCTAGGTTGAGGTTACAAAGTCTACATGAAGGATTATGTCCCTAGGAGTCCACTCACATCCACAGCTTATATTCCCTCATTCCCGAAATGCATGTCCCACCCTAAGGAGTGTGCCCCTTCTCTTCTCGACAATCCTTCGGTTGCTCCACTCCCCTTCCACATCTTCAACAACAGGCCAGACATGAATTCTGAGAGAATTCCAACTATCATGGGGCTCCCTCTGGGAAAATAAATTCCCCAACAACCTCTCTCACCTAGAGATATTTTCTCACATGTCAGACAACCTGCTTCTTTAGTCCACATCCCGGGAAAATCCAGTCCGGGTAATAACAACAATAAATTCGGGTGTTGACTCTAGTAATGAAAACAAGCCACACCATTCTAGAGAAAAGAATGGGAAGAAAAAACAAAATGTCTAGGGTGTGATATGGATCAAGCATTGGGAAATCATGTTATGCTTCACAGGAAAAGTATAAGTTAGCTTCAAGGGGTTTGCAGGTTTTCGAGCTTGCATGAATGTTGCAAAGGTCTATGATGAAGAGGATGGCTCAGTGTGTGAGTCCCTAATTGCATGGGAAAACATCCCAATAATGTTGAGTGAAGCCCCTCCAACGAACTGATTTCCCTCATAAAATTGCATGTGCCAATATTGACACATGGCTCTCTTGGGAGCTTGTTCCTCCCCACTTGGAGTTCGTTCCTTTCCCCAAAGGAACTTAGGATAATAGGAGTCATTTCCAAAACCTTAGTATTTTAGGAATATATTATAATATTCCCTTAGAGATAAGCTCATAATCTTATCCCTTTTCCTAGACTCTTATCCCCCTTCCTTTCCCTTCCCAATGGAGCTTAGTCCCTCATAACTCTTTCTTTGTGGTCGGTCTACAAGCAACAATTTTTTATATTAATGATATGGGTATTTACATATACAAAAATTAGGCTCCCTGGCCTTCAACATCTAGGATCTCTGGCCTAATAAACACATAAGCCTCCTAGATTATAAACACTTGGCTCACCAGCCTATAAAGATAAATACAATTTACCAGGGGCTCAGCCTTAGGGTATTACAGTTTCAATGTTCTTCTCTCTAATCTATTCATCGCTATTTCTCCTGATCTTTTAATAACTATTTGTGCATTCTTTTATGCACTGATGTTTATTTGCTAACCCTCCTAAGCTCTTAATTCCTTGTGCATTTTTACTCCTTTTGTACATCGATTATATGCATGCTACCTCTCTTGATATTTAGGAACATACGATCAATGTTGACCCCATCGTGATCAACAATGATCAAAAATTTATTCTACCCCAAGGTGATCTACCTCTTCCCCAAAGTGATCCTCCTTTTTATTTGTTTACTGTACATGTTTGACTCATGTCGCCATCAATGACAACACACAATCAATAATGCCAACAGTTTTCTTGTATCCTAGTCTAGAGTTGTCATAGTATGGATTTTGAATGTTGATTATTTCATCCAATGTTTTGGTATTGTTCTGGTGCATGTCCTTCTTCTGAAGTTCCTTTCTTAGCGAGACTATTTTTTCTTCCAATCTCTCCTTCATTTTCTCTCTTTCTTCCAACTGGTTTTTGAGTGTTTCTTCAATTCTTCTAGGTTCTTCTACTTGGACCTTTAGATTCATAATCATCTACCAGTTATTTTCATAGTTTTTGTTGGAATTTTGAGAACCCTCCTTGAGTTTGATCAATTCTTCCTTGAGTGACTTGTTTTTATTCCTTTTTCTTTTTATCTCACTTAAGGTTCTAATTAGTTTTCTTCAATATCTACTTCACCTTCTTCTTAATCACTTTCAAAGGTTTCTTTCTGAGTTTCCATTTCCATGAAAAGAAATATTTCTGAGTCATTGTCACTATCATCATCTTCATCAGATGAGGAACTGTCTTCTCTTGAGTAGAGGCATTTCTTGAAAACTTTTCTTTTATCTCCTTTCTTGTTTCCCTTTTGATATTTATTTTCTTTCTTGCAAACCTCTTCTTCATCACTATCTAAATTATTAGAATAAAGAAATTTCGTAGAAAAATGGCCAATTTTACCACAATTAAAGCACATTAAGGGATGCATACCTTTGTACCTTCTACTTCCTTTCTTCAACTTCCTCAAAAATTTGGCTATTTATTCATCTTCATCTAAGTCATTGTTGTAGTTGCAGTTTGAATTTGACTTTTTCTTATTCTTCTTTGTCTTCTTGGATTCTTTGAAAGTTTCTTCCTTCCTAGATGGATTATCCTACTCTTTTATCATTTCATAAGCTATAAGGATTCCATGTAACTCGTCCATGCTCAATATAACAAGGTCTTCTCTTTCTTCTAGGGATGAAAAATTAGGATCAACTATCATTGGAAGATACCTTAGTAGCTTTTGAACAATCACTGGTTCTTTGATTTCTTTTCCTAAGCCTTTAATAATGTTCACTATTTCACCAACTCATAGAAAAAAATCTACAATAGTTTCATCTTCCTTCATTTTCAGTTGTTCAAATTGACCTCTATAAGTTTGAAGCTTGACCCCTTTGAATTTGGCATATCCTTTATAAAAAAATTCGAGTTTGTCCTGAATACCCTTTACAGAGTCACAATGCATAACCTTGACATATAGTGAACTAGCCAGGCCACTTAGAATAACATTTGTAGCCTTCAAATTGTTCTCAAAAAATTTCTTTCCATATTTATCTATTGGGGGAGTGGTAGGTACCTTGTATTCGTCTACAAGTTCTTGCCAGACATCAAATCCTTATGTTTACAAAAGTGTTTTCATCCTTATATTCTAGAAGGAATAGTTCTAACCATCAAATAATGCCATTCCATTCTTAGTTCACTCCATGATCTACCTTCCACTGGTTAGACTATTTCTAAAGGACCTTCTCTTATACCAATTTTTGGAATATTCACCAATACTGGGGGGGGTGAATTAGCATTGAGCAATTTTTACCATTTTTAATCACAACATGTGAACATTAAATTATCAACAATTTGATTCACTTATGATTTCATTTAACATGTCATGAACATATAACCATAAATAGTACCATTCAACAATGCATCACATAATACACATTGGACAAGAGATTTTACGTGGAAAACCAATTGGGAGAAAACCATGGAATGTTTTCTTATATATTAGATCACATTCATAGGAAGCACCTGTTGGAATATTCACCAATACTGAGAGGGGGGGGGTGAATCAGTATTGAGAACTATTTACCATTTTCAATCACAACATTAACTTATCAATGTTTCCATTCACTTCTGATTGAATTTAACATATCATAAACATATAACCATAAACAATGCATCACATCATAACCACATATACACAATACACAAGAATTTTACGTGGAAACCCAAATGGGAGAAAACCAGAAAACAATTTCTTATATATATCAATATTACATTCATAGGAAGCACCAACTTCCAAATTCTCCAAAACCAATTGGAAGGAGGCTCCAACCTCCTGTTTACATACTCTAACCTGAAGGAAGATACAACTCCCCAAATTCTCCAGCTCCAATTGGAAGGAGGATCCAACACCCTAATTTACAGGATCCAACCTAAATGAAGATACAACTCCATGTGTTCTCTAGAGCCAACTGAAAAGAGGTTGTTGGTTTTATTTATCCTTCTCTTATACTTCTAGGGCTGACCCAGGTTCATATCTCAACAGGTTTCCAACAAAACACTCTAAAAATATCAACCCTCCTGGTAAACTAGAAGGAAACACAACGCACAGAGTGCACTATGTAGTCTCACCTGAGATATCTTTATGGGCGACTCCAATACTCATATATTTGTAGTCTAGGAATGAGTGGGGATCTAGGAGTGTATTCTATCTCCTTCATGCATTAATCTTGTTATTCATTCAAGTATTTCTAGGAATCATTCATCTTTAGGCTCATGCATGCATTCTAATACATCTTATTAATCATTCATTCATAAGATAACTATTAACAAGAAGTAAGCACTCAATAAACATCACATATAACACATGTTTTATCATGGTTCATCCCTTCCTGGGCTACATCCACAAATATTTGGCTTCTCTTCTCTTTTATTTAGTCTGTTGTAAAATATGGCATTGCGTGCATTACATATTCCATCATACAATCATAATGAGGTTAAAGAAACTCTGTGAGGTAGACTAGATCACACCAGGCTCCTCATCCTTTGACCTAACCCTAAAAAATATGGCTTACTTGGCTCTTTTATTTCCTTATTACAATCATAATAACCAATATCATCTCACTGAACTTCTTTTACATCAAACTTACAACTATTGAATCCTTAACCTAGACCTCCTAGTTTCTTATTTATATTATTCTAAAGGATTATAGCCATTACAATATTTTTCAAAAACCCTAACCCTATCATGGTTAGACTTGCCTACCTTCTCACCTTGCATGCTTTTTTTCCTCATGTGTGTTGCTTTTCCTCATGCATGCTACTTTTCCTGCCAGTTGTTCTTCTCCAAAATTAGGCTTGCGGTTAAAATAAACTTCCTTATCAAAATAGGCATGTGCCCAAAAGTACCTGAACACTAACATGTGGCTTGTCCTGAGACACTTTGGTGGTGCATGCTCCCTGAACAACCTCTTCCAAGATGTTGAATTTTCCTTCTAGCTCTTCCCCTTTTTCTCTGCCTTGCACATCTTTCAATGTGATCTCTTCTACTCTCTACATTGTGATGTTCTCCTTGAGATATTTTGCGCTCTCAACATGATCCTGAGCCATTATCATATTTTCCATCTCCATTTTCACAATAAATTGCGTTGCTTTCTCTTGGATAGGTTCTAACTAGGATAGCCTTTCTTGCTTATTATTCTGCGTAGTCTTTAGTTCTTCCTATAGGGTATTCATCTCCTGTGCGCCCTTCACTCGCTTTGTGATTCTCATGAAATTTTTCCTCTGCTTCAGATTCTGCATTTCAGTGTTGATTACCTCCTCTTGTTGATCTAGTTGATGGACCCTATCATATTCTTCTAACATTGTCCATAGTTGTGCAGTCTTGTCAAACAATTGTGTGACCTTTTCAATTTATTTCTGCTTCACTTCCACTTGCAGGGCTTTCTGTTGTTCCCTTTTAGAAATAACTTATGGAGGATTAGTTGGGGTTAATTTTTCTTTAAGACCCTTTATCTCCTTCTTGTAGTTCTCGAGCATATGCGCAATGATTTTCCAAATTGCTCATGGCTTCCTGTACATTTTCTGGAATCATTCTAAAGACTTCCTTCAAATTCTTATCTAACTTATTTGTACGTTGTTTCTCCTGGTTTGTCTCGAAATTTACCTTCTCGACTACCAGTTCTAGGGAATCCTTTCCATTCCTAGTTTCCTGCAATTTTGTCACATTTGTCCTTGCACGCGATTGGACTTCCTGCGTGACGTTGACTTGCAGTTTGTACAGTGCCTTTGTTAGTATCTTTGCTAGTATCAACTATACATTTGCCATATATTTAACTGGTGTCTGGGCTATAGCCTTATCCATCTGCAACATATCTGATGTTACTTGAAATCTTGGACTCACCTGCACTATGGTCTGGATGGTGTCTTCTTCATTTGGCGCAATCCTTTCCTTTTCTTTTTTTGCTGAGGAGATGGGTTTTGTTCCCCTATCATTCCTTTACACTTTTTTTTATTTGTTCTAGGACTTGCCTAATATCGTCCAACTCATTTTCTATCCTTCCTCTTTGGTGTTTGACCTCTTCAAATTCCTCTGTTGCATGATCCTGTACTCTCTCTGCGACAAGATCAAAATCATCCTCGATGATTATGTACTCAGGTATCTTCTTATGAGCCTTGGCCTTCTTGCGTGGCCACCTTGTATGTATAATTGGATGCTTGGGTGGAACTATTTATTGTGGAGTGGTTTCCAAAGGGGTTTCCTGTGTCATTGTGTCTCCCCTTCCTTTTTCTTCTTGTGTCGGAGCAATGTCCTTCTTCCCTGACTGTGCATCCTTCTTTGGATCACTTCCCTCCTTCTTTTTTGTTGGTTTCTAACTAGGCTAACCCTACTGTGTTGGATTTTTGGGTGCAACGTTGTATCCTGCAGGTGTCTTGGATGATCCTACTTCCACTTCCTTTCCCTTTTCCATGTCCTTGGTGATGAATGGGATCATCCAATCATCCTGCTAGTCTCGCATCGCCATTTCAACTTCCACTACCTTGATCCATAAAAAAAGTTGCAGCCATTCTTTTGATGGATCCCTGCATGCTTGGATTCAGTATTGTGGTGCATAGCCCTAAATTTGGATATACCTTGATATTGCGTGATCAATTTTGGAGTGATCCTCCAGGTGTTGGATATATTTTCCTAATTGTCACTGAGATACTACGTAAAGGTACTCACATTACCACTTCTTCTCTTGGGGTCCGACGTGCTTCCCATGGATGTGTACCGCGTTATGCGTCAGTAACCTACTCTATCGCAAAAATAAGAGTAGGGAAGCTCTTTCCACCCGATTAGTGCTATCAGAATCAACAACCAAGAATAGTTTAACATTGTTCCCAACTCCTGCGCATCCTTGCAGTCGTTGAGGAACATGTTCAATAGATATGGGGCATGTTATCACTCTGTAATTTCCCTTGGATAAGGGAGGGAAACCATGCAGGTAAACACAAACCACTTTAGGTTGTATTCTGACCTATAGAACTAGAGAGGGCTCTCTCAAATATGTAAAGACTGAAAATACTCAAAAATATTTAGCAATGAACACACAGAAGTCATATTTTGCAATATTATAGGTTTTTGAAGTTTAAAGGAGTTGGTAAGACAAGATCAAAGAAGAAAACATTGGGAAATGGAGTCATTATCTGATATTAAATATATTGAGTCAATAGCTGGTGATGTACTCTCTAAAAACAAAGGCAAAGTCGGTGATGTTTTTCAACAAATAAACAATATTGAGATGGCAGTAAGAAAGAGAGAAGGAAAACCCATTACACTAAGAGAACCTAACAAAGGGTGAGTTCTTAATGTAACTTTAGAAGAAAAAATATAAAGGATATATATCACCATGGACAGAGCATCAAATACAGATGAATTCTACACATTAAATCCTTAACACATAAACAAGTATTTACTACATGAATGGAGCATAATATAAAGATGAATTCCAAAAATATACTCTCAGTCAAATACTGGAAGAGAATAAGCATTAATGGAAATTATCATTTACAAAGGAAAATACATACTTAGAACATCATTGTGATGAATCTCTTCTTCATGAAAATATTGTACTTCTATATTAACTCATAAAATATTTAGGAAAAATGATACACAATCCAATAGCTTTCTTCTCTAGCTGAAGGTCGAACCCCCCTCCTTTTCTAATCAAAATTAAAAAATATATATAGAAAGAATTATTCCCCAAGTTGAGGAGGTCGAATGCAACCATTTCCCTTCATTTTTGGATCTAGTTACATCAAAATAGGAACAAACTAAAAACTGTCTGCTAAGAAATAAGAATCAATTTGTTGGAAAATAGGGATCAAAGATAACAACATATCTCTCGAATCACAATAGATGTTACAAAAATGGGAGAGGGTTTTGGATATGAACCCATTATTGAGAAAACCCTCTTCTAGTGTTTGAAAATTATTATCCATATTCTTGAGATATGTGCCCAAAGATAATAACTAAAACTGGAAATCATTAAATATTTAAATATGAAAAATAGGCTGAAAATATCCCTTCGAATATCCAAAAATATGGTAGTTGTGAAAAAACTGAGAGAGGATTTTGTTATTGGGTCTGCTATTGATAAAATCCTCTTTGGGTTTAAAGAAAAACATCTCTAGTTGTTTGAAACATGATCTTGAAGTTGACCTCAAAAACAATGTGCACTGCAGACTTTGCATAGAGAGGTTTCTTTTCGGGTTTTCTTCATATGGTTGATCACTGAGAGATGTATGAAGTTCATTTAATATCATATTTAATTTTTTAAACATAATTCTAAGCCCTAAACCATTTATCTTCCTTCAAAGCATCAAATTCTTCATCAAGGCTCTAAAACCCCAAATACTTCAAGATTGCAAATTGAGGCTTAGTTTCAATAAACGATATAACCTGCATGTATTTATGTGCTGAAGAAGCATCTACACCACTTTCAAACTTGTCTTGATCATCCAATTTGATTCTTTCATCATGAAATCCCATTTTCTGCAAAAAATGATACCTATAACACTTGCATAGCGTGCTGATGCAACTTGTTGTGAAACTGTAAGCTACAACACTTGCATAGTGTGTTTTCACAACAAAATTTCTTCAGTTGGTATTTTTTTATTTTCTCTCAAACCATAAATTAGGTCCGGATGAATTTTGGTCACTAACTTAATATCATCACAATTCTTCTACTGGAGAAATTTGAGAAAAACGCAGTTCACGGATCTCGAGAAAATTTGAAAATGGATATAGATGACTATGGCTCATTTCTAAAAAATAGTGAAGCATTCTGACCTGAAATTAAGTGAGATTATTCATATTACCTTCATGCATATCCTATAAAACTTTCATGGAAAGCGCACGATTTAAGAGTTATGATAAAAATGAACTTGTGTATTGTGTGATCACTACACAAGTTCTGTTTTCCCCTATTTCCACGAAACCCACGTGAAAAACTTTTACTAATGGTTGAAATGTGATGTCCCAAGTCCCAGTACATTATATGTGCTAACATTTGGCTCCTACTGGGGATTCTATCCTCCCTGTGAGGCGAAAAATAACCCGTCGACCCATGAATTATCCATTGGGCTACTCCCAAACTCAACTTTCCAACTGTAACCTATAACCTGCTCTCTTGCTGACCTGAAATCAATCCCATTGAAATCCAAACCTGATCTGAAAATACTACTGCAACTGAAAAATGCACAAACTAAAAACCATACTGCAATCTAAAAGATGAAAATAAAATCTAAAAGTTAAAACTGAAACATGTTGAAAAATATGCTTACCCAACAAGCTTATTTTCACACATATCTACCCTAATTTGTTGACCACAAGTTTCGAATTAAGTCATATCAAATTTCTAGTGAAGCCAATCAAGTAGTTGCTCACATAATTTTACTTCTTGACTGTGCTTGAACATAATGGACACTAGAATTTGTGATGGAAAGGGAAACACATAATACTTATGTTTCTCACAGTGGAGACATGGATTTGAATTTAAGATGAAAAATCCTTCCATATATTCATCTACAACATCATAGAAATCATGGATTCCATAGTTTATTTGTTGATGCCCAGGACATTCTACAATTTGGTTTTTGAAATTGGATATTTCACATGTGCTTTCTATGTTAAACCATTGTTTCAATTGTGCATTATCAAACTCATGTTCAAACACAAAAAATTCCTCAATATTGAGAACTGAGGGTAGCACTACCTCCTCTTGTCTCAACTGGAAAAGGATTTCAAAAGGTTGACTCTGATATTGGACATTGTGGGATTGAATTTGAATCTCTAAAACCTCAATATCTTTCTAAAAGTCCTTCGAAAACTCTTGTAAAAAGAGGATCTTGGCTTCTGAGCTAGATTTGCATGACTTTAAGTAAGAAGACAAAAATGCAGGAAAGTTTTCATCACCCTCATCATCAATGCACATATTGTTCCATTCTCTAAAACCTTGAATGGAAGGAGAGTCTTCCACAAACTTTGCCTCCTCCATCCATGTTTCCAAAAATACAACCCAACAAGTTGTAATAGTTCTAATAGATCTAACATGCAAACCTTCATCCCAACTCCTACACTTCCCTTGGAATGAATCATAAAAAAGTCTAATGAAAACATCTTCATGCTTGACTCTAAGAAACTCAGTCAAGTCACGAAAGTTTGAGATATGATTCAAAGTCAAACTCAGATCATCTCCACTAAATTTTGGACCATTTCTTAAAAGAAAATTGTCCTTGGGTAAAAGATTCAGGAAACCATAAATCTATGAAAATTCCAAACATGCATACCTTGAAATAATTGTAGCAGCATCTGAGTTCTTCATCAAATCCATTGGAGTCACTAGTACCTTCTTCAAGATTTAAAACCTTCAGACAATGGAGTTGCCTTTGATATTTTATCATCTGGATACAACTGATAACAAGGTCGCCAGGTGGATGATTTACAACCTCCTTGTGTATGACTGTTGTCCACCATCAACAGTTAGATCGAAACTTTGTCATTTATCCCAGGGAAGATTTCACCTTTGGTCCTCGAAAACGATGCCAAAATGTTATCACTCTGTAATTTCCCCTGGTTTTGGGAGGGAAACCATTGAGGTAACCACAAACCACTTTAGGTTGTATTCTGACCTATACATCTAAAGAGGACTCTCTCAAATATGTAAATACTGAAAATACTTAAAAAGATTTAGCAATGAGCACATAGAGGTTAGATTATGCAATATTATAGGTTTTTTGAAATTTAAATGAGTTTGTAAGACAATCCCAAATAATAAAACATTGGGAAATGGAGTCAAGGTCTGATCTTAAATATGTTGAGTTAATAGATGGTGATATAATCTCTGAAAACAAAGGCAAAGTAGGTGATGTTTTTCAACAAATAAACAATATTAAGATGGAAGTAGAAAAGAGAGAAGGACAACCCATTACACTAAGAGCACCTAACAAAGGATGAGTTCTTAATGTAACTTTAGAAAAAAAAATAGAAAGGAGATAGATCACCATGGATAGAGCACCAAATATAGATGAATTATGCACATGAAATCGTTAACACATAAACAAGTATTTACTACATGAATGGAGCATCAGATAAATATGAATTCCAAAAATATACTCTCAGTCAAATACTGGAATAGAATAAACATTAATGGAAATGAGCATTTACAAAGCAAAAGACATACTTAGAACATCACCGTGATGAATCTTTGCTTCATGAAAGTATTGTACTTATGTATTAAATCATAAAATATTCAGGAAAAATGATACATAGTCCAATAACTTTCTTCTCCAGCTGAAGGTCGAACCCCCCACCTTTGCTAATAAAAACTAAAAAATATATAGGAATAATTCTTCCCCAAGATGAGGAGGTTGAATTCAACCATTTTTCTTCATTTTTGGATTTAGTTACATCAAAATAGGAACAAACTCAAAAATGTCTGCTAAGAAATAGGAATCAATTTGTTGGAAAATAGGGATCAAAATAACATCATATCTCTCGAATAACGATAGATGTTAGAAAATCGGGAGAGGTTTTTGGAGTTGAAACCATTATTGAGAAAAAAATCTTCCTGTTTTTGAAAATTATTCTCCATATTCTCGGGATCTGTGCCCAAAGATAATAACTAAAACACGAAATCATTAAATATTTAAATATGAAAAATAGGCTGAAAAGATTCCTTTGAATATCCCAAAATATGACAAATGTACAAAAACTGAGAGAGGATTTTGTTATTGGGACTATTATTGACAAAATCGTAATTGGGTTTTTCAAAAAACATCTCTAGTTGTTCGAAACATGATCTTGAGGTTGACCTCAAAAACAGTGTGCCCTGCAAACTTTGCGTAGCAAGGTTGCACAACGAGGGTTATTTTTGTGTTTCCTTCATATGGTTGATCACTGCAAGCTATATGAAGGCCATTTACTATCATATTTATTTATTTTTAAATTATGTTGAGCCCCTAAACCATTTATCTTCCTTCAAAGAATCAAATTCTTCATTAAGGTTCTAAAACTCCAAATACTTTAAGATTGCAAACCAAGGCTTAGTTTCAATAAATGATATAACCTGGATGTATTTATGTGTTGAAGAAACTTCTACACCACTTTCAAACTTGTCTTGATCATCCAATCGGATTGTTTCATCATGAAATCCCATTTCCTGCAAAAAACTAATACCTACAGCACTTGTGTAGCGTGCTGATGCAACTTGTTGTGAAACTGTGAGCTACAACACTTGTGTAGTGTGTTTGCACAACAAAGTTTTCGTATTTGGTATTTTTTTATTTTATCTCAAATAGTAAACTGGTTCTAGATTAATTTTGGTCAGAAACTTAATATCACTATGATTCTTCTACTGGAGAAGTTTGGGAAAAACACAGTTCATGGAACTTGATATAATTCAAAAATGGATGTAGATGAAGGTGGACCATTTCTTGAAAATAGTGAAGAATTTTAACCTGAAATTAAGTGATATTATTCATATTACCTTCATGCATATCCTATAAAAATTTCACGGAAAATGGGCGCACGATTTGAGAGTTATGATAAAAATGCACTTGAGTAGTATGTGATCACTATGAAAGTTTTGTTTTCTCCTGTTTCCATGAAACTCGCATGAAAACCTTCTGTTTATGGTTGAAATGTGAGGTCCAAAGTCCCAGTATAGTATATGTGCTAATAGGTCCCAACTAAGTATGGTGTCATTTGCGCACTGAGCTACAACTGTGACAACCCTTGTAGGGACCTCCTCTTTGCAACACTTACATAGCAATTTGCATGCCATTGGTTTTGTGGCCATCCTGGTGGATGAGTCACTGATTATTTTGATGATAATCTTACACAAGCCTGCTATAGAGGGAAAACCCCTCTACGGACTACACCAAGGGTCTAAAGTGTAGGTAGAGCTAACCGTCTAAAGTCTCCTACTTTTAATCAATATCCCACCATTACCCCACAATTATACATGAAAGACAAGAGAGAGGGATCCAGTAGGCCTACCTTAAACTCTGTGTCTGGTATCGATCCTTTTGCACTTATTTTTTTCCTGACTGCAAGAATCCTCCCAAGGCTGACTTGCATTCACCAAAATACAAACAAGAAACTACAAGAATGCATTCTACATATGGATTAGTTGGTTAGACATCATAAATGAGAAATGTAAACAAATCATATAAGTTTAAGACGTCATTTGGAAAGATGGAAAAGATTGCTTCTTTATATTAATCTCACAAAAGTAGCTTACAACATGAGACCAACACTACTCCTCGAACTTGGTCCTAGGCTCCTCTTCACCATGCACCAACTGCTTCCATGTCTTCTTCTCCTCTTCAATTCTCTCTTAGGGAAATGGCAAGGGATTTGCAATTGGGGCAAAGGGGGATTGATAAAATGGGCATATTTTCTTTTCTCTCATGCTTCTTTTTGAGATAGGACCCCAACCCCTTCTTTTATAGGCCAAAAGAGATAGTAACGGTTGGGGTAACTGGCTATGGGCGATCAAATGGTTAAGTAATGGCCCAGAAAATAGTATCCTTTGCAATTTCCATTTTTCGTGATATTATGTGAGTGTACATGGGTTGTAGTGGGTCAGCAGGCATGTGTATGCGGGCAGTAGTGGTGCAGGTCACGTACACCTTCAAAACAATGATTTTTAGAAGAGCTTGTTCAGTGATGGATTGGAAAATATAGCAAGTTAGATGGCTTGATGCCAGGTATACATGTCTGGTGTAATTTAGGGTTATAACTTATGCCCCCTAATGTGTGAGGTTAGAAGAGCATCTAATGGTTGAAATACATTACAAATCTTCACCAATGTACAAAGAAAGTGAGCACGGGGACCAGAGTTCAGGAGGTGCCATCTGCAAAAATAACAATTTGTCTCATCGATGCGGGCATACCCATGCTCGCGATGAAATAAAATCATGGTTTCCAATCAAATACACTGCATATCCATGTCATATAACTATATAAAGTGTAGTCATGAGAAGTACACAACGGATTTATATCTCAAAATCAATATATATACATGTATGGTATCCATATTTAAGAAGCCAATGATGCCTGATGGTTGGAGATGAGGTCTTTAGATCTCGAGCAACAACTTCAAAATATTCAAAACTTGGGTAGGAGTGTAATATTAGTGTACGACTTCACTACCCATAGGTCTTTGATGGCTCCTCAGGAACACACAAGAGGATCTTGGTGATCAGTGCAAATAACTTCATTGATTTTGAACAAGGACATGATTGGTCTTTCAGGGCAGTCGGGCATGAGGATAAGAGACAAACTGTAGAAGGGCCGACTCAAGTTTAATAAGACTTCCCTTGGATGAGAGCACAACAAAAGATGAGACTCAAGCAACATGGCATTGACATAAGTTGATGATGCAGGAGGCAATGTGAACTCTCCATATGTTTGGAAGGGTAACCAAATGGAGGACACAACTCTATGTAGTGAAAACAAATTCCTAGGGTCATATTGAATCCTAGGGCTTGACGAACAAACATAAGGATGTGCTTTGTCCAAGGATGACTCATTGTGATTTCAACAAAAAGAAAATACTTTTCCCTTCCTCTTTTTGGGGTATATTTGATTTTTTTGTCCTTTTCAATAATTCTAGGAAGCTTGAAAAAGAATAAAAAATGCTACGTTACAAAGGAGGATCGAGTGTCGCAGACATACTAGTTTCAAGTGCAAGGAACACATGGATGCTCAGAGAAAGGGGACATATGCAGGAAAAGGACACTTGGGAAAAATCCTCCATGGGTCAAGGTGTCAAGACGCAGAGGCAAAGTGCTACAAGGCTTGTGTATAAGGCATGCCTCAAATGGTTCAGTTGAGAGAAACATGGAGCTGGCATTAGGCCAAAGACACAAGAATGCAAATGTGATTAATAAGACACAATTCTAACGTCCTTCGATGTAATTTTAATCATCCCAGAGAAGGTATGCTAGGTGTTTTTCCATGTTGAGAGAGTCTGAAAAAACAAACCGTAAAATAGGACTCCACTGGGGTACCTTTTTCTAAGGTAGTCTAGTTGGCTTGAAAAAGGGATAAACTAGCACCGAACAAACGTCTATTCAAAATTATTTTAATGAGTGTGACAAAGACAAGATCACTCAACAATCTTTTCATATTTAAGGAGTCTAAAAAGAGCTCAACTATGGACTCAGTAAGGGACATTCTCTGGACCGATTTAACGAGTGTGAAGAAACAAGGTCACTCGACCATCTTTTCAATTTTAGGGAGTCTGAAAAGAGCTTAACTATGGACTCCGTGGGGGTTCCTTTTTCATAAATTTAGTCCCTCGGGCCCGAAAAAGGGTTAAATCTATACCTGAGAATACTCTTCTAGAGAATTGAGGCTCCTAGAGTATACCTTTGTTCGTTCAAATGACCGTCCATACCGAAAAAGGGGTAAGCTATCGTCAGACAAATGTGCCTTCAAATTTCAGTTTAGCAAGCATGAAGGGAAACAAGATTGCTCGACAATCTTTTCATGTTTAAAGGGTTTGAAAAGGGCTTAAAAGAAGACCCGTTGTGTTTTGGGAGTCCCGAGGGTGAGGTCAAGAGTGATAATGAATCATGCAAATGAGGCTCAAACTCGTAATTAGAAAAAACTACTAAGGACATCCAAGCCTATAGTCATTAACAATGGCATGGACACCAAAATGCAACCAAGATCTACCTAGGGAATCCATGTGAAGGTAGTCTATACCACTAAATTATGACACTTCTAGAGAAGGAATGAAGGTTTTGTGTCGCAATTCGGTGGGATCGATCCTATGGAAAAGCGAAAAAGGACAACGAGGTGCAGCAAGTAGAGGTGGAATCCTATCTTATATGCACAAAGCTAGAAAAATGAATTTTTACCAAATGACCTTTAAAACTGACCCAAATCTCGAAAAAAATCCTAAATACCCAAAGTAACACTTATCGTAACATCCCCTGAGAAACTCAAGTACCATAGTAAATTATTTTCAAGCTAGAAAAAATGACAAAAAGGGTCCAAAAAATGACAAAAAGGGGCCAAAAAGTCTATAAATAGAAAGATGGAAACTCATTATCACCATTGTAAATTGAGAATTGACCAAAAGTAAACAAACACCCCTTTGCTAAAATAGTTGATTCTGGGAGCTTCAGTGGACGAAACGAACTTCTGTTTGGACCAAGTAAGTACACACTCATCTCTCTTGCATTTCCTTCATCCTTTTTTGCATTTATTTTTGTGTTTTGGTGGGGCGCTAACACTTAAAGAGGTCAGCCCTATGTGTACATGGTCTTTCCAAGCACAACCTGCATGTACAAATGGGAAGAAGATGTTGGAAGATTGATTGTTGTCATTGATGTCAACCCTAGTCATGGGTTTTGGACCGCAAGATTGATAAAGGTATTTGGAAATGAAGGAAAATGCACATGCATATAAAACACCCATGAATGGATAGTATACATCATGTTGTTTC
>ML781153.1:62044-76952 GCA_009831015.1 Picea engelmannii | reverse complement strand
AGCTACCTTTGGAAGTCATTACTTCCCTTGAACAAAAACTATTGATTATTTCTCATATATTGTGCATGGTGTATTGTGGTGTATTGGTGTAACTCTTATACTATTTTTCATTGCTCATTGGATATAATTGAATGGTTTAAGTACAAGTTGATTTTTTTTTTAAATTGTACTGGATACTGATTCACCCCCCTCTTAGTATCAACAGAAGAAACTTTTCCCATGTGCACACGCAACTGTCCTCAAGACAGCCCACGTACACCCTCAAACAAGTGAAAAAATAAAAAAAACAAGAGTTAACTCTCCATCCACTTGTCATTTTGTAAGATGTGTGTTCATTGGAGAGAGAGGGAGCATGAGGATATTGATTTTTTGGTCTCCGAGGACCCTGCTGCTATCGTTGTTTTGTCACAATGCGGGTTGTTAAATTTCTTCTAGTGTCCGTTTATGAGGGCACAACCCAGGTTGCTAAATGCATTGATAGATTACTAGAATCATGACGTAGAGAAATTCATTCTCAAGAGGTAGTCGTTGACTCCAACGAACTAAGGACATTTACTTCTTGACTGGTCTCTCGAGGAGAGGGGACCCAGTCAACTTGTGTACTTTTCCCCCCAGGCCACACAACATCAAGGAGTTGATTGGACTTCATTGCGAGGATGGTACTGAGAAAGTAAGTTCTCAGGTTCCTATTCATAAGATCAACAACCTATCACTCAAGGTGATAGTTCTACTCATTGTGCAGATTAATGGATCTGCAGATTTACATTAGGCTTCCCAAGCACACATGCATTGTGTAGTACATTGCTTAAATGCATGGATTTTCAACTAGAGTACCACCATGCTAGATTGCATGAAGAGACAACTAACAAAGCGTCGGATATGCAAGCACCATAACTTCAAGTTTGGGACCGTTTTGTGCTCCTTTTTCTTTGAGAGGGTACCCAGTCTCAGTCCTCGAGAGACCATATGAAGTCACGAGGCCTCTCTTCCAGCGCTATGCAAATGGGCAATGTTGTTTCCATGAAAGGGGGGAGGGAGGACCATCGAGGCCTTTGATGAAAAAAAATTTGACTGGTGGTCACGACAGATTCTGACAATAGAGGACTACCCCTATGTCGGGATCAATTTTTCTAGAGATCCTGACATGCCTATACCTGCTGGGGTGGAGCGAGGAGAGATGGGTAAGTTTTCTTTTCAAAGTTATTTAATTTTTATATCTTTTTATATATATCATTTTTTTGTATACCAAAGTATCTAACACTTATGTATATGTTGTGTACATATGTGGGACCAGTGCATCCAACAGACTTCTCAAGGACTAGGCGGTGTCCTCAACCAGAGGCAAGACTAGATGGAGTCGTTGGACCAGCAACAAAAGCAGGGGGGCCTCCAGTCAGAGAGGCTAAGAGAGTATTGAGATGGGTAGAGCAGAACCTTACCTCGCTTACTCGTACAGTCCTTATGGCAGAGATCAAGAATATCCCACTGTCGATGCAACCTCATGTAGTTGGGGTGTCACGAACCTGGGTCTAGCTCTTCTGGCGTTTGGAAAACGTTGTTGTTCACTATGGTAGGGCCAACAGGCCCTTCCCTTAGCTAGGCTATACTACTTATGTGCCGAGAACACTTTTTATATATTTTTTAGGGCATAAGCCTCATGACTCTTACTGGACATATTTTTTAGGCGCTTGCGCCCACCCTTGTACTCTAATATTTTTTGATATATATATGGATATATACTTCTTTTTATGCTTTATGGATTACATCTATTTTACAAATGTATTTACATGTGCGTGTGTGTTTTTTCTTACATGTGTGAAATATGCCAATCTAATACATGATTAGCTAGAGTATCTATGATTTGATTCAATCTCCTAGGAACATGGATATATGTAATGTAATCAAAGATTCGTTCTAAGAGACGTACCCTAAAGAACCATCCGTGTAGTGTAGGATCATAAATGCGGTAAACTCCATTTAATTGAGACACAATGAACTAAGTGTCTAAGTAGACCTGAAGGAGAGAGATACCATGCGACAAAGCATCACGAAGCAACTCTAAGACTGTGATGTATTCAGTGACATTGTTTGTGACGTCACCTAAATAGATACCTTCTAAAGATAGCAACTAGCCCTCAGGTGTGAAAATCACCCAAGCTGTGGAAGCAAGCCTCCGAGTGTGCTGGCTAGCCCCATATACAAACCCAACAAACACCTTTGATTCACTTGACATCTGCCACAGTGAAAAATATGACATAAAAAAATGACACGTCCATAAAACCAAAAAGACAAAAAACTAAAATGAAAATGCATAAGACTATACATATGTTACAAGAAGTCACCCAAGGCGACCCGCCTACAAGTAATACTTCTTGAGGTAGAGCCCATTTCTAGGCTCCGCCAAATAATTTCCCTCAAATTCCACCAGACAATAGGCACCCTTATTTAGAACCTCCTTCATGATGAAATGTCTAAACCACATGGGTTTGAACTTGCCTGCCCCTAGGGGGTCCTTATCTTGGTCATAGACTAGGACAAGGTTGCCTTTAGAGAAAATCCGAGGACGGACGGAATGATCATACTGACACTTGAATTTTTTTTTGTGAGCCTCGTTAGCTAAGGCTACATCCCAACACTGCTCATCGAGTTGCTCAATATATAATAAACGCTCTTCAAGTAGTGAAGTGTCTAGAAATAATTGTACTTCCAACTTTAGAGAGGGGATCTGGAACTCTATAGGCAAGATTGCTTCCATCCTATAAATGAGTTGAAAAGGTGAGAAACTGGTTACAATCTTAACAGACGTTCAGTAGGCCCATAATGTCAAGTACAACATCAAATTCCAATTTGACCTGGCTGAATTGATCATTCACTATAAAATATTCTTAAGGGATTTATTCATATCTTCCACCTAACCATTCTCTTGTGGGTACTAGGGTGATGAATGTTCTTGCCTCAACCCAAGATTTGATGTTAACTTGGACATCATTTTGTTTTGAAAGTGACTGCCATCGTCAATGACAATCTCTCTTGGGATGTTGAACCTTGCTATTATCTGGTTTAAAAAAAAGAGAGTTGTGGTCTCGCCATCATATTTAAACATTGGCATAGCTTCAACCCACTATGTGAAGTAGTCTACTTCTACAATGATATAACAGTGCCCCTTGTGGAAGGAGGGTTGCATGTAGCGTAATCAATCCCCTACTTAGTGAAGGGACCAACTGTGATGACGAGAAACATGGGAGCGGGGTGTGCCCTCATCTTCCGAGAGAAGATCTGAAATGGGTGGCACTTCTTGACCAATTCCACACAATATTTGATTAATGTCAGCCAAAAGTAACCGGCTCATAGAATCTTTTGGGTTTCTTCCAACCCAGACAAATGACTACCACATGCTCCAGTGTGGCAATCGTTAAGCATGATTTATGCATCTTCGTGAGTGAGACACCGCAGAAGGATGCAATCTATACCTCGACGATACAGAGTGTCCTCGAGTATGAGATAGTTCTTGGCCTAATGGTGTATACGACGACGCTCATCACAAGAAGCAGTGGTGGGGCACTTCAAAGTCTGGAGATAGACTAGTATATCTCCATACCAGGGGTCCGAAGACATGATAAAAAACATGTTTCCTTTGATAGTTGACTCTTCGGGTATAACATCACCTAATTGAAGAAGAAGTTCTGAGATGAGTTTCACAAAGACCAACGAATTTTTGGACTTCGCCGAACCAAAATACTAGTCGAATTCCTAGAGGATAACTATCCATCTACTGATCTTTCTGACAATTATATGTCATGTCAACACGTATTGAAATGGATTCACAATGACAATGACAATGGTCTTGCGAAACAAGATGTAATGATGGAACTGTTGGACATCATGGACTGCTGCCAACGCAAGTTTTTCAATGTGGGAATAATTGATTTTCAGTCCAAACAGGCCTCAACTCAGGTAATAAATCACATATTTTGAGAGAAAATCATCCTCCTGAACCAAGACCATACTGATGGTCGACTTCCCAGTGGGCAATTGCAATAAGAAATATTTATTATAATTGGGTGGTCGAAGTAGAGGGGTAGATGTGAGGGCACATTTCAACGCTTTGAAATAGCACTGAGCAGCTTCGTCCCAATGGAAAGGAACGTCCTTCTTCAATAAACACATGAAACCCTTTGTGATCTCAGCATAGTTTGCGATGAAAAGCCGTAAAAAAAAAAATTTTCCTTGTAAACTCTGAAGTTGAGGAATTGTGCACGGGGAAGGAAACTAAACTATCACCTCAACCTTTATAGGATCAACCATGATCCCTATTTTCGAAACTATGAAACCAAGCAGATGACCCGATGTGACGCAAAATTTGCATTTGTTTGGATTCAAGCAGATCTGGTAGTAGCGACATCACTCAAAGATAATTTAGAGGTGTGTGGGATGATCATCTCTCTTGTGATATCGTGACACTAAATCATCAAGATAATCCTAGACTATGTGGTTGAGGTCATGGAAATAAAAATACATGGCCCGCTGAAATGTAGCTCCAACATTTTTCAGACTAAAAGGAATCTTCCAATAAGTGAATGTACCCCACGGATAGATGAAAGTGGTTTTGTGTTGGTCTTCAGGCTTGATCTGTATCTGATTGTATCCCGAAAAACCATCCATGAAAGAAAAGGCTTTGAAACCTGCACTTTCATCGACTATCTGGTCAATAAAGGGCATGGGAAAATTATCCTTTGGACAGGCCTTGTTCAAATCACGGAAGTCCATACATACGCAAATCGTACCCTATTTTTTGTTGACTGGAATAGGATTTGAAACCCATTGAGTCAATTGGACAAGGTAGATGAAACCATCTTGGAGTCATTTCTCTACTTCATCCTTAATAGTTTCTCCTTTCTTAGGATTGATTGGATGAATTTTCTGCTGGACCGGCTTAGCATCAGGGTATGTTGTGATTTCATGTTCGACGATTCTTGGATCTATGCCTAGCATTTCCTCGTAAAACCAGGAAAACACATCGTGCAATTCTTTAAATAAATCTGTGTAGATTCGAATCTCCTTGAGGGAGCAGTCCGCTCCGACGAAGATATTCTCCATGACGCTAGGGGTTCTGGACATATCGATAGGTTTCGTTTGAGCAATGGTTTCCATATTTCCTTCAGTGTAAACAATGTGCATAGCCAAAGGATTGATAGGACAAGCCTTATCTCTAGTCATATTTAGATTGAATTCACCTACTTCAATTCTTCTTAACTCTGGGAGGAGGTAAGATATGTGATGCAAATCATTCCAGGGTTTGTCTGGACTAGTCATTGCCTCAATAATCACATTGTCTGAGGGAAATACTAAGTCTAAAGAATCACTATTGGTGAGGGAACATTGAGCCCATATAGGCTCAAGAACCATATCTAAATCCTATGTGGGAGTCAGATCAGGGTCGACGGAAGCTTATTGGACTGTAGTGTTGGAAGATTGGTTGTTGTCATTGATGTCAACCCTATTCATGGGTTTTGGACCGCAATATTGATGAAGGTATTTGGACATGAAGGAAAATGCACATGCAGATACAACACCCATGGATGGATAGTATACATCATGTTTCTTTTGGTAGCATGTGGCACATCTCGTGGATCCTCATGGTTGAGGAGAAATGAATTTTTGAAGATGACAAAGTGAATTGAAGAAGGAAGTACATGTAGGCCCTGAAGATAATTAAAGAAAAGAAATACAAAATAAGAAAGTGTCAGCTCGGCCCTAATGTTAAAAGGAAGTGACATAAATGGTATAAATAAACATCATTATACATTCATTTGATACAAGTCGAATTTCAGAGGAAATAAGAAGAAAAGAAGGCCGGATTTCAAGGGAGGATGAAGTCTTTCGGTGATGTGTTCTAAGGTATGTTATTTTCAGGTCATCTTACCATTTTTGCTATAACCTTTTTTCTAGAATGATTCAGATGGTGAAATTGATATGGTATTGAGAATAAATATCAAGGTACCTATGGTAAAAACTTAAGCTCTTGTTTCACTATAATTATGGATATACACTCTGTGGAAGATAGGGTTTGTGACCAGTCCTAAAGCTAGTCAATAAACAGGTGTTCTGGGTAAAATAGTCATAACTTCTTCATCGAGAATCCAAATGAAGTGGGACAAATTTCATTGGAAATCATACAAACTGTAGTTTCATGTGTGCCAGTTTTAGAATCAGATGTTAATTATTGATCATGGGGAATTCTGTGCAAGTTCACTCTCCTGAATAGACCAAAATTGAGTAAAGTCTACCTTTCTTTCTATAACCTCTTGTTGGGGAGGATTCAAGGAGTGAAAATTGGAGGATTTTCAGAGAATAAATTGATTAATATTATCTACAAGATCAGAGTACTCCAAGAATTGAAGAATCACAGAAATTGAAGAAGTCTCAGGAAGCATTATTAGGTTCTATGTGATGATTGGTTGATGGTGATGATTTAATGTAAAGTTTTATTGTCTCTCATATATTCTTGGGTGGAAGGAAGGGGAAAGGATGGAGAGTTAAAATATCTCTTGATATTGGAGGATTTTATCTTCCTCTTGGAGGTTTATCCCTCCCTTTACATTTGGAAGCTGTAGCTACCTTTGGAAGTCATTACTTCCCTTGAACAATAATTATTGATTATTTCTCATATATTGTGCATTGCAAGATACCAGATATAATAAATATGCAGAACATAAATAAAATGCTAGAAATGGCAGAATAACAGTAATATATCCAACATAATCTTCAAAATAACACATAAATGATATAAGAACAACAACAAAAATAACACTTTGATTCAGAAAGCAATGTTCACAGGCCTCTCAGAGGGGGCAACCTCCAATCGAGAAGTGCTTTGTTACAATAATCTCCAAGCTAGGGTTTTCATACCCTTGACCCTTATTTATACTAAATTTGTCTATCAAGAGAAGCATCTAGAGGAAGATCCTTCTAGAAGCAGAAGCTTCTATTAGGTCTTCTTACATCCGCCTTATTCTATTTTATTGAAAGGCCTTATTAATATTGACCTTTATTACATATGAGTATATTGATTTACCTATGTTTGGGTTAGGACCCTAACATGTTCGCCCCCTTAAAAAAAGCGTTGTCCTCAAGTCTTGAGATGTGGAAAATGCTGCAGAATGGTAGCTGGTTCCCAAGTGGCATCTGCTGCATTCGTATCTTTCCATTGGACTAGCACTTCCTTGATGGTTCTTTGATGCAGGCGATGCTCATGCTGGTCCAAAAATGCTTTTGGTTGTAGCCAAATGGATCCTTGTTCAGCTAACTCAGGAAGGTTGGTTTGAATTTGGCACCTAGTTCGAATCACCTTCTTTAAGCATGAAACATGAAAAACTGGATGTAGCTTCGATTGACTGGGCAGAGCTAACTGATATGTGATTTGTCCCACAAGCTTGAGAAATGTATAAGGGCCATAAAATTTGGGCGCTAGCTTCTGACAATGCCCAGCCTTGAGGGAATTTTTCTTGTATGGTTGCAGTCGTAGAAACACCTGATCCCCTTCTGCAAATTGACGTTCAAAGTGACCTTCATTTGCTTGTTGCTTCATGCAATTTTGTGCCATGACCAAGTTCTCTTTAAGGGTATGAAGAATATCCTCTCAAACTGTAAGTGTTTGGTCAACTTCCTGGACCTTCGAGGTGCCCGATAAGTATGAGAGAACTGAAGGTGGCTTTTGTCCATATACCGCTTCAAAAGGAGTCATGCGAGTAGTTGTATGGTAGGAAGTGTTGTACCACCATTCGGCTAGGGGTAGCCATTGAGACCACTGATGTTGTTTTTCAGAGGCAAAACACCTCAGATATGTTTCCCAACACTTGTTGAATACTTCCGTTTGACCAACATTCTGGGGATGATAAGTTGTGTTGAGATGAAATTGGGTGCCCTAGAGCTTAAACAGTTCTTGCCAAAAATTACTTGTGAAAGTTGGGTCACGATCAGAAACAATAGAGTGTGGCATGCCATGAAGCTTGAAGACCTGGTCCATGAAAATTTGAGCCATTGTGGATGTAGTAAATGGGTGTTGAAGAGTGTAGAAATGAGAATACATGGAAAGGAGATCCACAACCACCATTATGACTGATTTAATCCCTGATTTGGGTAAGCTGATAATAAATTCCATAGAGATATCCTTCCAAATAGCCGGTGGAATCGGAAGCGGTTGTAGTGTGCCCAAAGATTTGACTGTTTCTCCGTTGTTGCATTGACACACCTCACATTCAGTGACAAAATCACGGATGTCTTGTTTCATACCATCCCAGAAAAAAGAACGTTTGACTCTGTCATATGTTTTTGTGAACCTTGAGTGCCCTGCTATGGGTGTAGCATGAAGCTCAGAAAGTACCGTGGATTTACGATTTACTGTGGATTTACGATTTGATTGTTTACTTAAATACAAATGGAATTTGTATCTAAGCTCATCCTAGAGCCAAGAGTACCCTGGGGGAGACGGAGCCTTGGTCTGCAATTGCTGGATCAGATGCGAACTTGTGGGATCTTGAAGCCATTCCTGGCACATAGCTTGGAGCCAATCGGGTACAATGAAGGAAAGAGAAAAAAAGGATCCTTCTTCTTCATATTTTCAGGACAGTGCATCTACCACTACATTGTCTTTTCCCTTCTTGTAAATGATCTCATAATAATAACCAAAGATCTTAGTCACCCATTTTTGTTGCTCCTGGTAGGAAATGAATTATTCCAGAAAGTACTTGAGGCTTTGATGGTTGGTCTTGATTTGGAAGCGTTTCCCCAAGAGATAAGGGTGCCACAGATCAACGACATGTAGAATATCCAACATTTCCTTTTCATAAATGGGTTTGCCCAGATTCCTTTCAAACAATTTCTTGTTGGTGAAGGCCATAGGTCGACCCTCTTGCATAAGGACAGTGCCGATTCCTTTCCCTGAGGCATCACATTCCAACACAAAGGTCTTTGTGAAATCAAGAAGGGCCAGAACCAGAGTGGTGCACATGGTCGTCTTCAAGGTTTGCAAAGCTTGAGCAGCGACTGGAGTCCAAGTGAAAGAGTTATTTTTGAGGATAGCAGTGAGAGGTGCTGGAATCTTTTCATAGTTCTTAACAAACTTGTGATAATACCCTATTAAGCCCAGAAATCCACACAATCTTTTGAGATTTTTTCGGTGTGGCCAATCTTGCATAGCTTCAATCTTTTTTGGATCCACCCTAACACCATCCTTGCCAACCAGATGACCCAAGTATTCTACTTCTGAGGCACCAAAAGAACATTTAGACTGTTTCAGGAAAAGTTGGTGCTGGGAGAGGATATGGAGAACTTGATCCACATGAGTAAGATGGTATGTCCAGTTTTTTCTATAGATGAGGATATCATCAAAGAAAACTAAGGCAAAATGACAAAGAAAGGGATGGAAGACATGATTCATGAGGCTTTGTAAGGTGGAGGGGGAATTACACAAGCCAAAGGGCATGACCAAAAACTCATAGTGGCCCTCATGAGTGTGAAAGGCCATCTTGGGAATGACTGCATCTTTCATATGTATATGGTGATAGCCCGAGCAAAGATCAAGTTTAGTAAAGAATTGGGCGCCACTCAATTCATCTAGGAGTTCATCAATGATAGGAATGGGAAATTTGTCTTTAATGGTCAGTTTGTTGAGGGCACAGAAGTCAAGACACATTCTCCAAGAACCTTCTTTCTTTAGGACCATGACTATAGGAGAATATTAAGGGCTTGTACTAGGGTGAATAACAGTTGCATTAAGGAGTTCCTGGACCTTTTTCTCAATTTCATTTTTTTGTGAAAAGGGGTGGCAAGACAGATATTGGGAGGAAGGCTTCCGGGTACCAAGGGAATGGAATGATCATGAACACCGTGGGAAGGAGGGAGGCCTTGAGGAGTGGAAAATACCATTTGATGTTTATAAAGGAGGGCTTGGAGGTCATGCGGCACCGGGGGTGTCTTTGTTGCTTGAATGGCATGGAGTTGGGTAATGACACCAGAATGACCTTTTTTGAGCAGATTTTCCATGCAATGGGAACTAATGACCTCAAGTGAACCAACAGTGATGCCTTGGAATTTATATTGGTGGCCTTCCTGGTCGAATTGAATGGTTAATGACTTAAAATCCATGAGAATGAGACCCAAAGTTCTTATCCATTCTGCACCCATCACAATGTCACAACCACCCATGTCGATAGCAAACATATGGGATTTTAGGTGGTAGTCACCGATTTGGAGATGCACATTTTCACAGTGCCCTCCACATTTCATGGAACCACCATTGGCAATCATGATTTGGAAATTGTTGACAACATGGATGTAGCAATGAGTTTCTTGGGAAATTCGGCGATGAATAAAATTATGAGTGCTTCCACTATCAACCAAAATGATGGCATTTCGATGCTTGATGTAACTGATTAACTTGAGGGTTTGGGGAGCGGAAAAGATAATGAGAGCATTGAGGGAAATGACGGGTTCTCCTTCGGGAAGGTCTAAGGGAGGGGTTATGTCAGTGATTTTAGGTGACTCAGACACAAGGGAAGTTTCAACATCCTCTTCTAAAATATCCTTAGAGATGGCCATAAAAAGATTTTGTTCCTTACACTTGTGGCCCAGGAAATATTTTTCATCACAATTATAAAAAAGGCCTTTGAGTTGGCGTTCAGCCATTTCAGCCCAGGTCAATTTTTGGATTTTTAATGGGGCAGAGGGAGTAGTGGGAGTGACAGGTTTAGGGCGAGGGATAAAGGAGGGTTTTCGGTTTTGAGATGATACAACCTGTTGTGCTTCTTTAGCTCTTTTAGTAGTTTCCACCCAAGTTGAGGGTCGAGCCATGAGGACATGGGCCTGAATCTCCTCCTTGAGGCCACTGATAAAACACTCTTGAAAGAAAGCATCAGTCATGCCCTCTGCTTGAAAAGCCAGGCACTCAAAGGCAACTATGGAGTCTTCTACTGTTCTGGATTGTTTCAACTTTGTCAAATGTCCCAAATGGTTGGTGTCCGTGTCAAAGTGTTCATAAAGCTCAATCACAAATTGGGTCCAAGCAATATACCCTTGATTGAAATTTTTTCTCCATTGCAACCATTTCCAACGTTCTTGATCTAGATGGAGAAAACCATATCGGAGTTTGGCCAAGTCATCTGTAATGTCGTATAAAGAGAAATAATGTTCCATTTGGGTTACCCAAGCAGTGGGGTCTGAGCCATCAAATTTGGTCACGTCCACCCGCGAAAAGTGTATGTCACATTGAAAGTGATTGGACTAAAAGGTATGGGAATGGGAGGAAGTTTCGCCTTCATTCTTTGGAGGTGCTTCAGAGAAATGGTCATCTGTAGGGATCTTCAGTTTGGTGCATAGTGATGCAAAGATAGATTCAAGTTGGGTGGTCAGTTCTTGTTTGACTTCCTCCATTGAGGACTGCATGGCTGTATTTATGGTAGCATTGATGGACGAATCGATGGAGGCAACAATAGCACTGAGTTGTTTCACTTATTTTTGGGTTTCGAGGAAACCAGATTGCATGGTGTTGAAGCGAGCTTCTAGGTCTTGGCTACAAGTATGGGCCATGAGGATGGGTGAACTGAAAAAGGGCGGGCGGGGTCAAAAAATTTTGGCAAAAAATGATATGGATGAATGTGATAAGGGCGGAGAGATGAATCCAATGGAATAGGTCTCAAATAATGGTGAAAAAAATTCCAGACTTTTTTTATTTTATTTACACTTACGGAGTTATACTCCGGTCCGAATAATACTGTAGTGATGAAATCCCCAAATGCTTAACCAGAAAGAGATGTGTATTTACTTGGCAACCCAAACACATTTGCATGGCAATAGATCTAGTCTGTTTTAATTTGTTTATGTTTCTATACCCCAAGGGTTAGGTATTCAAGGGTTCTACAGACAAGGGTTTTCCCTATGCTATAGCTCTCCGATATATGTGTGGGGTACAATAGTAGTACTCGACCCAATATCTTAGGGCACTAACTAAGGAGGATAGATCGTACCCTTAGTCGTACTACCCGACTAACCAGGTACTAGAGAGTATCTTCCCGAGTGCTGTTCTCGGTGACACTATAGTAGTTCAGCCACTGATAGGCTTATCTAAAGAGGGATTCAAGTTATCTAGGACGATATGTACACAGGTGTTGTCTGATGCACTACCACTCAAAGGAGTACCAACAGGGGTTACAAGGGTGGCCAACAAATGTGCGCTTAAGAACCACTTGTATTTCATGCGTGTATGAATCCCTCAACCACAGGTTTTTGTGCATAACAACAGATCTCTGTGGCTTAAAGACGTCGGAATACGTCTCTACCCTGGAAAAAAAAATCCCACAATTTCTGCCAAGGAAAGTGCTCTGATACCACTTGCAAGATACCAGATATAATAAATATGCAGAACATAAATAAAATGCTATAAATGGAAGAATAACAATAATATATCCAGCATAATCTCCAAAATAACACAGAAATAATATAAGAACAACAACAAAAATAACACTTTGATTCAGAAAGCAATGTTCACAGGCCTCTTCGAGGGGGCAACCTCCAATCGAGCAGTGCTATGTTACAATAATATCCAAGCTAGGGTTTTCATACCCTCGACCCTTATTTATACTAAATATGTCTATCAAGAGAAGCATCTAGTGGAATATCCTTCTAGAAGACGAAGATTCTATTAGGTCTTCTTACATTTGCCTTATTCTATTTTATTGAAAGGCCTTATTAATATTGACCTTTATTACATCTGAATATATTGATCTACCTATGTGTGGGTTAGGACCCTAAAATGCATGGTGTATTATGGTGTATTGGTGTAACTCTTATACTATTGTTCATTTCTCATTGGATATATTTGAATGGTTTAAGTATAAGTTGAATTTTTTTTAAAATTGTACTTGATACTGATTCACCCCCCTCTCAGTATCAACAATTGGTATCAGAGCAGGTTGCCTTTAGAACAGTTTAACCACTGGAAGGAAAATCTTGAGCAGAGATGGATGACCATGAGCACATTTCAAATGGGATTCAAAAATTTGATGGAATAAATTATGCATATTAGAGTGATAGAGTGAAAACTTACCTAATGGCTTTGGGAGTAGACATTTGGTACTCAGTTGTAAATGGCTATGTAATCCCAAATAATGCTCCAACCAATCCAAATGAGAAGAATCTTATGAGTTGTAATTCAAAAGGCATACATGCTATTCTAGCAGCATTGGCACCAACCATTGCTAGCAAAGTGATGGGATGAAACACTACTAAAGAGGTATGGGACAAACTCAATAATATCTACGAAGGTGATCCAAAAGTTAAGCAGGTCAAGCTTCAACGACATAGAGAAGAATTTGAAAATTTGAAGATGAATGAAAAGGAAGATATTACAACTTATCTTCTTAGAGTTGATGAATTTTTTAATGCTATCAGAGGACTAGGTGAAGAGATCAATGAATCGTTGGTTATACAAAAAGTGTTGAGATCACTTCTCTTGAAATATGATGCTAAGGTCTCTGCCATTGAAGAAACTAGGGACTTGACCAAAATGACAATGGATGAATTACATGGGACTCTTATGGCATATGAAATGAGAACAGGTATAGAAAGTGACCAGACAAACAATGAAGTAACCTTTAAAGCCATAAAGAAGACAAAAGATAAGGATAACGACCTTGATGAAGAAATAGCAAATTTCGTAAGAAGGTTCCATAAAGGAAGTGGAAGATACAAAGGTAAGTCTCCTCTTAAATGCTTTAATTGTGGTAGAATAGGACATATTGTTGAAAATTGTTACTATAAAAAGAGAACTCTCAACAATAAAAATAGCTTCTACTCCAAGGATGATGACATCTCCTTAGATGAGAGTGATGAAGAAGATAATGATGGAGGAGAAGTCTTTTTCATAACCCAAGAAACCCAGGATGATGATCATAAGAATTCTAAAGAAGAAGATTCAGATGAAGAAACCAACCTTGATTCCTTTTGGGGATACAAAGACAATGCAAAAAGTGAACAAGAAGATGATAATCTTGAAAAGTTGAAGCATGTTGAAACTGAAAATAGCAAGCTTAGAAACACAAACATAATACTAAAAGGTGAATTGAGTAGTTGTGAAGAAGAGAATTACAAGCTTGAAAAGACCATTAATAGCTTGAAGGAACAATTAGAAGATTATGAGAAATTGAAAGCAAAATTGGATCATACAAAAGGGGAGATACTATTGACAACAAAAAAGTTGAAGAGGTTCGAAAAAATCATTGAAAAAATAGATGAGATCCTTAGCAGTCAAAGATCTCCAAATGAAAAGACAAGACTAGGATACAATGACAGTTTGAAGACAACAAAACAAGAGAAGGAAGTTGAAAATGATGAAACCAACACTCCAGAACAAGTTGAACAACAAGATAGAAAACTAGAATTTAGAAGGAATGAGACATGAAGAAGATCCTCTCCCATCATGTATGAAAGCAATTATTATGAAGGAAACTACAGAAGAATAGATTGTGAACCTAGATGGACCACACCACAAAGAAGATCACTTACGCCCAGATATCAAAATTTCTTTCTTGGACATTGTTATACTTGTGGAAATTTTGGACACAAGGCAATCAATTGTAGAATCAATTGTAGATTTTTAATGACAAAAATCAGCAAGCTAATATTATGTCAAACACTTAGCAAGCTAGAGATAATTGTCTTCATAAATTTCATAAATGCATAAAACCCACATTCAGAAATTTCTATAAGCAGAAATACACATTGCTAAGCAAAATATGCAGCAAAAATACACAGTGGACAGCAACCCATAACACGCAGAAATTTAGGCAAATGCCAGGGAAAACTCGAATGTGGGGAAACCCAACGAGAGAGAGAGAGAGAGAGAGAGAGAGAG
>ML781153.1:38361-61891 GCA_009831015.1 Picea engelmannii | reverse complement strand
GAGAGAGATTTATTATTTATCTTTAGGAAAGTACATATCAGCAGCAAAACAACATTTCCAGCCAAGAAAAATACCTCACAGCACCAAATCTGTCCCATAGAAATCTGCCTCATTTTCCATGCCAAAATCGTATCGTTGTCCTGCCTCTTTCATACCTTATTTTCCATGCCCACAGTCCACTATATGGAATGTTCCGTAAGGCCCAAAAACTGCCACCAAAAATCTGAAAATCGCCTCGAAAATTGTGCCAAATCCATACCACTGTATGGAATCGTACGGACTGTACAGACTATATGGATCTGTATAGTATGGCTTCCCACAGCAGAAAACAAAATTTCGGCCAAAAATCATAGAAAATTTATCTCAGGAATCATGCCCACTTTCCTCAAAAAATGTGCCCTCTTTGCTGCTCACTTTCCTCTCTCAATCTTGCTTAGAAAATCTCTCTAAATCTCCTCCCAATATCCTCTCTCGACATTCGACATGTCTTTCACACTACCCAATGCATTCTTTTATAATTTGAAAATGATATTTTTCCCCCAAAAGTGTCTTTTCACCTTCCCCAACCCTAGATCCAAAGGCCAAGATTAGATCTTGCCTTTTCCAAGATCAAGGGTCATGATTCATTCCCTCTAAAATGTCTCATTTAAAATTAAAGTGAATTTCACTTTATTACATAAGTGCTTTATGAAAATAAAGTCACTTTAAAAATAGAAGGTACACTTTATTAGAAAGTCACTTTAATAAAAGAACCACTTAAAACAACTTTATAAAAACTATTACAAAGTTAAGTGTCTGGTAGTGTAAGTACTAAGGTAACATCCGCATACAAGACAAAACATGTGGAGTACCTCAAGAGCTAAAACGATAACATCAATGAAAGGAATAACTATGCAAACTACATGAATGGTGAAAATAGTAGATATGAAAATGTTTGTATACCTTTCAACATAAATTATAATCCATCTGATCCATTAATGGATCAAAATATTATATGTTACAAGTGCAATAATCTTGGTCACAAAGCATGAGATTGCAGAGAGATGAAGGAAGATAATCATATGCCAAATGTATGCATACCAACTACAGCATGGAAAAGGAAAGAAATTCCACACAATGAAAATTATCGAATAGCATTAGTCGCTAAAGAATGCAAAGAAGAAGATGAATGGTTCATAGACAATGGGTGCTCATCTCATATATTCGGAGATCAAAGAAAATTTGCTAGCTTGAAGAAAAAGGGTGGAAATTTTTCATTTGGAGATGACTCATCTACCAAAATACTTGGAAAAGGAACTGTAAATCTTGGAAGTGAAAATGTAAAAGAAGGAAAAGTCCTATTGGTTGAAGATTTGAAGCATAATCTCCTCAGTGTCAGCAAAATGTGTGATCAAGGATACACTCTTACGTTTTACTCCTGAAAATGTAAAATCAGAGAAAATAACTCAGGAAGATTGGTTGCAACTACAACAAGAAGACCGAACAACATATACATCCTAGACATGAAGAAGAGAGAGAATAAAGAAGCCACATAAAAGGATTCCAAGGATAAAGTATTATTGAGTGCCACATCTTTAGGGGGAGCAGCCCAAAGAAGAAGGTTACCTTTTGTCATTAAAATCAGGGGGAGAAGCCATACCCTTTTCCATTGATGTCAAAGAGGGAGAGAAATTGGGATCATGATGATAGGGGGAGCATGAGTGTTTCCATCAATGACAAAGGGGGATATTGTTGGAAGATTGGTTGTTGTCATTGATGTCAACCCTAGTCATGGGTTTTGGACCGCAAGATCGATGAAGGTATTTGGACATGAAGGAAAATGTGCATGAAGATACAACACCCATGGATGGATAGTATACATCATGTTGTTTCCAGTGGTATATGGCATGTCATGTGGATCATCATGGTTGAGGAGAAATGAATTTTTGAATATGACAAAGTGAATTGAAGAAGGAAGTACATGTAGGCCCTGTAGATAATTAAAGAAAAGAATTATAAAATAAGAAAGTGTCAGGTTGGCCCTAATGTTAAAAGGAAGTGACATAAATGGTATAAATAAACATCATTATACATTCATTTGATACAAGTCAAATTTCAGAGGAAATAAGAAGAAAAGAAGGCCGGATTTCAAGGGAGGGTGAAGTCTTTTGGTGATGTGTTCTAAGGTATGTTATTTTCAAGTCATCTTACCATTTTTACTATAAATTTTTTTATAGAACGATTCAGATGGTGAAAGCACTATGGTATTGAGAAGACATATCAAGGTACCTCTGATAAAACATTTATCTCTTGATTCGCTATAATTATGGAGATACACTCTGTGGAAGATAGGGTTTGTGACCAGTCCTGAAGCTAGTCAATAAACAAGTGTTCCAGGTAAAACAATTATAACTTCTTCATCGAGAATCCAAATAAAGTGGGACAAATTTCATTGAAAAGAGTACGAACTGTAATTTCTTTTGTGTGATTTTCAGAATCGGATGTTAATTATTGAGCGCGGGGTATTCTATGCAAGTTCACTCTCCTAAATAGACCAGAATTGAATAAAGTCTACCATTATTTCTATAACCTCTTTTTGGGGAGGATTCAAGGAGTGAAAATTGGAGTTTCAGAGAATACATTGAGTAATATTATCTACAGGATCAGAGTACTCCAAGAATTGAAGAATCACAGAAATTGAAGAAGTCTCAGGAAGCATTATCAGGTTCTATGTGATGATTGGTTGATGGTGATGCTTTAATGTAAATTTTTATTATCTCTCATATATTCTTGGGTGGAAGGAAGGGGAAAGGATGGAGAGTTCAAATCTCTCTTGATATTGGAGGATTGTATCTTCCTCTTGGAGGTTTATCCATCCCTTTACATTTGAAAGCTATAGCTACCTTTGGAAGTCATTACTTCCCTTGAACAATAACTATTGATTATTTCTCATATATTGTGCATGGTGTATTGTGGTGTATTGTTGTAACTCTTATACTATTGATCATTGCTCATTGGATATAGTTGAATGGTTTAAGTATAAGTTGATTTTTTTTTTAAATTGTACTTGATACTGATTCACCCCCCTCTTAGTATCAACATGTATATTACGCAACTTCTATCGCTGACAAAGGAATGGCCATGCTATGGTGCCCTGTCCCTTCCATTGTGGTTGATGGGGAAGGAATATTCCATGGATCGTTAAAGTAATTCATGAGAAACGATGAGATTTGAAAGATTTTGGCCCTAGGCTGGTCGGGGATATCTAACATGTAATGTAAATTGTCAGTTGTAGGCGGGTAATTGAAGGTACCCATCAAAGGTGGGCACAAACCAACCCCTACGTTGACGATGATGGGTTGAGGGTTATCAATCATTGGGACCATGGATACCCTCGATGAAGGGTCAGGACAAGAGAAGGATAACATATCCATGGTCATGATCTAGCCCTCCTGTGGAAACAACAAGACCCAACAAACTTTCACGATCACTGCTTGCATAGCGTAGGTCCAACTTCTTCCTAACAAGAGATTTTAGTTGAGAGACACATCAACCACTTCAACTTCGACACACATGAACTTCCCTCCTAATTGCACAGGAAAATAGGGGATGATTCCATGTGGTCGGAATGAACGACCGTCGAAAGCGGTAAGAAGAGTAGGTGACAGAGACAAAACGGGTTGGCCAATAGCCTTCCAACAGACCAAAGACATCAAGCATGTTGAGGCACCCTCATCAAACACCGTGCAAAAAATGTTCCGAGTAAAAGTTTTCATGGTGTAATCCACTACTATCTGAAATGCTACGTGGTAAGGAAAATGAGGTTTTAAGTCGGTTATATCAAGAATATGATTGTTCCTGGGTTACGAGTCTCAACAGATCCTAAGGTAGCTAACAGAGCCTTTCTCTAAGAAGGGTAGCTCTGGAGGACTTCCAAAGATAGCATCACACGAGGGGTTTGTGACAAATCCTCCACCACAGAGTAGTTCTGGGTGGCCCTTGCATTTGGGTTGTGGGAATATTTCTTGAACACACCTTTGGGGATGCATTTCATTGTTTCTCCCAACATCTTCTCAATCTCGAGAGGAAGAGATGGGTTTTCGACTTCTTTACCCTTCTCAGAGGTGTTTGGAATTCCATAGTTATCTGTTCTAGTCGTTATGTCAATGCTACCTTTCATATTGTACACATTTGCAGATGAAGGATTACTCGAAGATGGAGGGGGTCCCTGACCAACCCCTTCTGCACTTGAAGAGGCTTGAGCTAAATTTTTCCCATGCAGAAATGGATTCGTTAACATTGTAGGCTGTTGTTGTGCCAATAACTTCTAGTCCTCTGCAAGCCGAGGAAACTAGTGATTCGAATGGTCTTCCTTGCAAATATTACATGGATACTTCAATTTCTTCTTTTTAGTGTTTCCCTCGCTAGCATTATTGGTAGGTTTCTTATCCCCCTTACCGTTATTTCATTGTTTCTTCTTTCCGTCAGGCTTCTGGGTGGCCTTTTGGTTTATCGATTTAACACTGTGTACATCCAACATTTGAGTAGGGGGAGAAATCGAACCAGTGGTCTGGTTGGCCGTTGTCTGCTATATCAACAATTGTTGCAATTGATTTGACATTTGATCAACAGGATTCATTTGTGCTGAACCTACAATACCATCGACATGTGTTCCAAATCTTTGTCTGGTCTTGTCAATTATCGACCATGGTGCATTTGGAAAAACTTTGTAAGGTAAACTAGACTGAGAGTAAATCAACTCTAGCTTTTGGGCTCTCATTATCACTTCTTCATCTGAAAAGACCCCCAAGGTTGTGACGTCTTTAGATAACTAGGGTACCAAAGACTTAAGGAACCACTCAAGAAGGAATGTTGGTGGGACTAACACTTTTATAAAACTCTTTTGGCGTCTCCATTCTTGGATGTGATCATAGATATGGTCCACTTTAGTCTGCTTAAAGTTGGCCATCAGTTTGGTGTCGGCATCGTATCTCACAGGTAATTGGAAATGGTTTAATAAATCCATTGCCAATTCTCCAAAGGAACAGTATCTTGAGCGTTTGAGCTGGATGTACCATTTCTCAGCACTCCCAATGAGAGTGCATTGAAACAAACACAACTAGATGGAGTCGTCTCTCAAAGAATTGGATGAGCACCATAAATGGAAGGTAGTCACATGATCACCTGGATCTTCGTTAGGCTTGGCTTTGAACTTTGGAATGTCTGAAGGCAACTTGGTCAGCATCAAAGGCCAATGCAGATCATGACAGATGGGGTCGTTTAATAACCTTGTCAAGTTTGGCAAGTGCAGTGTTTCAAGAAACTGCATTTTGGGTTGTTGATTGTAACCAGGGGAAAAGGAGCCTGGAGTTTGGCTGGCATCAGGTTGCTAGGAAATGTTGGGTTGCTGGCCAGGGTTCTGGTAATAACCATGTTCATGATCAGCGTAAAGATTCTTCTCTTGTTGAGACATCATTAGCTGACTCCCGTAATAGGACATAAAGGGCTAGGCTTGCATCACATTCCAAGGATTTTGGGAAGGGTTGCCCCCTGCAGACCCAATAGGCATAGGTGTTGAGCCTTGCCCGGGGTTCCATTGACTATGGAAGGGGTTTCCCCTGGTATACATCCCTGACAAGGGAACTAATTCCTACCATGGATTCCAAGGTCCATGTGAGGAAGGAATTCCTAAGTGTTATAACCCTAATTTGCACCATACATTCTTACCTGGAATCAAGCCATCTCATTTGACTTCTTTACCAAGCCACTATTGAGAAGCTTCTTAAAAAACACTCTTTTTGAAGGCATACATGCCCTACTCCACTACTGCACCTGTGTGTATGCTGGTTGACCCACTACAACCCACCTATACCTAAAAAGCACGAAAAATGGAAAGTTGCAGACGAAACACACAATTTTGGTTAAGTTAACTAAACCGACTGACCGCCCATAGTCAGTCACTCGACCAAATACCTAGCCCTTTCTGGCCTATAAAATAAGGAGCAGGGGTCCCATTTGAAAGGAGGAAAATCATAGTAAAGAAACTATACCCAATTTAGTATTCCTCTTGCCCCAACCTTTTGCAACTATTATGTGAAGAGAAGCATATACAAAAGCAGTTGGAGCATAGTTGAAGAGGATCCTAGGACCAGATTCAAGGAGCAGTGGCTGATCTCACCATTGTAAGGTTACTTTGGTGAGATTAAAAAAAGGAGTACTTTTCTCATCCCGTCATATGAGATTGTCAATATTTAAATTTGATTATATTTTGATAGAATCTCTAACCCATTAGTTTATAGGTTATATGCATGTGGATTTCTTTGTTTTATTTTATGAATATAGTTCAACATTGGGAGGAGAGTTGCATTTAAGGAGCGACCAAAAGTTAAAGGGATCGCCATCAAACACGGAAACTAAGGTACAATAACTAGATCTCTTTAGCCTTGTATTTGCATATGAGTAATGGGAGTTATGATTGGGATGTTGGTAAAAAGTAGGAGACTTTAGGTCATTTCTACATGCATGATAAAACCCTTAATGCTAGTCCGTAGGAGTGATTTCCCACTAACAACAGAATTGGTGACCGTATTAGGGATCTCTAGGGTTTTTGGGGGTACTTGTTCAGTATTTTTAATTGGTTTTATTACCTTTTTTCTGAGTTTTTTGCAAGAGTCTAAGTTTGTATGGATTTTGGTCTTCCATATTAGTACTCCCTACATGATTGCTTGACTATTTGATTTTCCTTTCAGAAATTTACAGAGTTATACACGGTTTGTAGAAGCCCTTCCCGCGTATACACGTGCCCTACCTTTAGACAACACGCGTATATCCCCTGGGATGTTGAAGATTCAGTTGCGTGCTTAAGTCTGGATTTTTTTTTAAGAGAGGCAATCATCCTCTTTTCCCTATCAGAAGTGATCCTTCTCAGAGGTTTCCTGGATTTGGTCAGAGTCTCTGTGTTGCAGTCTATAGCCTAGGATAACCTCACATTAGCTTTGTTCTATCAAATTTTCCTTGCATTTTCTTTGCCAAAGTAATTTTCTCTATCTCTAAGGGACTATGGTTTCCAATACCAGTGCTCCCTGCCTGTGTTGGACTGTGTTTTTTCACCTTTTTTTACCATTTACAGAGATATACATGTCCTGCAGTATCTTTGCATGCGTGCATACACGCTCTACATTTGGACAGACCGCGTATATACGCTTGTTGCGGAGGTGACAGTCATGTGTCTGTGTCAGGGAGATCTTTTGACAGAGAGAGGTAGTCATCCTCTTACCTGTCAGAAGCCAGTCTTTTTGGTCTCTTCATTAGTCTCTGTGATCACAGTCTATAGCCTAGGTTTGACCGTAGCATAGTTTTCTTTTCATAAAAAATATTTCTTGTGTTTCCTAGCTTTTTTAACTTATTTTTAGCTTGAAATTTTAAGAAAAATGACTTGCATTTTGAATCGTACATTCATCAGTTTCTTTTAGAAGCTTTTGTTACCTCTGTTTTGATTGGAAGAAAATCTATAAAAAAAAATTAGCTTCTTAGGTCTCTTTCTTTCTTGGCATCTTCTTTTCATTGTTATTTGAAAAAGAAAAAGAAATTAGCATAGTGTTGTGTTTTCTTCTCATCTTAAAATATTTTCAAAAAAAAAATAAGAAGAAAGATAATCATTCTTTGCCAGTGTTCATGTAAGTTTCATCATTTTTCGCAAGAGTCTTAACAACATCAGTTTCACCACCGCACCCTTTTTGAGTAAATCAAGCCATTAAAAAGAACACTAAATCTAAAATTAACTAGACTTTTTATGTTTGTAGGGTCCATCAACTAGTCTAGGCTAGAGCCTTGATTTAAGATTGGAGAGGAAACTCTTCAAGGCTGCAAAAAAAAACATAGGAGCCTATGTTAGGGAGTGAAAAAGTCCAATAACATGGAAACTATCTATGACCCCCCTCTAACACAGGGGCTAAACATGAGGTCGCGTGTGGAAAGGTAGCGGAGATAACCCCTCCAAAGCCGGACCAATTGTAGCGGAGGAACGCATATAGAGGGCTTGTCTTAGGATTTCATTGATCGCATTTTCCACAGAGCTTTGTGGGTCTCAAATCCATTTGAGGTCCTTAGTCGTCTTCCAGAAATATTTCTTTCAATACCCTTGATAGGTTTCAGGCTTGATACCCTTCTCATTACGGTCCACCCGACTGTCAACTGTACCCGCCTGGTAGTTGTTCACGAGTTGGCAACCTAGTTGCCTTTACATTAGGGACTTACACAGGTGACTGCGGGGGTATACCGCGGTACCTAGGGAAAACATCAAGCCATGCTTTATAGATTATACCCAGAGGGTGCTTCCATATTCAAGTTTCAATTGCACTGGTAAGTTGCTCTAGTGTTGGTTGGTGTAACTGTTCTTCCTACTAGTTAGTCATTTGCTTGATTTTCCTTTAGGAATTCTTTAGTTTGTGCTCTATGCTCCCTCATTTTCCATAGTGAGTTAGTCAGTTATTTCTTTGGGTCTCTAACCTAGTGTGGTAGACTACCCACTCCATCAGTCGTGAGGACATTTTGGTCTTCCGCTTATAAACGTAGAGCCACCTCTGTATAGGCATTGTTTCTATAACACTGGTTTTCTAGAGTGAGTGTGTGAGATTTTTATGGACTTAGATGATCCCGCAAGGCGAGAACCTATGCATAAGATCTTCATGGATAAATTTCCCAACCATACCAACCAACAAACCCCTTTGCAAGAGAATTCTTGTGCTTTCCCCTTCTTCGGAAACGTTGGTGTCCCTTTGATGGCCACTTTGTACATTCTTGGATTGAATGTGGGACTACCGGTTTGGTTGGGGACCATTCCAAATGTCCAAAATGATCTTGACACTTCTCAGTTAATCACCTTATGTCATGGGCACCATGTTGATGTTCCTTCGTCGGAAAATTCGTCTCCTCCTCCTTCTCCCACCTCTGGTGAAAGTAAAGTTACTAGTAACTGGAAGTCTAAACGAAATAGAAAGAGGAAGGATAGGAAGAAGAAATCACCAACCTCTATGAATCATGTTGGAGATAGGTCGTCAACCTCTGCAAGTCATGCTAGGGGAATGCACCCACCCTCTACAAGTCATGTTGGGGTAAAAAGTCCAGTCCCTGCTAGTCATACTAGCAAAAGGTCTGTATCCTCTGCGAGTCATGTCATCGACCCATCACCAACCTTTGCAAGTCATGTTGGAGATGTGCAACCAGCCACTGATAGTCATTTTTGGGGAATTGATTCTATTGAGAAACCTAGATGGATAGGACGTAAGCCTAAGTTTCCTTGTAATCTTTGCAATGGAAATCACCTTACTCATATGTGCCCTAGAATTCCATAGGTACAAAGATTATGGTCCCTGTCTACAAGATCTTCTGATTCTGAATCTTCTGAGGTTTCCTCTTAGCCTATTTAGCCATTTGTTGAGAAAGTAGTCATGCCAAATAAATCATCGGTTGATCCTACTCCTCTTTTGGGGGTTGAGGTCCCTTTAGACCATGTATTCTCTCAGCCTATTCAACCATTGGTTGAGAAAGTGGTCATGTCGATGCAGTCATCGTCTGATCCCACTCCTCTTCTAGGGGGTGAGGTGCCTTTAGACCATGTATTATCACAACCTATTCAACCATTGGTTGTGAAAGTGGTCATGCCAATGTAGTCATCATCTTATCCCACTCCTCTTCTGGGTGACGTGCCTTTAGACCATGTAGTCTCGCAGCCTATTCAACCATTGGTTGTGAAAGTGGCCATGTCGATGCAGTCATTGGCCGATCCCCCTCCTCTTTTGGGGGGTGAGGTGCCTTTAGAACATGTAGTATCTCATCCTATTCATCCATTGGTTGTGAAAGTGGTCATATCGATGCAGTCATCAGTTGATCCCACTACTCTTCTGGGGGGCGAGGTTCCTTTAGACCATGTAGTCTCACAGCCTATTCAACCATAGGTTGTGAAAGTGGTCATGTTGATGCAGCCATTGACTGATCCCACTCCTCTTTTGGGGGGTGAGGTTCCTTTAGACCATGTATTCTCTCAACCTATTCAGCCATTGGTTGAGAAAATGGTCACGCCGATAAAGTCTTCAGTTGATCCCAATATTCTCTTGGAGAGTGTCGATTCTACCAAAGTGGTCACGTCATTGCAATCTTCTGTTGATCCCACTCTTCTCTTGGACAGTGATGTGTTTACCAACTATGTTTTTAGCATTTCCAGTTCAGGACTTTCAAAACAAGGGGGCATTCCGCTCGTTCCGAGAACACCCCCTCCAAGCCCTAGAGTGGTTTCCTTTGATTGGAATGACCTTGTTGAGCCTTGTCTTCCTTCTTCTGTACCTTTTCAAATAAGGGTTGAAGTTAATTTGATAAACATTGATCATTGTATTGTGGATATAGGAGCCTCCACAAGTATTTTATCCTCCTCGATTTAGAAAGTCTTGGGATCTCCCGAGCTTGTGTCTGCTTTGCATGAGTTTTTGGCTTTTGACAGACATCCTAGTGAATATTTGGGGGTTCTTCCTCAATTACCTATCTCGTTAGGTGGGAATACTGTCCTTGTTGATGTTATAGTGGTGCAAGGCCCGTTAGATTTCAATATTCTTTGTGGGCATGATTATATATATGCTATGAATGTTGTGGTATCTATGCTCTTCCAGGTGATGCATTTCCCTCACAATGGAAGCATTATCACTATTGACCAGCTGACATCTGATAATCACCATCCTAATTCAGCATTAGTTCAGGCTGCCCCTTTATATGTTCCTAGTGTTCATGTAGAATTCACCCTACCATGGGTTAATTATGTGGCGTCTTATCCTCAGTGTTCAATTGCTTTTGAGAAGGAACCTGTGCAATCATGTTTTCCTTCTCGAGACTTGGAATCAACAATTGATCCATTGGTTTATCCAATGGGGGCATGGGAGCCCTTTCCTCCCCCTCTTGATCCAAGTAGGCTTGAGTATCCTTCTGAGTCTGATCTCATTGTTTGTAGATCCTCAAGCCCTCGTGCTTGTGAATTTTCGCTGATATACTCTGCCATTCCTATCTAGAACCTCCATCGTCATATGGAGTATGTTCAGTTCACTTCACCCTTTCGGGCTGTCGACCCTCATTTGCATGATTTCTCGGATTTTGAATTTCCTTTAGATGAGGCTATCCTTCAAGCCATGACTACAGTTTCTCTACCGTGGGAGGACTTACACCGTGGTTTTTGTTTTCTTCCCTTTTGGGAGACTTTCCAAGTTGACTATCGAAGAGACTCTTAGTATGAGCCTAGAAGTAGGCTCTACCTGAACCATTTTCATACATGAGTCATAGCCCCCACAGGTATTCTTTTAAGCCCTTTCCAGACCCTCTAAAAATAAAAATATTGCCGAGCGATCTTGTTGACCTTCACGCTCGCTAAACTAAAATTTGAAGTCACGTCTATCTAGCAGTAGTTTACCCATTTTTCGATATGGATGGTCAACTGTATGAACAAAGGTATACTCTAGGAGTTTCGGTTCCCTAGAAGAGTATTCTCATGTATGATTTTAACCCTTTTTCGGGCCTAAGGGACTAAATTTACGAAAAAGGAGCCCCCACAAAATCCATATTTAAGCTCTTTTCAGACTCCCTAAAATTGAAAAGATTGTCGAGTGACCTTATTATTTCACACTCATCAAAATGGTCCAGAAGAACATTCCTGACAGAGTCCATAGTTAAGCATTTTTCAGACTCCTTAAAAATGAAAAAATCGTCGACTGATCTTGTCTTTATCACACTCATTAAAATGGTTTTGAATAGATATTTGGTCGGTGCTAGTTTACCCCTTTTTCGAACTGACTAGACTATATTTGAAAAAGGTACCCTAATGCAGTCTCCTTTTATGATTTTTCAGACTCTCTAAATATGAAAAACCATCGAGCTTACCTTCTCTGGGCTCATTAAAATTACATCGAAGGATGTTACCATTGTGTGTCTTATTAATCACGTTTGCATACCTGCATCTTTGGCCTAATCCCATCTCCATGTTGCTCGCAACTAAACCATCTGAAGCATGCCTTATACGCAAGCCCTATTTCACTTTGCCTCTGCGTCTTGACACCTTCTGCCCATGGAGGATTTTTCCCGAGTGTCATTTTCCTGCATATGTCCCTTTGCCTTGAGAATACATGTGTTCCATGCACTTGGAACTAGTATGACTGCGACACCCGATCCTCCTTTGTAACGTAGCATTATTTTATTCTTTTTCAATATTTCCAAAATTATTGAAAAATACAAACAAACAAAAAATATATACCCCAAAAAGAGGAAGGGAAAAGTATTTTCTTTTTATTGGCAGCACAATGATTAGCCCTTGGACAAAGCACATCCTTTTGTTTGTTTGTCAAGCCCTTGGATTTATTATGACCTTAATAAGTTGCTCTCGCTACATAGAGTTGTGTCCTCCTCCGTTTGGTTATTCTTCCAAACATATGAAGAGTTCACGGTACCTCCTGCATCATGAACTTATGTCAAAATATCATGTTGCCTAAGTCTCATTTTTCTCCATTACTTTTGTCCAAGGGAAGTTATTAACATGCTTGAGTCGGCCCCCTCTGCAAATTGTCTCTTACCCCCATGCTCAGAATCCCAATCAAGTCTTTGTCCGAAATCCATGAAGCCCTCAACCTGATCATCAAAATTCTCTGGTACGTTCCTGACAAGCCATCGAAGACCTATGGGTAGTGAAGTCATACACTCATATTACACTCCTACCTGAGTTGTGAAGATTTTGAAGTTGTTTCTCAAGATCTGAAGGCCTCATCTCTAGCCATCAGGCCTTATTCGCTTCTTGAAGATGGATACTATGCATGTATATATTTTTTATGTCGAGATATAGATCCATTTTGTATTGCTCGCGAATACACTTTATATAGTTATATGACATTGATATACAGTGTATTTGATTAGTAGCCATGATTGTATTTCATTCCAAGCATGGGTATGCTCGCCTCAGTGAGACAATTGTTATTTTGCAGATGGCACCTCCCAAATTCTGGTTCATGGGCTCACTTGTTTGGTACGTTGGTGAATATTGATAATCTATTTCGGCCATTAGATGCTCTTATGACCTCACACATTAGGGGACGTCTGTTATAACCCTAATTTGCACCAAACATGCTTATCTGGCATCAGGCCATCTCATTTGACTTCTTTTCCAAGCCACTACTGAAAAACTTCTTAAAAAACACTATTTTTGAAGGCATACGCACCCTGCTCCACTACTGTACACGTGTGTACACTGGACGACCCACTACAACCCGCGTATACCTAAAAAGCATGAAAAATAGAAAGTTGTAGATGGAACACATAGTTTCAAGTAAGTTAACTAAACCGACTGACCACCCATAGTCGGTCCCTCGACCAAATACCTAGCCCTTTCTAGCCTATAAAAGAAGGGGTAGGGGTCCCATTTGAAAGGAGAAAAATCATAGCAAAGAAACTATACCCAATTTAGTATTCCCCTTGCCCCAACCTTTTGCAACTATTGTGTGAATAGAAGCATATATGGAAGCAATTGGAGCATAGTTGAAGAGGAGCCTAGGACCAGATTCGAGGAGTAGTGGTCGATCTCACCATTGTAAGGTTACATTTGTGAGATTAATAAAAAAGTATTTTTCTCGTCCCACCATATGAGATTGTCAATATTTAAATTTGATTATATTTTGATAGAATCTCTAACCCATTAGTTTATAGGTTATATGCATGTGGAGTTCTTTGTTTGTCTTTTATGAATGCAAGTCAGCATTGGGAGGAGAGTTGCAATCAAGGAGCGACCAAATGTTAAAGGGATCGACATCAAACACAAAAACTAAGGTACAGTAACTGGATCTCTTTAGCCTTGTATTTGCATATGAGTAATGGGAGTTACGATTGGGATGTTGGTAAAAAGTAGGATACTTTAGGTCATTTATGCATGCATGATAAAACCATTAATGCTAGTCCGTAAGAGGGATTTCCCACCCACAACATTAAGTTTTCCCCATGTGCAAGAATAGTACCCTACATAGGATTTTGTTTTCCATAACCGAGGTTGCCCCCAACCGAGATGGTAGCTGACGAGAAAGAGTTGTTACTAAACGCGTTGAACAAAGAGAATGATGTCGAACCTACCGACAAGCTATAAGTAGGAAGTCCTTGACTACCTTCTCCAAACGAACAGTAGTTTACGTTCGGCCCAGCGGAGTGTCGGTGAGTATTGCCAAGCGAAGGGGATGAAGGAGGTATATCACCTCCTCCGTAAGGGAAAGCGTTATAGGGAGATGAAGTGCCTCCCATGGATCCTTGCACAGGAGTGTTGGAGCTCCCTACCCCGAGACCTAACATCTGTAGAGTGGAGTGGGAAAGGACAGTTCTTGTACCAAAGCCAGGCATCCCGTATGAGAATGGAGGACTTGTCGCACTCTGGGTGAATGGAGCATTGATCACCATTGTACATGAAATTAGACCATTTCCCTAGGTAGAGGCATTCGAGACCATAGTGGTCCGGACCGGCGAATGTTGGTTAGGAGGCAAAACAACCCCTGTAGTGACATTCATAGAGGGAATATGAGTATTCCCTAAAGAAGTAACATTATTTGTTTCCATCACTTCTTGTGACACTAACTGACGCTCATAAGGTTGAACCTGTACACCAATGGGCATCGATAGATCAGTGATTGGAGGGTTATATGGACCAAGAGCTTGGGCTCCAAGGTAAAAAATGATTGGATCCCCAGTAATCAATTGTTCTCCTCTCGAAGATGAGTCGGGCACATTTTCCTATAAATAGGTCACCTCAAAAGACCCTTACTGGTCTAGTTTTTTCCTTAGTGATGGCGAGGGTGTCTCAAGATCAACCAGCGACAGGCCCAAAAGCCTTCACTACCAGTGGAGCTCCTGATCCTCCACTATTTGAGAAGATCAAAGACACACTAGGGATTTCTATAATCGTTTAAAAACCATCACACACTAAAAAACGTTCCTATGAGATAAGACAAGGAGATCACTATATAGTTGGAAGAATAGTTACAACAGCCAACAATAGAGAAACTTACTGGTGCAAGTGCAAATTTAATACGGAAGCACCCTATGGGTATACTCTGCAAAGCGTGGTCTGATGTCTACCCTAGGTACCGTGGTATACCCCCGCAGTCACCTATGTAAGTCACTAAAATAAAGGCAACTAGGTTGCCAGCGCGCGAACAGTCACCAAGAGGGTACAATCGATAGTCAGGTGGACCGCAATGAGGAGGGTATCAAGCCCGAAACCTATCAAGGGTATCGAAAGAAAGTGTTCTAGAAGACTACTGAGGACCTCGAATGGATTCGAGACCCACAAATCTCTGTGGAAAATGCGAACAACGGAATCACAAGATAAGCCCTGTATATGCGTTCCCCACTACACTTGGTCTAACTTTGGAGGGGTTATCTCTGCTACCTTTCTGCACGCGACCTCATGTTTATCCCCTATGTTAGATGGGGGTCCCAGATAACTTTCACGATTACTGGACTTTCAAGCACTCCCTAGATCAGACTCTTATGTTTTTTTTTGTAGCCTTGAAGAGTTTCCTCTCCAATCCTAAATCAAGGCTCTAGCCTAGACTAAATTGATGAACCCTTCAAACACAAAGTCTAATAACTTTTAATTAAGTGTTAATTTTAGTGGTTGTCTTAAATCAAAAGGAATGAAAGTGAAACCAGTGATGTTATTTAAGAGACAAAAGAGAAGAGCATAAGATGATACTGGAAACAAAAGTACTTCTTTCTTCAAAAATAAAGATTTTCCAATTAAAACTCTTTCACCAAACTTTTCGTAACTACTTTTCTCAGATATTTGAAAATAAAAACTCAAAAAAATATTTTTCTTCACTACGAGCTACTTAATGTCCTCATCATTCAAGTAAAGAACTTAAGAAAACTTTATTTTTCCTTGGTAAATGAAGAAACTAACCTAAACTACTTTACCAAATTGTTTTGTGCTTCAAAACAAGAAATTTGAAAATGAATTCTTTTGTTTTATTCTAAAGAAAAAAAGGGAAAAATGACGACAAGATAGGACCAAGAAATGAACTTAGGCCCAAATGCAGATCACAGGGAATCACTGATAATACCAAACAGGCAGATCAAAGGAGACTCACAAACTTGTCTAAAAACCCTATTAGAGAAAACACAAGAAATATTTTGATGAAAAGAAAGCTATGTTGAAATCAAACCTAAGCTATAGACTGCTATAACAGAGACTAGGGATAGATCAAGAAAACCCCTGAGAATTGTGGCTTCTGACAGGGAAGAAGATGATTACCTCTCTAAAAAAAAAATTCTCAACATAGGCACGCTACTGACACTTCAAAAACCAACGTATGTATGTGGGATTTCCAAAGGCAGGGTGCATATGTATGTGGTCTGTCCAAAGGCAAGGCGCATATGCATGCGTACAGGCCCACTACAAGTCGTGTACACCTCTGTAACTCTTCAAAAAATGAAAAAACAACAGTCCATCATAGGTAGGGAGTACTGGTATGGAAGACCAACGTCCCTTAAATACATATTAGCTCATAGAAACTTGGAAAATAGTAAATAAACTGATTCAAAGAACCCAAAAAGAAATATCCCCAAAGACCCTAGAGGATTCCCTAGTACGGTCATCAATTCTGCTATAGCGGGAAAACCCCTCTACAGACAACACCAAGGGTCTAAAGTGTAGGCAGAGATAACCATCTAAAGTCTCCTACTTTTAATCACTATCCCAACATTACCCCACAATCATACATGAAATACAAGAGAGAGGAATCTGGTAGGACTACCTTAAACTTTGCATCTGATGTTGATCCCTTTGCGCTTAGTTGTTTCATGACTTCAAGTCTCCTCCCAAGGCTGACCTGCATTCAGAAAAAGACAAACAAGAAACTACAAGCATGCATTCTACATATGTATTATTGAGTTAGACATCATAAACGAGAAATGTAAACAAATCATATAAGTTTAAGACGTCATTTGGCAGGACGGAAAAAAGTGCTTCTTTATATTAATCTCACAAAAGTAGCTTACAACATGAGACTAGAACTGCTCCTCGAACTTGGTCCTGAGATCCTCTTCACCATGCACCAACTGCTTCCATGTCTTCTTCTCCTCTTCAGTTCTCTCTTAGGGAAATGGCAAGGTATTTGTAATTGGGGCAAAGGGGGATTGATAAAATGGGCAGCGTTTATTTGCTCTCCTGATTCTTTTTTAGATATGACCCCAACCCCTTCTTTTATAGGCCAAAAGAGATAGTAATGTTTGGGGTAACTAGCTATGGGTGGTAAAATGGTTATTTAATGGCCCAAAAACTAGTATCCTATGCAATTTCCATTTTTCACGATATTCTATGAGTGTACGCGGGTTGTAGTGGGTCAGCATGCGTGTGTACGTGGGCAGTAGTGGTGCATGGTGCGTACACCTTCAAAACAATTATGTTTAGAAGATCTTTTTCAGTGATGGCTTGGAAAAGATAGCAAGTTAGATGGTCTAATGCTAGGTATGTATGTCTGGTGCAATTTAGGGTTATAACAAAGCCTCTATCTATCATGTATGTCTTGTTCATTTCTTCGTTGAGAGCCTTTTCTTTTTTCTTGTATTCTAGGTACTGCGTGAGACTCTCATCATTTGATGGTAGGCCTATGATGAATGCGATGAGTTCTACATCGATGGATATGATTTCTTCTAGTCATAATAATCCTTCATGGAGGACTTCCATCAACTACTTGAAGCAGTTATTCACTTATTTTCCCCTGCCAAAGTGGGGAATCTCCACCAATTCCAATATCCCTTTATTTTCCAAGAATGTTACCCATTGCTTTGGCTGCAGTATTGGCTCTGCAAATGGCCCTGTGCATAGGCTCCCCATGTATACTTGTTGTGAAAATTCTAGGAATTTTCTAGTGTCTACCATGTCGTGGTACAAATACCTTATCCTTTCCACGCACCCCAGTATGGTTTATATGGCACGCACCCCCTATGGAATGCGCAGTAGCACAATTGATGTGTCAGGATTCTTGCACAAGGACCATGCGATGGTTTGTTTGCCCTTTCTTCTTACCGGAACGATAGAGGTCCCAACCTTTGGATCTCTCTCTTCCCCACCTGACTTTAGCTACCCTGTAATATATTCAATTTTTCCTTCCTCCTTCTACGCAGACCCACCACCAGGTTGCGGTCTCACTGCGTAAGACTCTGTTTTCTCATTGTCACCCCCATTTGTTCTGTGGACTGCTTCGGCCCTTGCAGGTTGCTGTGGGTTTCCTATGGCAATTGATTTGTGCAAGTCAATATCCATCTTGACCATCGTCGAGGATTTTTCTTCTTCTTCTACCATTGTGGTGGTCACTAGTTCGACTTGTGGTGAGGGAATTGCGTCGACATCGACAATTCCCTCCCTCTGTATAGTTTCCTACTCCGCCTTTGCGGTTTCTTGTGGAGACTGGAGACTGCTACGTGTTTTTCATGTTGTTTGGCTTGGCATTCCTACATTTGGAAGTGACATCGTGGGAACTTCTTTCTTTTTGGATCGAGCTTTGGTTGATTCAAATCTTTGTACTCTCTTATTCACCTCTCGTCTTTAGCTTCGCGGGTTTGTGAATGCACAATAAGCCTTGTTTGTCCCACGTTTATAATTTATAAAAGGAATCATTATTGCCTTGAATCTTATCAAAGAATCTTCTTTGGGTGTTATTAATGCATTGAATATTGTTGAGTATGCTTCATTCAATTCCATAAATTCCCCAATTCGCGCCTTTTTTCCCTAATAATCATTTTTTTTTTGTTTTCTAACCATTGTCCCTTTTCCAGTGCACAACACATTTTCAATGTGTCATGCATTTCTACTGTGACTTTTCCTTATTGCGCGGTGTTTTTCTCTTTGTCAACCATATGTTGCATGTGGTCACTTTTTCTTTTGTCGCATTATTTCCACTATCTCCGTGCACAATATTTTCCAGTATTTTTTTTTTTTTTTTCCACTTTTGTATTTTTTTTTCTTGTTTTCTCCTTTTTATTTATTTTTATCATTTTTCTATCCTAATATATGTTATAGTACATTATTTAAATGCCTTTCTCAATGCATTGCGCCTTTTAAGCGTTAGTAGTTCGACTGTACTTGTACAATTTCATTCGACTACCATTGATCATTCCTTTGAGTTTTGTTCCTCTCAAATCCTTTAGCTGCACAGACCCCCCATCTATGATAGTCTTTACTTCAGATGGCCCTAGCCAATGCATTCTAAATTTGCGAGGATGTTGAAAACATTTACTGTCATAGAGAAGGACTAGGTCTCCCTCCTTAAAACTCTTCTTCTTAATATGTTTGTCATGCTAGGCTTTGTCTCTTGCTTTCTGTACTTTCTGGTGAAATCCTGCCAGAATTTTTTCCTCTTCCATTTCCATTAGTTGATTTGACATTTCTTGTACTGTACCTCTTTCTGTCATGTTGGTAATTGCTTCTATGCATAGACTGGGTACTAGAAATTCTAATGGAACCATTGCTTCATTCCCATACACCAATCTGAATGGTGGTTGTCCTATCAAATTCTTACATGTGGTCCTATATGCCCATAGTAATGTCGCTATTTTCAAGTCCCAATCATCCCTATTGACATTGCAGATCTTTGTCAGATCATTTTCCAAGATCTTATTGAAAGCTTCTACTGTTCCATTTTCTTGAGGATGGTATGGTGTACTCTTCTAGTGATAGACTTCAAACTCCTCATTCATATCCCTAATGGTATTGTTGATAAAGTGAGTGCCTTGGCCACTCATCAAAATCCTTGGACATCCAAATATGTTGATCACTTGATCAAACAAGAAGTGTGGTGTTGTCTCTGTGCTATACTCTTTAACTGGTGTTGCTTCTTCCCATCTTGTTAAGTATTCAGTCACAGTAATGATATATCTATCTCCAGATCTTTTTCTAGTGGATTGATTAGTCCAACAAATTCTATCCCATTTTTCAAATAACTGCAAGGTTACTTGTGGTCTTAGAGGAATCTCATCCCTTTTGTTAGGTTTACCAACCCTCTAACATACATCACATTTATGGAAATATTCCTTGGAATATTTATGGACTTTTGGCCACAATAATCATGTGTGCAATACCTTCTGCATGGTAGCTTTACCTGGATAGTTTCCTCTAGATATCACTTCATGAATTTGTGCCAAAATTCTGGGCCTTTCATGTTCTAATACACACCTTCTCAAAATGTTGTCGACGCCCATCTTATATAAGTGTTCTGAAATCAGTTAATAGTTTGCATCTATGACTACCATATTTTTCTTCTACGCAGTGCTAAACTCTTGTGGTACAATCCCTACACTTAAGTATTCAATAATATCAGCAAAGTATTCATCAACTACATGTACTGAAAATAGTTGTGCATCAAGAAATTTGTCTTCCAAGTTGGTAGGTTCTTCTCCATTAGTTACCCTTGACAAGTGATCAGGTCCTCCATTCAGCTTCCCTAGTTTTACTATCACTTCGAAATCAAATTCTTGGAATAACAATATCCATCTACAGATCCTCCCCCCCCCAACATTGGCTTGTTGACTAAATATTTGAGGGAAGAATGTTCTGTGAAAATTTTAAAGTGTTTCCCCAGTAAGTAGTTCAATAACTTCTAAAGTGCATATACCATAGCTAGGCTTTCTCTTTCTGTGATGTTGTAATTCTTCTATGATTCTGACAATTTTCTACCTGCAAAGGATACAGTATGCTCTACGTCCCCTGCTCTTGGTTGTGCCATAATTGATCCAAGTGCTATGGTTGATGCATCTACATGCACATGAAATGTCTTTTCCCAATATGGGAATACTAGGATAGGTGTTGTGACCATATTTTCTTTTAAGGTGTCCAACCCTTGTTGACAGTCTTCATTCCACTGAAATCTGATATCCTTCTTTAACCATTTTTCCATTGGCGTAGTAATCTGCACATACCCTTTAATAAATTTCTTGTAATAGCCTATATGTCCCAGTGTTTCTCTCAACTAGTGTAACAACTTTGGTGGTGGTAAGCTTACAATGACTATAATCTTAGAAGGATCCACTAATAAACCTTGTTTACACATTATATGTCCCAACAATATCCAAAATGTGTCCCAAAAATGCATTTCTTGATATTCAATGATATATGACATTGTCTAAATATTTCCAACATTAGTCTTAACACTTCTACATGATCTTTTAACAGACTATATACAGTCTAGTCATCCAGATATACTTCTAGAAACTGATGTATGAATTCCTTAAAAGAAGCTATGACTACACTTGAAAATATGGCTGATGCATTTTTCAGCCCAAAAGGCATGACTGTATATTGGTAGGATCCCCATTCTATAGAAAAATTAGTCTTATACCTATCCTCTTGAGTTATTTTGATCTGATGGTAGCCCGAGAATCCATCTGTAAATGAATATGCTTCATGTCCTCCCAAATTATCTAAGACCTCATCTGTAAAAGGGGTAGGAAAAGGGTCATGTAAGAAAGCATGATTAAGTTTCCTCAAATCTACACAAATCATTATACCCCATTGTTTCTTTTCTTGGACTACCATAGGACTTATGCATTCAGATTCCTCTACTGGTTCTCTGATACCATCTTCCAACATTCTGTCAATTTATGCTTTCACTTTCTCCTTATATACCGAATTGAGTCTATAAGGTCTCTTCCTAATAGGTTTTGCTTCAGGTTTGAGAGGTATTTCCATCTCTCCCAACTCTCCTGCTATACATTTCATCTCTGTAAAGGTCGTTTGGAATAGGTCATTGTATTCGCACAGTAAATATGTTATTCTTTCTATTGTTTGTTCATCCCAATAATCTCCAATACTTTCCATTTTAGGATTTTCAGTTGTCCCAATGTTGAATTTCTTAACTTATATTGGTGCAACAAATGCTTCTGACTCCATAGATGGACCTTCCACCTCTCTTTATCCTTCAATCTCTGTAATCTAAATTTTGTGCGGGTCATCTTCATCTGGTGCATCCTCTTCAACGTGATAACATGAAAGTAGTTCTTTGACTATCTATCTATTTTGTTGTTGATATTTTTTCATGAGTTTAACCTTTGTTTCATCAATAAATATCACTCCTTGTATCTTCTTCAATGTTGAATTAATCTTGGGGTTCTCATGTTCAAATGAGAAGGTTAATAAAAATTATTGTTGTAAGGTTGTCCATTCTGTAGTGCTTCTATGAATCTCTTGGTCTATATACCATTTCTCTAGGATTCCTTCCGACGTATGGATAAAGTGATGAGGCCATTAGAATTCTGGTGGTGTCATCCTCCATTGTGTTTTGCACTTCTCCAAGTCTTCTGCTAGTGTTATTTTCCCATCATACCTCTGCATTTTATTACCCCCCTGTTCTACGTCGAATCTAATGTGTAGTAATCGTTTACATTGGTACCAATCCTAAATTGTTTCTTTGTGTGTATCCCAACATATTGTAGGTGTGGCCTTAAGTACAATATCTAGGGCTAAGAGTCTCTGATTTTCTGACACTTCCTCTTCATATTTTTTTAGAAATTACTATAATTCATTTACCCCATGAAAGCTGGAAGGTCCTCTTATCTTTGTACCAACCCATCATACTGCACAGTCTATTCACCTGCACCTTCTTGTGGAAACTTCATGTAATATCTATTTCCAATTATCCAAACCCTTATCTAATTCAAAAGGACATGATGTGATGTTTTTCCAGCTAAGTACCCCATTTGTAGTTGGGTTGACATAATTTTCTCCACGCATGGTGGTTTTGTACAACTGGTTTATTTCTTCCAAATCTAAACAAGTGGGTTCTACAAACCTTTCTCCTTCTGTGCTAAGAACCAAATACCAATATAGCATAGAAAAACCTCAGAAAAAGTACTCAACGCCTTGAAAGAGAGATAATTTCAGATAATAAGCCTCTTCAAGGGGGCAACCTCCTTTTACCCCACTTAAATGTTCAAGTACAAGATGATTCAAAATGAAAATGTCTCCTTGGTATATATAGGAGACTAGGAGGTATAATTACAACTAATGGTCTAAAGCTGACATTAATAAAATAACATTACTAATATAATATGCCCCAATTAAGGGGTAATGAACCAATATTAGGGCTTAACATGCCCCTCCCCTTGAGACAAGTGTTGTACGCAATGCTTGAGTAACTCTAGATGCTTTTGTATAAAAGACTCATCTTCCCAAGTGGAATCTTCAGCCGGTAGTTTCCTCCATTTAATGAGATACTCTGAAATGGATCTATTCCTCAGCAGGCGAATTCTTGTGTTAGTGATGGCTTCAGGTTCCAATATGATTTTTCCTTCCTCGTCAAGTTTTGGCAATATATTTTGAACCGTGATCTTGTCGCATATAACCTTCTTTAAGCATGAAACATGGAAAACTGGGTGTACTCATGAAGATGCAAGCAGCTCTAATTTGTATGCCATAGTACCAATCTTTTGCAACACCTTATAAGGGCCATAGTACTTTGGTGATAATTTATTATCCTTCTTGGCTTGCTTGAGGGAC
>ML781153.1:8706-34632 GCA_009831015.1 Picea engelmannii | reverse complement strand
GAAGTTCCCTTTTTTGGTGGCATGTTGGCCAAGTATCACTTTTGAACCTTGATTTTGAGGTGGTTCTGCTAGACAATATTTCTTCTGTTGTATCTCCCAAGTTTCATCCCTTCTGGGTATGAAACTTTATTTTATGTAGTTCTATGATATTTATTCTCTACAATGCCATAGGTCTGATCAAAATTGGATGTGCCAAGTGGAATTCACGATAACTTCCCCACAACTTGTTGATTTTTGTCCTTTTCAGGAGATCTCACTTGTATAGCATTCCCCGCACAAAATAATTGATATAAAATTATGAAACTTGCACCAAAGATACTACAGACTGTCCATGATCCAATGAAACTAGTCCCACTCAATTTGGATACTCTAGGAAGAAGTTATGATTATTTTACCTAGAACACCTTCTTGAGACTAGTCAATAGGACTAATCAGATACCGTATCTTACACAGGGTGTATCTACAAATTTAATATGACCCACAAGATGAACCTTTTACCAAGGATACCTTACTAATTTCTGTAAATACCCTCTTAATTTCAAGGTCTGCAACATTACGAAAAAAAATTTATATTGAAAATGTCGCAATGACTCATTTCAGGATGATTCTAGAACCCTATCTTGTACAGGTTGTATCTCTGAAAGTATAAGGCCTTAGGAGATTAATTTTGAACCGAACATACTTTGATCTACATACTAAATATCCTCCAAGTTGTTTCTTCTTAAACATTGTAGAAAAAAATTTATAGCAAAAATTCCAAGGTGTTTCAGATGTAGCAGTGAAACCCCAAGACCTTGAGCTTTGATACCATATGTTAAGAACCAAATACCAATATAGCATAGAAAAACCTCAGAAAAAGTACTCAACGTCTTGAAAAAGAGATAATTTCAGATAATAATCCTCTTCGAGGGGGCAACCTCCTTTTACCCCACTTAAATGTTCCAGCACAAGATGATTCAAAATGAAAATGTCTCCTTGGTATCTATAGGAGACTAGGAGGTATAATTACAACTAATGGCCTAAGACCGACATAAATAAAATAACATTAATAATATAATATGCCCCGATTAAGGGGTAATGAGCCAATATTAGGGCTTAACATTCTGAAGGATCTAATGGTGCATTGACTCTATATTCACCTGATTCAAACGTCATTTTCCTTGTCTTCAGTTTGATTATGGCCTAGTTATCAAATGCCCAATCCAATCCAAGCAATGTTGGATAAGGTGTTGTTCCATATACTATCTCTATTGCTTCAAAATCTTCCATAGTGCACACTCCATCCAAATCTATTGTTACACCTTTAAGCCTTCCAATTGGTAAAACTCTGTGTTGATTTTCTAATTTCAACTAGACATGTGAATAGCCTAGTCTGGGTTCTCCCATACACTGTCATGTATTCTTAGGTAAGACATTTACTTTAGATCCAAAGTCCAGTATAATATCACCCATGTTGAAGTCCCCAATGTTAGCATTTAGTATGAATTCCCTGCTTTTCCTTCCTCTTGTATGGAGATGATTGATTGTTTTTGCTCTAATTTCCCTTCTACCTTTGTGTTACATATTTCTAACAGATTTTTTAAGATCTTGACATATGATGGATCCTTTAATAACTTAACACAGGATTTCAGAATTTTTTTTATGTTACTTACTTGCTCTAAAGGTTTTGTTTCATTGGTGCAGCCGAATGAGGAGGGAATTTCCTACATTGGTAAGTTATGAGTGTGTTGTGCAGTTGATGTAGACGTAACATTTGTCTTGAGAAGCTCATGTCCTACCTCCTTGAATGTTTCCTTTTCTCTCTGTCCATCACACTTCTTATGTGGTTTAATATTCTTCTTCACCCATTGGTGTTGCACTAGATCTTTTCTTATTGTGTTGGCTCCTATCTTATCTCCTCCTCGTGTGACTATATTGATGTTTCTTCCATCATCCATGGATTCTATAGAAATCCATTATACATTCTGGTTGTTCTAGTTCCTCTTTTCTTGGATCTTTCCCAAGAGTATTGGAAAGTCTTATGTATCATGGTATGTTGCATGACAATACATACATATCGTTGGTGGAAGTGGGAACTCCCTTGCATAATTTCATGGTTGTTGGAATTTTTGGCACACTACTGGACTTCTACATCGTCCAAATCATCCTTTACCTCATCCTCCACCCCAATATCCTCGTGGTGCGTTGTATTGAGGTACTTGGTTATACTGCATGGGGTTATACTATGTGGGGTTATAATGTGGTTGTGAATTGTTTTATTGTGGTTGCACATTATTATATTGTTGTTGCACATTGTTGTATGGTGTTGGTACCTGGTTGAACTGAGGTGCAACTTATCCTGTCATCATTTATTCTTTCACCCTATAAGTATCTAAATCTCTTTCTCTCATTTGCTCCATCTTCCTACAATCTTTATCATCGTGACCCACTGGCTTGCAAAAATTGCAGTATGAACTTTTAGGTATTTTCCTATACTTTTGCATCATTGGACAATGATATGGATCATGCCCATGTGTTTTAAAAATCTCGCACCATGGTCCTCCTATTTGTAAGGGGTTTGGTACTCATGTTGCCATGTATTGTGAAAATTTGGACATTCGTTCTTATGGTGTCCTTCTATCTTGCATGTGGTACACCAAACAACTTCTCTTTTCTCTTTTCCCTTATTCTAGTTAAATTGAAATTTTGGGTTCTTTAGATCCTCCTTGAGCTCCTTTATTGTTGGGTTCGTCTTCTGATACTATTTCTCTTCGATTTGTAAGGATTCCTGCAGAGCCTCTGCCTGGGTTTGAAAATTCTACTATCTTAAAGGGTATTTCAAATGTGGTAACAATGATTTCACAAATAAGTGCCTATGTTTCATGTCATTAATTACATACTTCATCTTAACTTTCAAACATTTAAACCTCTAATCAATCTCTCACACAGACTCACCTGTTTTTTTCCCAATTTCAATCATTTCATTCATATACTGATCTTCTGAGTTGGGTTTCTAAAGTTCATTTACCAATAGTTTTTTCATGTCTGCAATAGTACTTGTTACTCCTGGTGGATTTTTTACATCTAGGCTCATGTACCAGTCCAGTGCAAGGTCTCTTAGCATGATAGCTAATTGCGCAATTTTTTTATCATCATCTATGATCGTCTTTGCTTTCCATATCTTTTTGCAGATGAATAGCTTATTTTCAGGGTCCTCTAATTCCTCTCCTCGGAATTCTAGTAACCTGATTGTGGGATCATGTCTTTCCATTTTGAACTGTGTTGAACTACTACCTCTGCATGGTGTAGATATTTGAATCATACTTTCTGAACTGGCTCCCCCAATTGATGCTCCTCGACTGGATCCTTGTCCTGTCATTCTTCTGCTACTAAAATTTGGTTGTCTAGACGCTGGTGTTCTTTTTGGTTTACTAGTTGCACATTGGGTTATAGGTTCCACACTAGCATTGCTTTAGATTGGAGTTCTACCTTTTTTCCTACCCTTGGACCTCTTCTTTTCCTTTCATATGTCGTGTGTAATATTTCCTCGATATTCTCCACAACCCAGAGATCCTCTACCTCTTCTTCATCACTTTCCAATCCCTCTCTATCAGCTATGGTTCTCTTCTTGTTACTCATCTTATATTGGTAGGGTGCTCCAATTCCCATGTTTCCATATGTTGTCATTATATTCTTTAACTGGTCTTCCTCCATCATGATTGGGTCCATGGCCTCCTTCTTCTTTCCCTGATCCATTTCTTCCTCCATTTCTCCACCTCTTGTCAGTGCTTCCCCCCTTCCCCCATGCACACAGGGAAGTTTAGTTGTCTGATTCCATGGTCATAACACCATTTTTATATAGTAAAATATTGATTGAATTATATAACGATATGATTTACCTACCTCTGGGTCCTTTTAGAAAATACTTCTCTGCGGCACTGTAAGACTTCACGGTATCTACTACAAATTTGGTGATAAACCCTACAACAATATTGTCTAACCAGAAATATATTGCGCACGTAAATTTGTTATTAACTTGTTGTAACTTGATGATCTCCACAAGATTCCACTCCAACTATATGATTCTATTTGTAGGGTGGTTGTATTTTAACCTCAATAACCACTCCTACAACAAATATGGTAAATCACAGAAAAATATCTCATGCAAGTTGCTAAACACGTATTTGTCAAGATATTTGCATGGTGTTAACTTAGGGTTTTTGTTATCCTTCTGTGAAAACTCAAGTTCCTTTGTTTTTAACCATCTTTCAATCTCCTCCTTCATTGGATTCCATGGCCTAAACATTCCCTCCTATACTTTCATTCTCTACATGATTATTCCATGGATCTCGTCCACTCAATCCTATGTAGTTCCAGCTTGAAAAAAAAACATTTGTTGGTTGTCTTTCTCCTTCTCTTCTACTTCTATGGCTGACCTAGGTTTGTATATCAACTGGTTTCCAACAAAACCCTCTAAGAATATCGTCCCTCTTGGTAAAACATAAGGAAACACAATGCACAGACTGCACTGTGTAGTCTCACCCAAGATAGCTTTATGGGTGACTGCAATACTCAGATGTTTGTAGTCTATGAATGAGTGGGGATTTGGGAGTGTATTCTATCTCCTTCATTCATTAACCTAGTTATTTATTCAATTATTTCTAGGATTCATTCATCTTTAATCTCATGCATGCATTCTAATACATCTTATTAATCATTCACTCATAAGATAACCATTAACAGGAAGTAAGCATTCAATAAACATCACATATAACACATTTTTTACTATGGTTCACCCCCTCCTGGGCTACGTCCACAAAGATTTGGCTTCTTTGCTCTTTTATTTAGTCTGCTGCAAAATATGGCACTATACACGTTACATCTTCCATCATACACTCATAATGAGGTTAAAGAACCTCTGTTAGGTGGACTAGATCTCACCAGGATCCTCATCCTATGAACTAACCCTAAAAAATATGGCTAACTTGGTTCTTCTATCACCTTATTACAATCATAATAACCATTATCAGCTCACTCAACTTCTTTTACATCAAACTTATAACTATTGAACCCTTAACCTAGACCTCTGGGGTTCTTATTTATATTATTTTACAGGCTTATAGCCATTACAATATTTGTCAAAAACCCTAGACCTATCATGGTTAGGCTTGTTTTCCTTCTTGCCTTGCATTATGCTCCTCTTGCATGCTTCTTTTCCTCATGCGTATTTCTTTTCCTCATGCATGCTACTTTTCCTGCAAGTTGTTCTTCTCCAAAATTAGGCCTCTGCTCAACCTTCCTTCTCATAATAGTTTTGCACCCAACAGAGGCTATAACCCCCTAATTTATAGGCTCCAACTTGAAGGAATATCCAACTCCCTGTAGTCTCCAACACCAACTAGAAGGAGGTGTCAACCCCCTGATTTATAAGCTCCAACCTGAAGGAATCTCCAACTCCTTGTTTTCTCTTACTCCAACTGGAAGGAGGCTACAACCCCCTTTCCTTTTCCCTTCCTTCCTCCCTAAAATATAAGTGTAGACTCAAATTGTCACTGACATTTTCACTGATAGTCAACCTCTCACCGATAATCAACGTGTCATAGGTAATCAACTTGTAACTAGTAATCAACCTGTCACTGATAATCAACCTATCACTGATAATCAACATGTCACTATCATCATCCAATATGTCATTGTCACTTTCATTGATATTGATATATCATCATCATCCAACCATACCCAACCTATCATTATCCCTATCACTGATACTAATACCTCATCATCAACATCATCATCAAAACCTATCACTGCTACTGCCATTGATATTGATAATTTGATACCTCATCATCAACATCATCATCAAAAAGATCTAGTCACATACATCATATACAAACATCAAAACATATTCCCAACATCAAGTATCCAAACCATGTTCCAAGATATACATCAAACATTTTCCATATCCTCTATAAACCATGTACAAGAGATGTGCTTCAAACATATTCCATATCATTCATGATATGTCTCAATCATCTTCCAAAATTTATGTCTCAAGCATATGCCATAACATCAAACCATGTGCCAAATATTTGTATCAAGTATGTTCCATCATCACAAACATATTACTTTAAAAATGTACCATAACATCCATGAACCATGTACCAAACAGATTTCTCAAGAATGGGCCAACATCACAAAGATATCCCTCAAAATATATACCAAAGATATGCCATAACATCACCAAGACATGTCTTAATGCATATACCAAAGATATGCCTGAAGCATAACATCCCCAAGATGTGCTTCAACATGTACCAACATCACCAAGATATGTACCTTATGCATCCATTTACCAACAATACCTCCAAAAAATGCTTCAAGAATGTGCCATACCATCTATAATGCAAGCCTTAAACCAAATGAAAACATACATTTTTATCATGTAGTAGACCTGACACATATCATCACATACCAACAAACCAACTTGGTGAAATATCATCTTCAAGAAACAAAGTATAGCATATTCATTGAATTTTACCCCATCCTCGTTGTACAAATCCATTCATCACAGAGGCCCTCATGGGACACGTGCCATACAACCTGTAGGGGTTCCTCGCAGGACTCCCTAAGACTGACCCATAAGGGTCAGTTAAATTAGGGTTTCTCATAAACCCTTCACTCTCCTTTGTGGATCCAAGACTTCACTTTCACACTCCTTCACTGCCTCACACTCCCTACCTCAGATTCACCAATAGATCACTTTCTCACTTGAGATATTCAATGAACTTGCATGTGTACAAATGAGAGATTTATTGAGGTGTAATTATACTTTTCAAACCAACTCCTTTACTTTTCTTTAGGGTCGACCTAAAAATTTTAGTTACAACAACTTTTCTCATTTAATTAATTTTGGTTTGATTTGCAACTTCTTTTTGCAACCGTTTGGGGGCTTCTTAACCATTACTTTGGGGCTTCAACTTCAAGAGAGAATAATTTCTCAACCATGAGGAACCACATGGAGTACCACCTACTTTTTGAAATGGAACGATGAGGAATATCCATATATGGGGGTTTTGCATGCATGTGTAGTGTTCTTCATCCACATTTTCCTCAAATAACTTCAGGCTTCATGACCACACTTTTCAAGCTTCTCAACCACTTAACCACTTAGCCATCTTTTCAAGGCTTCTTGTAGACTTCTTCAAAGAATCTTTCTGTGAGGTTTTTTGTTCTTGAGATTTAATCTGGGCTCACAGAATTATGTCAAGCATCCAAATTTAATAATATTTTCTTTTATAGTTATTTTCTACCTTCAGCTTGAAATGAAACTTCAATAACCTAATGATTTAGAAATGCATTGGAAGTATCTCTTCCTTTGATTCTTATTGATAATAAAGAGATGGAAAGTAGAATTATAGCAAAAAAAATTGACAAAGAAAGAAAGGTGTCCAATGATAATAAATCTTACCTTATTTGCAATAGAAGAAACGTGAAAGGCATGTCCTAAAGATGAATTAAGATGAGAACATCCACATAGATACAGGTCTTGTTTTACTTACAATAAAATAGAGAAAAAGTTATAGTTAAATCAATACCTTATTATATGGACCACAATAGATGTATTACTAAATTTCAGTCTTTAAATCCTTGAACACCATAGAGTGAAGAAGACGAATTATGATAAGGAAACAACACATAGAAAACACATAACTCAAAGAGATGAGAAGTATAATCTCTGTCTTTCCTGTAGAAATTTGTATTAAGAAGTCTCTCCTTACATCAGGTGAGAAAAATCCCTCATTATATCTCTGATATGTTTATTTGCACAAAATCGTCTTAACCAAAATTGGTTAGACTTCCACACTTCTCGATCTCAAAATAGAATAAAATCTAGGCTAACTAAATATTAAAAATATTTGAACATTTTTCTTTCTTCTGGAAACTCCATCTCTTACTGGTTGTATTAAGTCTTATCCTTCCTTCATTTGCTCATAGATGCAACTGTCTTCTCTTGATCCTTGTATTGTGTGTGAAAATCTAATAATGTAAATACAAACTTGGGGGGTTTTGTATTAACATTCAATTCAAAGGTAAAATTGGTTTTATGCACCAATGGTAAAATATTTTGAACTTTTACAATAGCCATTTAAGTATTCTTATATTCTAGACTTTGCTTGACGAGAATCATTTAAAACTTACAAATTAACTTGATTGAATTGAAATATAGTATTCTATAGAAATTTTAATACAAATTATGTATTGCCTGGATTCTCCTGATATAACAATTATATGCCATGGTTAAATATAGAATCGCTTCTACAAATATTCTTGTGGAATTCAAAACATGATCGCCAATTGCAATATCAAGAAGAAAGATCAATCACACATAACACAAATTTTTTACCAGGAAAGAATAAATCTAAAAACCCCACTATCATATATTATGTATATATCATGGATCATGAAACAATCTCATAAAAAAATCTAATCCAGGTGATCTCATTACAATATACAATCGTCTCACACTGTCATACAAAAATTGACAAATTCATGTGCCAATTTACTGCTTCCAGATAGCCTGCCTCCTCTACACAATCCCTACTAATGGAAATCTCTACAATGAATGAATCCCTCTTGCCTAGGTTGTGCATTCTTCATGGGAACATCCGATGTGTGTGTGGTTGCATGAGTGCACTCACTAATGTCACAATTGATAGTCAAATTGTCCCTTTCACCTATTATCTCAACTAGGTCTTCATTGGATCTGACATGCATGTATTTAACAGTGGTAAATCTTCAGTTGCATGTGATATCACTTATTGTGAATTAATTAATAATTAATTCAATGATCTCTCACTAGTCTAAGTTCAATTACAACTAGTACAACTGATATTAACTCACTTAACCGAGTTAAACTACTTCACAACTCACATAACTACACATCCAACTTTGTTACAACTTAGAATCACTCAGTTACAACTAATTCAACTTGCATGTCCCACCAGTCAACCTTTGAACTCAAATTTCCTATAGATAACTGATTTTCCACTTCAGTTAACTATTTCCAAGTGCTCATTGAGAATAGACTAATATTTATTCTCCAACTATTATTAAGGGATAATAATAGTCGACATAAATCTATAAATTGAATTCACTCACCATCTATAAATAGAATTCGCTCACCATCTATAAATAGAAATCATTTATAAATAGAAATCATCTATAAATAGAATTTTCTCATCATCTAAAAATAGACTTCCACCTAAAAATAGCATGAGGCTCCATCCTAGTGTAGGTGCATAATTTTCATTAGGATCTTCTTGTTGAATCTCAACACTTCCTCTCAACAAGAAAGGGATTATCCTTCACCCCAATCCTATCTCTATGGTATTCGAATTTTCTCTTGGTGAGTGCCTTTGTTAGAATGTATGCATCCTGATCTTCTGTAGGAATGTACTGAAGAAACATGATCTTTCAATACACAAAATCTCTTATACGATGATACCGGATATTTGAATGCTTAGATCTATCATGAAACACAAGATTAATCGAGAGTTTAATGCAACTCTGATTATCACAATGAATCACTCTCGGATCTAAATGAGAACCAAACAAACCAACCAAAATATTTCTCATCCAGATAGCCTCACATGCAGGTTGACTCATTGCCATGTATTCCACTTCCGTTGAACTGAGTGTCACCGATCTTTGCTTCCTACTATACCAAGAAACAATTGTAGATCCGATACTAAAGATCCCCCCTGATGTGCTCTTTCTGTCCATTGCGCTGCCCACCCGATATTCATCCATGAAGCCATGCAACTTCACCTCATTTGTTTGTATATACCATAAGCCATACTCAGATGTTCCCCTCAGGTATCTCAGGACATGCTTACTCGCCTTCCAAAAGAGCTTGGTAGGTTTAACCATCTCTTGACTCAGCTAGTTAACCGCATAGAAAATGTTCGGTCTCTTGTTCACTAGATACATTAGAGAACCCACTAACTTTAGATAGAAAGTAGCATCTACTACCTCTCCAGAAGTAGCATCCTATTTCTTCCAGTTTCCTGGAAGAGGAGTATCCATGGGTTTGCAGCCCTCCGTGTGAAACTTACTCAGTATCTCCCTTGCATACTTTCCTTGAGACACAAAAATTTCACCATCTTGTTGCCATATTTCCAATCCAAGGAAATAATGAATGGGGCCCATATCCTTCATCTTGAACTCCTTTGCAAGGTCCTCCTTGCATGAGTGTATCAGCACTGATTTTTTGGTTGGTCTTGGGACAATTTCCCATGCACTGTTTTTTACAATGGAGTCATACACCTCCACTATTACATCAACCCAAGTGGGATCCTGCACTGATTCCTGAAAGGAAGATGGTTCATTCACAATAAATTTTCTCATGAGAGCCATGTATCGAGTAAATCGATCAGGATATTGTCTCTATCTGTGCTATGAAGTAGGGGCTCCTACATTCTGTGCAACATCTAGTCTCAATCTATCAACTTTCGTGGTGTTCTTTCTACCATTTCTAATGGATGGCTCTACATGAGTGGATTCCTCCACTCCATGAACCTCCTCATGTGATTACTCCACATCTTGAAACTCATATTTTGGAACCATCAGTTCCTCCTCTGCATGCAAGTCTATCTCCCTCTCAAGCGACAACCGCATGGTTTTCCCCTCATCGAATTTTATATCCAATTGCATAACAGTCATCTTACTGTTAGAAAAATACACAATAATTATGGGGTGTTTTTGTGTGCCCCACAAATATCCCAAATTTAGCAGTTAGCTCCAGCTTCTTCCTAGCGTTCTTGGTCACATGCACATAAACAGATGAGCTAAAAATCTTAAAATGAGAAACATCAGGTTTCTTACCAGTGAAAGCTTCTTCAGGTGTACTCATGCCAAGTACTCTATGAGGACAACAATTTTTCACATAAACCATAGTGTTGCATGATTCCTCCCACAAATGCATTGGTAGGACCTGGTCATGCAACATCGCTCGTGTTGCACCCACGATCTTTCTATTCTTCCTCTCTGCAACCCCATTTTGTTGTGGGTTATGAGGCACTATGAGTTATCTTTGAATTCCTTCTTTGTTGTAGAAGTCTTTGAATTCGTTAGAGATGTATTATCCAACATTATCGCTCCTTAGATCCTTCACTTGCTTCCCTGACTCTTTCTCCACTAATTCTTTAAACTCACAAAACTTTGAGAATATTTGATACTTCTTCTGCATGAAGAAGATCCAACATTTACGAGAAAAGTTATCAACAAAAATAACATAATACTTATGTTTTGTTGTTGAAGCAACCAAGAATGTTCCACACACGTCTGTGTGAATTCTCTCCAGGATCACCAAAGCACGGTTCTCCTTTTCATGAAAGGTGGACTTTACATAGTTCCCCATGGTGCAACCCTTGCACTGATCTAACTGAAAAAGTGTTCCCATTGGAAGTCCAGTAGATATTTGTTGCATGATTTTCAAGACTCCATGATGAAGATGGCCCAATCGCCTATGCCATAATTCGCCCTCATCCCGGCTCACAACTTTTTCTGCCTTACCCATCATGGCAGTGCAACAATCTACCTCCATCTTGTAGAGATTCTTAACTCAAATCCCTATCTTCTTTATTTGACCCATTTTTTTATGTCACAGGAAGTATTTTCCATCACTGAAAACAAAATCATAGCCTCTATCCTCCAACATTGCGACTGATACCAAGTTTTTCTTTAGACCTAGAACATGCATAACATATTTCAATTGAAATGGTTTACTTGACTCCCTCTGAAGGGTAATGATACCAATGCTAGTCACACTATATCGTCCATCGTCGCTCATATGTATATGCATTTTGAGATCTCTCTCTTCCAAGTCACTGAAAAGCTCCTTATATCCCTTCATGTGGAAGGAAGTGCCACTATAAAAATACCACACTGACCCCAATTCACTTGACGCCATACATGCGATCAAGGAGAATTCAAGATCAAATTGCAAGACAAGGGCCTCACCAGCTGTAGCTCCAGCAGCCTTCTTGTTCTTCTTCTTCCGTGGACAGTTAGTAGCAAGATGCCCATGTTCATGACAGTAAAAACATATCACTTTGGATAAATCCAACTTCTTTCCTTTAGACTCGAATTTTGAATGGAATTTCTTCCCCTTCCCTTTCCTTGCCTTGGCATCCAAAGAACAATCCTCTTCATCATCATGCTTTGATGAATATCCATCTTTGGTGTTTTTCTTTAACTCCTCCTGCACCAAATCCGACCATAGTCGTTCCCAATATGGCAATTTTTCCCTTCCATTGACAAAGTCTTGATAACTGTGCAAACTCTTGGGAAGTCCTAGGAGTTCCAAGCTCACCAAATCATCATCAGCAACTGTTATTCCCACATTCCCCAACTCATCCCGACATTGGACAAACTTCGTGAGATATTTTGGAATGGAGTCACCCTTCTCCATCTTGGTCTTCCTGAGTTTATCTTTGAGCGTCAATTTCCTATTGTCGTTGTTGTTTTGGAATAGATCCATCAAAGTATTCCACATTTCATATGGTGTGAATTTCCCATGGATTCTTGAGATAATGTGGTCTCTTACTCCCTCCAACAGGATCCTCCTCGCCTTTGCCACTTTCTTTTTCCATGAATCAAGATTTGTAGCGTCTGCAGCATCTGGCTTAGGAACATCTTTGTCAATGAATTCCTTCAAACCATTGTCTTCGAGTACTTCCTCCATCTTGTCCTTACAAGAAATGTAGTTCGACTTGCCCTCGAGTGCATACCCTAAACTCAAGCCATTTAAATCCATTTTGATCTTGAATCAGTTGTAGCACCGAGAAAGTATTTCTACGAATTCAAATTCTATCCAATCACAAACTCAGCTTCTGCAATCTCCTGCACTCTCATACCATGTAGAAATTTTAATACAAATTATGTATTTTCTGGATTCTCCTGATCTAACAATTATATGCTACTATTAAATACAAAATCTCTTCTACAAATATTCTTGCGAAATTTAAAACACAATCGCCAATTGCAATATCAAGAAGAAAGATCAATCACACATAACACAGATGTTTTACCGGGAAAGCATAAAGATAAAAACCCCACTATCATATATTATTTATATATCATGGATAATGAAACAATATCATACAAAACTCTAATACAATAGCTCTCAGTACAATATACAATCGTCTCACACTATCATACAAAAATTGACAAATTCATGTGACAATTTATTGCTTCCAGATAGCCTGCCTCATCTGCATAATCCTTGCTAATGGAAATCCATGCAATGAATGAATCCTCTTACCTAGGGTGCGCATTCCTCATGGGAACATCCAATGTGTGTGTGGTTGCATGAGTTCACTCACTAATGTCACAATTGATATTCAAATTGTCCCTTTCACCTGTTATCTCAACTGGGTCTCCACTGGATCTGACATGCATATAGTTAACAATGGTAAATATTCAGCTGCATGTGAGATCACTAATTTTGAATTAATTAATAATTAATTCACTGATCTCTCACTAGTGTAAGTTCAGTTACAACTATTACAACTAAGTTAAACTACTTCACAACTCACATAACTACACATCCAAACCTGTTACAACTTTGAATCACTCAGTTACAACTAATTCGACTTGCATGTCCCACTAGTCAATCTTTGAATGAGAATTTCCTATAGCTAACTAGTTTTCCACTTCAATTAACTATTTCCAAGTTCTCATTGAGAATAGACTAATATTTATTGTCCAACTATTATTAAGGGATAATAATAGTCAACATACATCTATAAATAGAATTCGCTCACCATCTATAAATAGACATCATCTATAAATAGAATTCGCTCACCATCTATAAATAGAATTTTCTCATCATCTAAAAATAGAATTCCACCTAAAAATAGCCTAAGGCTCCATCCTAGTGTAAGTGCATAATTTTCACTAGGATCTTCTTGTTGAATCTCAACATATTCTACATCTTTTCCCTATTCTTCTTCAAATTTTTATTTCTTTTTCCAACCTCAACTATCCCAATAGAAGAGTGAACATCACCGAGATCAATCTTTGTCATCTCTACATCCATAGCTAAAACAACATTTAGACAAGCAATTTTTGCTTCTTTAGCTAATCGTTTGCTTTCTTCAAGATTGTTGTCCCAAGCTTTTAATGCCATTTCTCCTTTCAACTGTTCAATCTCTGAAAAAATGAACAAACCCTGGTATATTCAGATTTTTCTTCCAAACTATGAGTTCTTAAAATTCCGATCTAGTAGTGATAGATTCCTTCTCTTTGTCAGCAATAATTTGCAATGAATTATTGATGTAATGATAATGCTTCTGGATAGAGTCCAAACTTTCATATAAATTTTGTTGAACTATCTGCAATTGTTCATTGATCTCTAAGGCTTGTTTCTTAAAGGTAGAAATGTCAATTACTATACTTTGAATTGTAGTTATTCAAGATTACAATTGGATTATGAATGCATCTCCCTAAGAAATGGAACTCTTACTCATGTGTTGATCTTGAATAATTACTCTTAGTTTCTCCTCTAGTTTTTTGATCTACTAATCATAATTTTAGCTAGCCTCATTTAGTTCTGAATTGATTTTCTCCTTGAAAATGACCTATGTTTGTCTTAAATCATTTTGCAACTGCTCAATTAAAATATTTTTCTGGTCAAGCTGCTCTCTCAATTTATCTACTAACCATAAGTTAGTTGTTGCAAATTCCTCTAGAGAATCTGCTACATGTCTTGCAAATTCAGGGTCACTCTATCCATGTCCATCATATATCAACTTTTTCCTTTTAGTAATTACTCCTCCTTTTTGTTGAATTTCCATTCATACAATAACTTTCCTTTTCTTACTGAATAATAAATCCAAAGAAGGAATTTATTCTTGCTCAATGTGTCAAATCATCTACATTTACTACCTCTGAACCAGGTATCCCAGAACTTTTTGCAAGAAGAGTTAAAGATGGGATGGTAATTGCAAGTGCAGTAGACTCCCCTTGAGCAGTAACATCCTTTATATGAGTTTTAGTGTTTGAATTCATTTGAGGAAAAGTATGTTAATGCTTCATAAAGGCTTCAAACAATGCAAATGTTTCTTGGAAGGTCTTACTTGGTAGAGTTGATTATGTCATTTTTGTGCCCTTAGCTGATATTTCTAGTGTTTTTTCAACTTCCTTGGTCTTGACCTCATGCAAGTAATGTTGCTTGGGATTGGATCATGATGGAACTTTTGTATTTGGGTTACCATTATGAGTAAAATTGTTCTCTGCTTGTAAAATATTTGGCAAACCACTCCTATGCTTTTGGGAATTTAGAAAATTTGATTGTTCTTTGCTAGGAAGATTTCTAGAATCTGGATATAACTTCATCATATTATCTAGATCCTTTGAAAACCTCCTCAAAAGGTGAATCTTCATGAAAATATTTCTTCATATTGAATTGGGATAAATGGTTTTCCACCACTTTATGTGGATCATTCTTTTTGAATTCAATAGTATATAATGTAATATCATCTAACGTTGAAGTTTTAACCTTATTGTTGAAACAGATCTTAAATTTTTGTCCCTAAGGCCTAAATTTTTCTTTTTCAGGTTTCGAATTTTCATAAAACACGAGTTTTGTATCATTTCTAAGTACACGATACATTTTTCTTAATTTTTTTTTAATTTTTCGGATAATAAAAGGGAAAAAAGGCTTACAAAAATTATAAGACTCCGGACGCTTTTTTTTTGAAAATTATTTAAAACGTGTTAAATTTTAAACTAATGATTTTTAAATTAAGCTTAAAAGAATTTTCGGGATTCAGGTTTTACTACAAACAAATTTTTCGATGCAAATCGAATCGCAAAATCTCGATCCCCGATTTCCCGAAACGTTGAAATCTTAATTAAAATACGAATTAATTAATTCTCTTATAAGAAAGGTTAAGGGTTAAGATAATTATGTCACGATTTCAGTATTCGTGGTTTAGTGAGATCACATCTCCTGTCATCATGTTTCCCGAAATCTAGAATTACAAAACCTCGATCCACAGTCCACGTTAAATAAAACTAATTTTGTTTTGCCATTAATCGTGATTAGTTAGTTAATTAAGATAAGTTAAGTCCTGTTTAAAAAGCAAGCCATCGCGATTTCGGAGATCGGATTTTATTGATAACATACTTCTCAACATCAAGATTTCTGAAATCCCGAAAACATCTAATCTCAATTAATTAATGTGCTAAAAGCATTTAAAACTTAATTAAAACATCGCGATTTCACGATTTCGCAATTTCGGAAATCGTTTTTCATCGATGACATACCTCTCGACATCAGGATTTCTGAAACCCCGAAAAGCGAAGTTTTCAGCTTTAATCTATGATTAACACTAAATAACCTTTTTTCAAAAACAAGATTAATGGTAATCATTATTTAAGTAGTCATTCATGTTTCTCTTTCCAATTAAGTAGGTTTCTCATTTTATTTAAAAACTCGAAGGCGCCTAAATACGGACATTAAATGTGTATCTCGAAAAAATATCTTCCGCATTAAGAGCTTTAAATTTGTGACAGCTGTGTAAATCTTGTCATTTTTACATGTATTCAAAATAAACATTTGAATGTCTGTGTTTTCATTTTAAGCTGAGCTCGTTCATTGTAACACCCTGTTTCCCCCAGTTTGTAAAATTAAATGGACCGGCCAAGAACTCTGGAAAACTCATGAATGTGAACATGTGATGTGAATGGAACTTATGGAAAAGATCAATAAATGTGAATAACATTATAAATTTATATTGTAGGACTGCTGAGAGGGGATGTGCAGAAAAAGAGACCATGATGGTGGTGGAAGGCACCTGGAAAGGTGGTGTTAACTTCCACCAAGAATTAATACCCCATTTGGACTCCATTGGCCCGGAGAACCAAAAGTGGCTCGCTGGCCCCAAATTAAATGTCCTGTAGGCTGGCAGGTTGATGGCTCCTCAGGAATTAATGAGGGATGGGGAGGTGAACCGCCTATCCATAGAGCCATCATGACTGACCAGCGCGAGGGAAATCACGCCACATGCAACCTCACAAGAGGATAAGGCGTGGGGTAGAAGCGATTGGGGGGGTAGACGCTAAGAGAGAACTCTGGCAATATGTAGAGTGAGTGATAGTAGAGAGGAAGGATTGCAACCTTCGCTCTTGGTCACTGGAAAATAGAGACGCGGTCTCACAGCATCGTGGTCTCAACTCAGGGGTGGCTAGTGGTAAATCCGTTGGGAGTCGCTAAGCCTATGGTTGGGTGGAAACAAGCACCCCTCTCAGCAGTTGCATAACCCGTGGTTTTATTTCTGATAAGTGTTTTGCCTCTGGCATATTGAAATATATATATATATATATATATGTTTATTCTAATGATTATGCCCATAAGCTATGAAATTGTGAATGATTTCATTGTAAGAATGTCTGTAAGATGTTTTGATCAGTACTAGTAGTTGTATAATTGTATGGAAAGACTATATATGGCATATGTCCTCATGAATTTTTATTTACATGCGTACTGATCTAATTCAGACTTCATGTATGGTTCTCGGGTAGACAATACCCTTATCTGCCTCAGATAGGACCCTAAGTGAATCTCCCCATAAAGATACCTTCCTTGAAAAGCCCATCAAGTATCGGGAAGGCGATTGTGAAGGTGTAAGGCCTTAGTAACCCTGCATGAAGAGGAATGACCCTCTTGAAAAACCCGAGATGGCAGCATAAGGATAAAGTAACGAATCGATGGATGAGATTTCATCGAGAAATCTGTGGTCACTCATGACCGTTAGATTTGGCAAGAAGAAACTGGAAAGTTAAATGCCTTAACTTTGATAGGTGGTGAATGACGGACGATATCCCGTCAGGAAATCTACGGTCACACACGACCGTTAGATTAGTAGGAGAAGGTAGGGCGTTAAATGCCTTACCACTTTGTTTTCCTGTGTCTTCGTGGGTAGCGAAGAGTTTAGGACCGTATATCCCCAAGGTCCATGAGAGTATCCGAACCGTGGATCTTTCCACATTCAAGAAGTCGTGGGAGAGCCCACAAGTAGGGAATCTGTCTGAGCCATCAGATCTCGGCTGAAAAACCCGACAGTCGTTGGATCTGTTAGGAGTTACCTGAGGGTTAAGACCCCAATGTATAGGGGTGAAAAACCCCGGAATAGATCTAAGCCATCCGATTGACGAAGGCCACGTGTCGTAAGATCTCCCATTTCAGGGAATCGGGATTCCTGTTGAAAAGAGATCGGGAATTTCCATTGTGGAAACCCCAGGATAGATCTGAGCCGTCCGATTGACAGAGGCCATGCATTGTGAGATCTCCCATTTCGGGAAATCGGGAATCGTGAGATCGAGAGTCCTGGTGACAAGAGATCAGGATTTTCCATGGTGGAAACCCCAGAGCAGTTGTGGACCATCTGATTTAAAGAGGTGACGTGTTGAGAGATTACTCGTTTCGGGAAATCGAGGATCAGGTATTTGGGAGTTCCACTGACAAAAAATCGAGCTCTTGCCTTGAAAAATCTCAACCCATAATGTCGAGACGATAGCATGTGGCCAAGTCCCAATGAACGGACAAGATTTCTTCGAGAAATCTCAGGGTCTGTAACGACCGTCCGATGTGAGGAAGAGATTCCAGTTTTACGTTGGGGTGTGAATGCACATTAGGTTAAGTAGCGAGTAGATCCAGATGGCCAGAGTCCACCCGCTCAGATCTACGGCTGAGGATTCATTCCAGATCCCCCTTTCCATTCTACCTTTAATGGGGGGGGGGGTCCGGAATTGGATGCGCAACTCTCGAACGGTCGAGATTAATTCATCATGATCAACGGTTCTCAGGTGGATTATGGACCCCCCTTGCCATTCTACCTTTAATGGGGGGGGGGGGTGTTCAGAATAGTGTGGCGTGTGAAGTGGGGACCCCTCCTGTCATGTCAACTACCGTGTCGTGTTTCCCTCTCTGCCACCTGTATTCCACTTAACCATGCAACGGGGTTGTTTCTCATTGGTTTTTCTCTAGCCCTGTTGAGATTTGTTCCTATTGGCCATTTGCTAACCCTATAAGGATTCGTCCCCATTGGCTGATCGCTAGCCCTGTCGGGGTTCGGCGGTTGCCAAGTCAAACGACTCGACATCACTGTAGTGTCGAGGCGCAAAGTATGAAAGAGGTACTATGTTTATTTGGACTTTGATCATGACCCACGACCATAGGGGAGTGGGGAGAAAGAAAGAGCTAGCTTGCGCTAGGCCTTCGTAGGTAATTCGGGGGTTTTGATTCGACGGAAGACCAAAAAAATCCGATTTAGGTAGTGGGTATGTGACAAAGTGGTATCAGAGCATGGTTACAACACTTGGCCTGATTGGGCTCATGACGCGTTGAGTATAAGCTCCGTTCGAAGCACTCCTATGAGGAGTAACCCCCTAACTTAACTCTCTTGTCCAGGATTAAAAACTTGGAAACGAGAACCCAACTGTGTGTGCATGTGAAAGAGTTATAAATTTATGCACAGGTTATAAAATGTATTTAACTCTTGACTAATAACCAGCGTTTGTCTTTTCACCCAAGCGGACGATCAGCCACGGGAATCTACAGATGCATATTATGGTGACTCACCAAGAGGTGGGAGAAGGCTCCCACAACAGAGACGAAGAGTATGACAAAAGAAGATAAATAGGAACCCCTCCAGATCTAGCTGAGACTGTGAGGAGTCTCATGGTTGAATTGCAAAGCTGCAAGGCCAACAATGAGAGGATGATGAAAGAACAAGAAAAGAAAAAAAAAATTGATGTAGTTTTATTGCAGAGCTTATCTGAGCTACAGCGACAAATGCAGCATGAACCCGAGATGCAGAAACATGGTCGTGTCAGTGGCCATACTGAGAGAAGAACCTCAAGAAAGGTCCACCCCAGAGGTAAAGGACCAGTGCCCGACGATTCCACTGAGAAGGAAGCTGGTGATTCAGAAATCTCTTCCAGCAGTAGGACCAGTTCCTATTCTCAAAGAAATAAGAAGAAGAAAAATTCTTCCAAGAGTCATAAATATGAGGAATTCAGAAAGGCCAAACCTCCCTCCTTTGACGGTGAGATAAAGAAGGGAGAGGAAGTCGAGGCCTGGCTACTTGGACTGAAGAAATATTTCAGAGTACATGATTTTTCAGAGAATTTGAAGGCCCAAGTGGCCACTTTCAGTCTGAACGGAAAGGCTTCCATTTGGTGGGAAGACCTTAATAATATGAAAGGGGTCCGCGAGGAGGACCTGTCTTGGAAATAGTTTGAAAAGTACTTCCGAAAGAAGTATTTGTCGGAAAGATATTTCGACGAGAAGGCTAAAGAGTTTGATGAACTCAAACTGGGGCAACTCACTATAGAGGAATATGTCAATAAATTCCTCAACTTATTGAGATATGTACCTTACATCAAATCAGAGAAGGCGAAGGCGCAACGCTTCATCAGTGGGATACCCAAGGAATACTAGAACCGAATCGAATTCGACGAGCCAAAGACCTTAGAAGACACTATTCGAAAAGAAACATATTGTCATGAACAATATGGACATCGGGCAGAGTCTCATGGAGACTGGAAGAAGAAGAGTGGTTTGAGATTTCAAAAAAAGGGGATCGAATCCTCAGGATTTAAAAACTACAAGAAGAACCCTAGAATGAACCTTCCAGCCCGGAGTGTACTCCAACAGAATTTTCCATCATCAGGCGGAAATAAAACTTCTGGACCTATACCAGTGAAGACTGATAACAAAAAGAGAGAACCTCTGAAATGTTGGGGTTGTGGAGAAGAGCATCTCCTGAGAGACTGTCCACACCGACAACAGAACAGCCAGAAAGTTTATAACATTCAGGAAGCTACCACAATCAATGATGTGGAAAGGAGTGTTCCACAGATTCATGCAACCTTGGATAATAACCAAGATGACCACCAAGCTTCAGTAGTGAAAATAGAAGGTATGATTTCCAACCATCTGGTGTCTGTTTTCATTGACCCTGGTTCAAATTTGAGTTACATAGCCCCTAAAGTTGTGATAAGTGTAAGCTACAGCCATGAAAACAAAATAAGCCATGGTTGGTACAGTTAGCCACTAGCACCAAATGAAAGGTGGTAGAGGTCATACCAGCCTGCCAGTTAATGTTGGGTGAATTCCCCACCCAAGAAACCCTTAATGTATTACCCCTCAGATCATACGATCTGTTGATTGGTATGGACTGGCTGGCCACCCATAAAGCCAAATTGGATTGTTACCATAAAACCTTAGAATGTGTGAGCAAAGAAGGAAAATGGATAACCCTTCAAGGGATCCGAAAACCGGTCTCGGTGAGACAAATATCAGCGCTGCAAATGAGAAAGTATTGCCAAAAGGGATGTCCCCTATATGAAATACAGGTGTTGAAAACAATCGAAGGTGTTAAACCAAGCCCTGACGATCACCCTATCCTGAGAGAATACAGAGATGTGTTTTTGGAAGAGGTACTAGGTCTACCTCCGAGAAGAGACATTGACTTCTCGATAGAGCTCGCACCAGAAGCGGTGTCGGTGTCTAGGACACCCTACCGGATGAGCACACCTGAGTTAGTTGAACTCAAATTAGAATTGAAAGAAATGATGGATAAGGGTTATATTCGACCCAGTGTGTCCCCATGGGGAGCACCAGTCCTGTTTGTGAAAAAGAAGGATGGAACCCTTAGACTATGTATAGATTATAGACAACTCAATAAAGTAGCCATAAAGAACAAGTACCCCTTGCCCAAGATCGATGATCTAGTCGATCAGTTGGGGGGTGTGTCTATTTTCTCAAAGATTGACTTGAGTTCGGGATACCATCAAGTCCGAATCAAGGGTGAAGACATCCATAAAACCGCTTTCCGGACACGGTATGGTCATTATGAGTTTGTGGTAGTGCCATTTGGGTTAACCAATGCCCCTGGCACTTTCATGTGCTTAATGAACAATGTACTTAGTAAATTTTTAGATAAATTTGTACTAGTTTTGATTGATGACATATTAATCTACTCTAAGAATAGAGAAGAACATGAAGAGCATCTTAGACTTGTGCTACAAGTGCTAAGAGAGCATCATCTCTATGCTAAATTCAACAAATGTGACTTCTTTCAGAAGAAAATACATTACTTGGGACATGTTCTGTCTGAGGAAGGGGTAGCAGTAGATCCTGACAAGATCAGTTCTATCATGGAATGGCCTACCCTAAAGGATGTCTCAGACATCAGATCCTTTATGGTATTGGCGGGATACTATAGGAGATTTATAAAAGGATTCTCCAAGATTGGTTGTCCAATCACTGCCCTCCAGAAGAAGGGGATAAAATTCCTGTGGACACAACAATGTGAAGAAAAATTTCAAACCTTGAAGCATCTACTAACCCATGCACCCGTGTTGAAAATCACTGACCCAAAAGCTGACTTCCTTGTGTGCACAGATGCCTATAAGGAAGGGCTCGGAGGAGTCCTTATGCAGGAAGGAAAGGTGATCTGCTATGAATCTCGAAAATTGAATGAACATGAGGTCAACTATGTGACTCATGATCTAGAACTAGATGCCATAGTGCATGCCTTGAAAATGTGGAGGCATTACCTCTTGGGAAGAAAATTTGTACTTATGACAGATCACTGTGGATTGAGATATTTGTTTGATCAACCAAAGCTCAATGCTAGACAAGCTAGATGGATGGCCCTCCTTAGAGAAATTGATTTTGAAATCAAACACATCAAAGGGAAGTAAAATAGGGTGGTCGATGCCCTTAGCAGAAGCATGAAAATGATTCACCTGGCAGCGGTGAGTACCTGGGAGACAGATGTCAAGAACAGAGTCATAAATGCACAAGAAACAGATCCCTTCGTTCAAACCGTGACCCTGTACCTACAACAAGAACCCACTAGAGTAAAATGTGAAGGCTACCAGATGACCGAAGGAGATCTTCTCACTTACAGAGATAGACTGTACATTCCAAATTGTGACAACTTGAAGAGGTTCATCATGGAGTAACTACATAAAAGACCATACATTGGTCACCGAGGATACCAAAAAATGATCACTGCCACCCGGAAACAATTTTATTGGCCTGGATTGAAGAAAGACATAGCCAAATTTTTGGCCCAATGCATAGAGTTCCAACAGGTTAAAGTAGAACATCAACACCCAGCAGGACTATTACACCCTTTACCCATCCCAGAATGGAAATGGTAAACCATCTCCATGGATTTTGTCACTGGATTACCAACTTCAACCAAACAGAATGATGCCATTATGGTGGTGGTGGATAAACTGAGCAAGTCTGCTCATTTCATCCCCGTCAAATCAACCTGCAAGGCAATAGATATCGCCCATATATTCATGAAAGGGGTGTTCTGACTGCACGGTATGTCGAGAGAGATAATATCTGACAGAGACACAAAATTTACTTCCAATTTTTGGAAATCACTGATGGCAGGTTTAGAAACCAAATTGTTGTTTAGTACTGCCTATCACCCTCAAACCGATGGACAGACAGAAAGAGTGAATCAAATATTAGAGGATATGTTAAGGATGCATGTAATGCATCAACCCAGGAAATGGGAAGACTACCTGCCATTGGTAGAATTCGCCTACAACAACGGCTACCAAGCATCCTTAAAGATGAGTCCCTTTGAGGTCCTCTATGGTAGGCCGTGTAATACTCCAATCAGCTGGAGTAATCCTGTAAATAGGATTTCGTTTGGAACCCACATGCTGAGAGAAATGGAACAACAAGTGACTCAGATAAAAGAAAATCTGAAGGTCACTCAGCACCGACAGAAAAGTTATGTTGATCAAAAGAGAACTCCAAGAGAGTTCAAAATGGGAGACCATGTATATCTCATAATTAAGCCCAGAAGGAGTTCCCTGAAAATGGGAGCATGTGCCAAGTTGGCACCCTAGTATTGTGGACCCTTTGAGGTTCTAGATAGAGTGGGACCTGTAGCCTATCGTCTATCACTTCCTTCCACAGTAAAAGAACATAATGTTTTCCATGTTTCATTATTGAAGAAATATGTACATGTTGTTAATCATATAATTGACTGGTCTGTGATCCAGGTGGAACCGGAGGGATAATTTCTACTAGAACCCCAATGCATACTGGACAGAGAGGAAACCCCACTTCAGATCCGAACCATGGCACAGGTCAAGGTACAGTGGAAACATTTTGGCCCAGATGAGGCTACATGGGAAATGGACGATGCCATGAGACAGGCATATCCGATTTTGTTTACTTATGTACATGCAATTCATGTTAGTAGATAAGAACATCGAGGACGATGTTCCTTTTAAGGGGGAGGGAATTGTAACACCCTATTTCCCTTAGTTTGTAAAATTAAATGGACTGACCAAGAATTGTGGCAAACTCATGAATGTGAACATGTGATGTGAATGGACCTTATGGAAAAGGTCAATAAATGTGAATAACATTATAAATTTATATTGTAGGACTGTTGAGAGGGGATGTGCAGAAAAAGAGACCACGATGGCGATGGAAGGCACCTGGAAAGGTGGCATTAACTTCCACCGAGAATTAATACCGTATTTGGACTCCACTAGCTCGGAGAACCAAAAGCGGCTCGCTGGTCCCAAATAAAATGTCTTGCAGGCTGACAGGTTGATGGCTCCTCAGGAATTAATGAGGGATGGGGAGGTGAACTTCCTATCCGTAGAGCCATCATGACTGACTAGCGCGAGGGAAATCGCACCACACATAACCTCGCAAGAGGATAAGGCGTGGGGTAGAAGCGATTGGGGGGGTAGACGTGAGGGGAGAAATCTCAAAATATGCAGAGTGAGTGATAGCAGAGAGGAAGGATTGCAACCTTCACTCCTGGTCACTGGAAAATAGAGACGCAGTCTCATAGCATCGTGGTCTCAGCTCAGGGGTGGCTAGTGGTAAATCCGGTGGGAGTCGCTAAGCCTATGGTTGGGCGGAAACGAGCACCCCTCTCAGCAGTTGCATAACCCCTGGTGTTATTTCTGATAAGTGTTTTGCCTCTGGCATCTTGAAATATATATATATATATATATATATATATATATATATATATATATATATATATATATATATATATATATATATATATATATATATATATATATATTTATATATTTATTTATTTATTTTGATGATTATGTCCATAAGCTATGAAACTGTGAATGATTTCATTGTAAGAATGTCTGTAATATGTTTTGATCAGTACTAGTAGTTGTATAATTGTATGGAAAGACTATATATGGCATATGTCCTCATGAATTGTTATTTACAAGCGTACTGATCTAATTCAAACTTCATGTCTGGTTCTTGGGTGGACGATACCCTTATCTGCTGATCCAGGTGGATATCGGTGGCCACCCACCTTTTCCAAATGGCTCAAAACAGTTTTCTGTCCATTTTGGCAATTTACTATTTTTAGTAGGTTTTTAACTTCCGGGGCCATTTTGAAGGTCCAAATGAAGTTTTTTCAAGATCTAGGTTCTCAATAATAGCCAAAGGCATGATTGAGCCCCCAAAATGAATCTCCTCGACAATACCTTTCCAACGAGCTATTACACGCCTAAAATGGAGATCGTATGCAAAAGTTACGACCCCGGGAAGTTGATGTACTCACTTACCATGGATGATTTTAGAGGCTAAATTTCGCTCATGGGATAATTTTCCATGGTTTTTAAAAAAACGAGATTCGATATTTTGAAAATGATTCGCCCAAATTCTATAGCATAAAATTATTTTACCTTAAAAATCGCTAAAATTTTATAAAAACTATATAAAATCCTTAGAAATTTGAATATTTTTACAAAAATATTGCCAAACATTTATAGTTGGCATATGAAGGATTAGTAAGATTCGCCAAGGTTTCTACATTTTAAAATAAATTTCCATCCTTAAAA
>ML781152.1:469169-488781 GCA_009831015.1 Picea engelmannii | reverse complement strand
CAGACCATCAAAGCCTCAAGTATTTTCTGGAACAACACATTTCCTCCCCAGAACAACAAAAATGGGTGACTAAACTCTTTGGATATGATTATGAGATCATTTATAAGAAAGACAAAGACAATGTGGTTGCAGATGCACTTTCCTGAAAATATGAAGATGAAGGATCCCTTTTTTCTCTTTCATTCATTGTACCAGATTGGCTCCAAGTTGTTCGTCAGGAATGGCTACAAGACCCCAAAAGCTCGCAGTTGATCTAGCAATTGTAGTCCAATGCTCCAGCTTCCCCAGGGTACTCTTGGCTCCATGAGGAACTTCGATACAAAGGCCATTTGTATTTAAGTAAACAATCAAAGCTTAAATCCACGATACTTTCTGAGCTTCATGCTACACCCACAGTAGGGCACTCTGGGTTCACCAAAACCTATGACAGGGTCAAATGTTTCTTTTTCTAGGATGGTATGAAACAAGACATTCATAATTTTGTAGCTGAATGTGACGTGTGTCAACGCAACAAGGGAGAAACAGTCAAATCGCTAGGCACACTACAACCGCTGTCGATTCCACCTGCTATTTGGAAGGATATCTCTATGGATTTTATTACCGAGTTACCCAAATCGGGAAATAAATCCATCATCATGGTGGTTGTTGATCGTCTTTCCAAGTACGCTCATTTCTACGCCCTTCAACACCCGTTTACAACATCCACGGTTGGTCAAATCTTCATGGATCAGGTCTTCAAGCTTCATGGCATGCCACACTCTATTGTTTCTGATCGCGACCCAACTTTGACAAGCAATTTTTGGCAAGAACTGTTCAAGATACAAGGCACAAAATTGCATCTCAGCACAATTTATCATCCCCAGACTGATGGCCAAACGGAAGTTGTCAACAAGTGTTTGGAAACATATTTGAGGTGTTTTGCCTCAGAAAATAAAAATCAATGGGCTCAATGGTTACCCCTAGCTGAATGGTGGTACAACACTTCATACCATACAACTACACGCATGACTGCTTTTGAAGCGGTATATGGACAAAAACCACCTTCAGTTCTCTCATACTTAACAGGTGCCTCGAAGGTCCAGGTGGTTGACCTAACACTTATAGATCGAGAGGCCATTCTCCGTACCCTCAAAGAGAATTTGGTCATGGCACCAAATCGCATGAAGCAACAAGCAAATCAAGTTCGCTTTGAACGTCAATTTGTAGAAGGAGATCACGTGTTTCTTCGACTGCAACCTTACAAGCAAACCTCCCTCACGGTCGAGCATTGTCAGAAGCTAGCACCCAAATTTTATGGTCCTTATACTGTGCTCAAGCGTGTGGGACAAGTCTCCTATTAGTTAGCTTTTCCCAACCATTTGAAGCTACATCCTGTTTTTCATGTTTCATGCTTAAAGAAGGTGATTGGAGCTAAGTGCCAAATTCAAACCAACCTTCTAGAGTTAGCTGAAGAAGGATCCATTTGGCTACAACCAGAAGCAGTTTTGGACCAGCATGAGCGTCGCCTACACCAGAGAACCATCAAGGAAGTGCTAGTCCAGTGGAAAGATACAACTCCAACAGACGCCACTTGGGAACCAACTACCATTCTGCAACAATTTCCTCATCTCAAGCCTTGAGGACAAGGTTGTTTTTAAGGGGGCGGACATGTTAGGGTCTAACCCGCACATAGGTAGAACAATATATTCGGATGTAATAAAGGTCAATATTAAAAAGGCCTTTCCATAAAATAGAATAAGGCGAATGTAAGAAGACCTAATAGAAGATTTCGCTTCTAGAAGGATCTTCATCTAGATGCTTCTTTTTAGTATAAATAGGAGTCGAGGGTATGAGGACCCTAGCTTGGATATTATTGTAATAGAGCTCTGCTCAACTAAAGGTTTCCCCCTCGAAGAGGCCCGTGAACATTTCTTTCAGATTCAAAGTGTTATTTTTGTTGTTATTCTTATATCATTTAAGTGTTATTGTGGTGAATGTTCTGGTTATATTGCTGTTATTTTGCCATTACTAGCATTTTATTTTTGTTCTGCATACATTTTATATCTGGTATATTACATTGTCATTGAATGATGTTTGGCTTCTTGGTTGGCCTTGTTTGTTTGGTGTGTTTTCATTTCCACCATACTTATTGTGCGAGATTAATAAGCAACCATTCAAGTTTGAAGTTGTAATGTGTACATAATGGGATGAAAGTACCAGTGCTTGAGATACACTTCTGGGAAATAATCATAACATTTGTATGCATAATTTTTATTTGTGAATACTTAACATAGATAAGCATCAAGTTAGATTAATTGACCCCACCTATACTAAATACATCGTGTATTCACCAATGTTTAATGAAAAGGTTACTAGATCATGTTAATTAACAATAATTTGATGTAGTAAAGTGACACCTAGACTATTCAAGCAATAAGTCAATATCTTATGGAAACAATGCACTCATTTCATCACTTGATGAGATTCAACAAGCAAGAAATTAATGTTAAGTTTAAAGAAATCTAGAAGATGAACATAGATGGAATCTAATTTGTTTTGACCATTGATACTTTTATTTGTGAAAATAAACATTGTTTATTGAAGCAAACTATGCACCTTAACAAAATGGTATTCTTTTACAAAAATGCTTATTTATCTTCAAAGAAAATAGAAAATGAAGGAAGTTGAAGATGTGTGATAATATTAAAGTTAAAGAAATCCTTGATGTGACTCCTAATGAAGTTTAAACACATTAACATCCTGTCAAACTCATGGTGAACTTATATTGTATGTTTTCTAATCCATCCACTCATTATTATTTGTTGTATTCGGAAGTAGGAATTTCTATAAGCTAAAGAGCTTTAGAGTCATTCAATAAATTGAAAATCATTATTCAATGTCTAGAAATCTCATACACTAGTATCATTAATCCAACAAAGCTTAGACAAATACATTTTGAACCAAGGGCATTCTAGGAACTGCATCTTAGTGATGGGAAATTTGGTACAAAATGTAGCAATTCAAAGCTTCCTAGGTGGTAATGCAACCTTTAGTGGATATTTCCCTCCACGTGAGGTAAAATTGAGTTCCCCGAGGTCAAATTACATTGCTTGAACCCATGCAATAGAGCACTTGGTGATACATTTTACTTGTGGAAGCAACCTTTGAATTCATTTTCCATCTCCATCCACCCCAAGGTGAAACACATTTCAAAGGGAAGTGTAACAAGATGGAAAGGCATCAAGTGCTGCAATTTTACCTTATGAAGCCAAAACACACTCAAGGGTGGTTGCAGAAACATATCAAGACTAGAAGTGATGCACTTTTACCTAAGGAAGATAAAACACACTTAGTGGGTAGTTTAAACAATGTATCAACACAACCAATGGTGCATTTTTTTAAGGAAGAAAAAATGCACTTAGTGGGTAGTTGCAATTTAGTGTGTTAAGGAAGTCATTGATGTATTTATCATCAAGAATCCTTATTAGACCTCATAATATCTAAAAACATGCCTAGGAATCCAAATCACATCAGTTGGTTAGTTGCAACAACATACTGAGGAAACCAATGATCAACATCTCCTAGAGAAGTTACATGAGACCCCATCATTGCTAATAACATGCATAAAAGTTGAACTACGTCAATTGGATAGTTATAGCAATGTGTAAAGGAAATGAATGGAACACTTATCCTAGAGATTTTGTTTGGATAAAACAAATAAAATTCCTTTTCCCAGAGATTTTACTTGAGAATCATCACCAAGAGTTATATCAGAGTTAATAGAACTATCCATGTAAGAAATCAAATCTTTGTCACATGTCATGTGATTGTTGCAGCCACTATCCAACAACAAAAGGTCCTTGGAGTGACCTTGTTCAGATGTATGGCATGAAAGAAACATTGCTTCAGATGATTCTCCTCCATTTTTGGTTACATTTTCTCTACCTTTGTTTTGATCTGGCAGTTTTTTTTTCATTCACTCTCATAGTGGCCATACTTTCTCCAATAGTAGCATTGAATTATCGACTTGTCTGTCCATTTTATCCCTCTTCCTCTTTGATTCTATGGGTCTTTAGTTTGGTGATGTTGTTCCTTTGTGTGTCTATCTTCTACATTTTGATTTCCTCTTCCTCTTTGATTTCTCCCTTTGTTTCCTCTTCCTTTACCTCTAATGAAAGTGTTCTAAGTCTTGAACATATGTTCAATATACCCTTCTCCCAAGTTGATTCTAGTTTCATGTGAGATAAGTGATCCCATCATTTCTTCAATGGAGAAGTTAAACATATCTTTAGATTCAAGATTGGTTGTTACAACCATTTATAAATTATTGGGCAAACTTTGGAGGACTTTCTCAACAATCCTCCGATCTTCAATTTTTTCACCATTCAATCCGATTTGGTTAACAATGCCCATCACTTTATTCATGAACTCGTCTACATTCTCTGTCTAAGCCATCTTCATGGTTTCAAATTAAGTTCTTAAGGTCTAAAGTTTGTCTGTCTTCACTTGGTCATTGCCCTGGTAGTCAAATTTGAGAATGTCCCATGCTTGTTTTGTTGTGGAGTCACTGGTTACATTCGAAAATATTGAGTCATATAGAGTGTTTTGAAGCCAATACTTGGCCTTGTTCTCTTTCTTCCTATGTTTTGTAAATGTATTTCATTGTCCTTTTGTCATGGTAGCCAAATCTGTTGAGGTTAGCTCTGTGAAGCCATTCTCAATAAGTTCCCAACACTCTTATGCTTGAAGGAAAGATTTCATTCGCAAAGACCAGAATTCGTAGTTCCTGCCAACAAGAAATGGCCATTGGGTTGGTCCTAAATTGCTAGATGTAGCCATTAAAAAATGCAGTATTGTAGATTTGAATAAAATAGAATACCTCAATCTGGCGACTGGAATCCTTTGTCGATTCTCTTTGCCTCCTTTGCAACAAATTTTCTATTGTTTGGGAATACCCAACAGATTCGTTGTCTGCACCAGAACTCAAACCCACGACTAGTTAGTGCACAACCCCCTCTCATTCTTTTATGATTTTCAAAATTAACACTCAATATGGTCTCAGCTCAAATCAATGTCGATACCACTGAGTGGACATGAGAAAATAATAATATAACTATAGATAGAGCTCTAGCTATATGAATGTGCTCGCTATCGAAAAAAAAAAAAAATCCTCTCCTGGGACAATTTTGTTTTCGCCTCCAACTCTTAGTAAAAGGCGTAGGATACCCATTCTATGAAATGGAGTCCGATGGGATGTCTCCGCCACCGGGACCCATCCGTAGAATGAATAGCCTATGCCGAAAAAATCTCCTCGTCCGCTACTGCTTCGTTTCGCCCGAGCCCACAACACCCCATTCCGCCCCTCCGCAACGCCCTGTTCCACGTCCCCTCGGGCATTCAATGCAGGGTGGTGGATGGTTGTTTTCCGCAAACGCCTCTCGCGCCCCTCCTCCCATGTTTCGAATAGGGATTGGATTGCTCCCGCTCTACATAAACTGAACCCAGATCGATCCTGAACCTGCTCCTGAAATAGATTTCTCTGGAATCGTGGATTTCGCTCTGCAGAGGTGTTTACTCATCGATTCCTTGTCGTCTATCATTTGTAAACTAACTACTCCTCATTCTTGCGAGACTTTATTGTTATCTCAATCGCACAGATTATGCTATCTGTTCAGTTGAAGGCATGGAAATCATTGATAACCAACAAACTCTCGTTATCATCCCATTGCCGATTAATTTATCTCCTTCCTTCCCCACTGCCACTTCCATTCTTCACCGTATTTTCAAACCTTTGCAGCATACATTGTCATATTTATTGATTGCATTTAGCTGTACTAGTAACTGTTCAAATCCTCGACCAGTCTAGCATGAAGAAATATAAAACCTTTAAGATGCCCATATTCAGGAACCAAAATGGTGCACATTAAAGATTTTTAGACCTTTCTTCATTAAACTAAACATAAATTTCAGCTGTTGCTAGTAATGTAACAAAGTATGAACCAAAATGTTGCATATAAAAAGTGTATCTCTCTGCATTGAACTGATCCAAAATTTCATCTGTTGCTAGTGATATAAGAAAGCATATACGAAAAGAAAACATTTATCTATTTTCTCTGACTGATTTCTGAATATTACTGTATATGGAATTTCTGTTTGCATTCTAAATCATTCAAACAACATATTCAGTGGCGGAAGCCGATATCATGATATGCAAAGTTTATATGGTGGACACACTCTGTATGCATGCAATACCTATTGCCTTATATGTATGGATTTGGCATGAAATCACACTTGGCAAGAAGGACGTGTTTCAACCCTTCAGTCCAAATGTATTGCGCACTTGGGACTGCTAGACTCTTTTGGGATCCTCAATGGAATGTGTGGTAGTTGTTGTAGGATCATTGCCACCTTGTTAATTGCATATAGAATAAATGCATATACGGTTAGATTTGCATCCCTTGGCCTGTTATTACCATCTTTTGATTAGATTTTATCATTTTCATCATGAAGAGTTTCCTTCAATGCATGATTTGCAGCATGACTATTTTTTAGTTGCAACACATTTATACTCAAAATCATATTTATATCATTCACAGTGAACCTATACCACATATGCAATATAGTGCTTTGTATGAAATCTGGAAATCCATTGTACAGTGTAAGCCATCATCCTAGAGCTTGACTGTGAATTACCTAGGAAGGTTTGACTAATGTGTTACATGCCTAAGTGAAATGTGAATTGATCGAATCCCTGTAAAGTGTAAAAGGCTATAAAAAGTTATCCATGCCTTCATTTATAATTAGCTTGGTTTTGATTTTGTGAGGTCCTAGAGGGAGAACCCTGTTGACAAGTATATTATCAAAGGTTTTTGCCAACTGTCATCTGTCACTATGTATTCAACTAAGTAATCTATTTTAAATTATAATTATAATCCGATGATGTTCGTCATGCTGATGATGTACTTCTAGTTTATCTTCTGAATGGCTATTTGCATAACCTAACCACAATGATGTAACACATTTGATAGGAATTTCCTATACAACACATCTTCCATCCTTTTCTCCACCATTTTGTCTTAGTTTTCTTTGATGATATCCTCATCTATAGCAAAGCCTGGATAGACCATCTTGCTCATGTGGATCGAGTTCTCCATCTACTCTCTCAGCACCAACTTTTCCTAAAATAGTCTAAATGTTCTTTTGGCGCCTCAGAAGTAGAATACTTGGGTCATCTAGTTGGCAAAGATGGCGTCAGGGTGGATCCCAAAAAGATTGAAGCTATGCAAGATTGGCCGCACCCAAAGAATCTTAAGATCTTGCATGGAGCTAAGTGCCAAATTCAAACCAACCTTCTAGAGTTAGTTGAAGAAGGATCCATTTGGCTACAACCAGAAGCAGTTTTGGACCAGCGTGAGCGTCGCTTACGTCAGAGAACCATCAAGGAAGTGCTAGTCCAGTGGAAAGATACAACTCCAACACACCCCACTTGGGAACCAACTACCATTCTGCAGCAATTTCCTCATCTCAAGCCTTGAGGACAAGGTTGTTTTTCAGGGGGTGGACATGTTAGGGTCCTAACCCGCACGTAGGTAGAACAATATATTCAGATCTAATAAAGGTCAATATTAATAGGGTCTTTCAATAAAATAGAATAAGGCGGATGTAAGAAGACCTAATAGAAGCTTTCGCTTCTAGAAGGATCTTTCTCTAGATGCTTCCTTTTAATATAAATAGGAGTCGAGGGTGTTGTTCCAGAGTCTGTGCTTAAAGCTCAGAAGTACAATGTCTAGGCATCTGAAAGTGAGTAAGGGGTAGATAAGGAAGAAATGTCAACCTTCAGCAAGGGAAGCTAGGGTTGATTTCTAGGTTGTTGTCTAGCTTCCAACTGTTCCTAGATGTTTATGTTCCTTTCAATCATTGCCCATGAACGTTCCAGTTCGATTCGGGTAGTGGTTGTTTTAATAGTAGTATAAAAAAGATTCAAGGAAATATGTTTTTGATCTGATAGTCCGGGTTCAATATTAGGTTGTCTTGTCACAGGGACAGTCATAGAGGAACAGAGTGATAAGAAAATCTCAATACTTTTAGATGTTGTCTCGATTTCGGTCGTATAAAGGAGAGTTTATAGCTCCAGTGGTGAAAACAAGGTGCAAACCAAAGGCCCTTTCCCGTAACTAAGTTATATTTTAATAAATGTGTATGAGATGTAAGAAAAACATTAAGTTGTCTATCATGTAAGGCTCCTATCAAGGGAGAATATCACTTATAAACAAAAGAAGAAAAAGATAAAGAAATAACCCGATGAAGCATAAAATATATATAGAAATCTAAAATGTTCACTGGTCTTATACCTGCTGATAGCCGGTACAGAGGAAAAACGGTAAACAATATAGAAATCTAAAATTTATTCACCATAGTAGACGTTGTACTAAATTATAGTGAAGCATTCATCAGATACATATATGAAATGAAATGAAATATGAAATACAAGGAAACAAACTCATAACACAGTCATGACGGAATCTAGAATCTTCGGATTTGCTTTATATTAACTCTCGAGGGAGAAAAATCTCTATTACATTCGACCCAAAAAGGCCTAGCCTCTTTTTCTTCCTTCTATTGTATATTTATACAAATTTACATATGATGGAATCCCAATCGTTCCAGGATTTTCAGTTACAACGAGAAGGAGATCAATCGTTTCATTTCTTTATCCTATGTCTTTATTTGGTACTAGAAGCCTGCCCTCTCGCATGCTCGGTACAAGTGACACATTTTTCCACCAGCTGAGATATCAACCTTGAAGGTTTCGCTTGACAATTGGCCTAAAAAATGTAACAATCTCTGACTAATTGCGACAACCTTTCTTCTATCTGTCGGTCTAGGGTGTCAATAGCGCACAATTGCACACTTGGTTTAATCATACATTTATCTATTTGAACTATGTTTGCCATAGTTACTTGTGAGATTTCGGCCGAATCTCTTTCTTCTTTTTCATTTATATCAAGCGAGAGTTTCGCCATATCCATTTGGCTTAGTGTCTCAACATTACTCTCGCTATCAATGCCTAACAGATTTCCATCTATGGAACTGAAAGCCTCTTCACAGGATTTCCTTACCTTCTTGGCTTGCAATTTGCCTTCTGATATGCTACATTCCCATTCTTTCAACAAAATATTACCTCGGGTCTGTTCCGAAATGGAAAACTTAGAACTTTTTCCCAATTCCCTGTTTGCTGTAGTTATTACAGCCTCTTGAAAAGCGACCCGAGCTGCTCCAGCTTCTCTCTCTCTCTCTCTGACAAATAAGTTTTCTAATACTTGATCAATAAGAAGACAATTGTCCCGAAACGTCTCTACCTTGGCAAGTAAACTTCGTTGGGCTGCAAAAACTCTGCTCTGAATCTCCATAGCCTGGGACTGGAATATCTCGATGTTTATAACTTGGCTTTCAACTAACTCTAATCTAACTTGTAGCTACCCTATTAAGTCTTTTTGCTGGCCCACCTGTATATGACTGGTTTGAGCTACCAGCTCTGCTTGTTTAAGCTTAGCTTTGAGCAGCCCAATTTCCTTTTTGTCAGCCATTCTTGCTTGCTCTATTCCCGCGCTTGCCTGGTCCTTGGCAACCTCCTCTGTTGTGGCTAGTTTAGATTCTAAGGTTTTGATGAGGTGATTTTTTCTCTTCAGTTGATTTTTCAAAACCCCGACTGAAAATTGGTTTGCCGTAGCATACGCCCCTAATGTCCCGGCCATTTCTATAGCAACTCTTTTTTATTCTTAACTTTCCCATCGGTCAACACCTTGAACTTCTTGGCCGTTGATCCCTCTTCTTGATAGAATTCTCTTTTTACCACAACTTTTCTCTTTTTATCAAAAAAGAACTCATTTGGAGGGAGCTCTTCCATCCTTATAGGTCTCAATTCTTCGTTGAAAATCCACCCTGTGTCTATGTTCCCTTGAGTTGATTGTAAGGGAGTAATGGAGGTGATGGGATCTCTGATTTGCTTAGCTGACTGGCCTGGAGTGGTAACTGGAGTCTGCTTCTTCGGCGGATCGGGAGTTTTTATTTCCGGTTTCGGACTCCTAGTTTGCCCCTCCTTGTCCTGGTGTTCTTTTGGTGTTGAATCTTTTGAGTCTTCGGCTTCTTTTTGTTGTGCCTCTGTTGTTATTGGATTCTCACCCTGCAATACTAGGGGAAGACAACTCCGCCGATGCTCTTGGAAGTTTAAAACATCAACCCTTTCTTCAGGAGCCAGGGCTTATATCCAAGCCAAAACCTCGGCATAAGATTTCATGCCTCGAAAAATGTCATCCGAGGGCGAATTTTCATGCTCAAACCTTTTAAACTCGCATTTGGCTAAGTGGTTACTTACGACCCTATGTGGATCATGCTTCTTGAATTCAACATGAACCAATTTCAGGTCTTCCAGGGCTACTACCTCAGCTTTGGCATGCCCGAAATCTAACAAAGAATAGGAATGCAGATGAATAGGAAAAGGTGGGCATACCTTCTTAGAATATCCCTTAAGCTCCTTGCTTACGCCACCGATTACGGTTTGTCTGGCAACCTCACAGAAAACCAGCCTATCAGGTATGAATAATGGTAAGGCATTCGGAGGAGCAAAAGCGCCAAAAACCCTGAAATATGAAAATTCTGCTTCCACGTACCAGTCGGCTATACTGCTCAGATTTACCGCGATAGTATCTGAGATCCTAGGTGGTGGGTGGCCAAAGATAGTGACATGCAACGGTACCATTACCCAGTTGAATATTTCATACACAAAATCTAAATCTTTGTCTTCCCACAACTTTGAATGGTAGACGTGGATGGGCTCAGCCTCTGATGGAGTCCAGCTCCAACTCATTAAGGGAAAAGGCATCAGAAAACACACGACGTCCATGATATACATGGACATAAAGAATGAAGCGATCTTTTCGCTCTCCTTTTGTGCTCGATACTCTGTAACTCGACTGGTCAAACTATCAGACAGTAGTTTAGCCCAATTGAAGGAACAACCTTCGACGACTGTGTGAATTAGAGGCACCCACTGAAGGAAAAAATGTGTGGTGTCCTCTCTCCCATATAATCTGCAAGTCATCATAGCGATATATTTGAACTGTGGTTCCAGAGAAGCTATTGAATATATACCATTACTGTCTGCCCTGAACTTCGCAGGGTGTGAAACCCAATCTTTGATTAAACCAGACATAGTCTTGTCGTATTGCACACATTCTTTCTGCTTAAAATTCTCCAGGAATTCGGCATTGTAAACAAAGTCCAACACGGTTGGCAGCTTGTACATAGCCTGCAATTGTTCGGGTCTGAAAGTCCCAATGGTGACCCTCTGCTTGTTTATGATGGTTCTGGTTGGTATATCTACATGGTCTAATGCCCACCAGACCATATCGTAATAAGGGAGAAGACGTGGCCTAGTCGCTACTTTATGCATTTGAGCCTGGACAACAATCTTATACTTGGTGATCATGTCATCTTTTTCATTTTCACTGGAATCATCCGAAACATCTACCAATTCAGACTATAGAACATCAGAAATATATGACCAGGTCTTGACAGAGTCGACACTTTGAAGTGAAGTATCTGAAACGTTGTCTGAACCTTGTCCTGAAACCTCAACATTGGATTTAGACGCTTTTCACGAGGCCATGGCGGGGGATTCTATTTTAGATCTCCTGCGATAAAAATATGTATACATACAGAAATTAGTTCGCTCCGAAAGGTTGGCTCTGAAGAGAATAGAAATGAAATTTGAAACAACAAATAAAAAATCTATGTCTTTGACTATTTAAAACTAGGTCGTCCTTAGGGACAGAACGGTCAAATCGTTCTTAAATATAAATTTAGCAATAAAAACCAAACCCTTACTTGTCAATTCGCCTCATTTCAAATTAATGTCATAAATTTTGATAGTTCGTAATGCAAGTTGGCGCAAAGAAAGTTTAAAATCGCCTCAGAGACTGTGCATATAAATTTTCGTATTAAAACAATGAAAATGCTGGCTTAGCTTAATTAATCAAGATTTTATTTTTTTAATGTTAATTTATCTTTCGGCATTCGCCTCATCGGGAGTTTTCACTTTACCCCTTTACACCTCTAAAACCCGAGATTGCGATAATTAGCTTTGGTTAATACAAAACGTAACCAGAATTAAGTGTTTAATTAACTACGTTTTTATTTATATCGCGATTTCGTGACTCGGGGTTTCGAAGGTATAGTTCTCAGGAGGCTCGTATGTTGAGTTGCAAAATCGCGAGATCATGATGATATGATTTAATTAAATTGGAGGATAAAACCAGATTAAATGTTTAATTAATTAAGTTTATATTTTTATCGCGACCTTGCGACTCGGGGCTTCGAAGGTATAACTTTTGAGGGAAAATACGCAGAGTTGCGAATTCCTGACAGAGCTTAACCACGGCTAAACTTTTTACGTTTAACATTAGCCCGGGTTACTAAAACAAGAATCTCGCGGTTTTGACTATCGGGGTTACGATGGTAAGACTTTTGGAGCTAGCAAACGTCGAGATGCGAAATCCCGATGATGGTTAACTACGATTTATAATATTTTTACTCTTGGTAATGATCTGGGCAAGCTTTTTAAGACTATTTCGCCATTTCACCCCTCCGGACTAGTAAACTATGTGATCTATAACTCCCGACATGCGACATCCTGAAGTTCAAAAGTAGAGACTCATTTAAACGATTAAAAAAAATGAATCTTGCCTTAAGAGTATGATAACCGTCGTTGCTTGCGCGATGAGACTTTTGAGATTTTGGGAAAAATATGAAAATATGAAAACCGGCTTTCGATTTCAAACTTCAAGATATGAAATTTTAAACAGGCTAAAAAACAAAGGCAACTCCAACAGAGGGTATGAGAACCCTAGCTTGGATATTATTGTAATAGAGCTCTGCTCAACTAGAGGTTGCCCCCTCGAAGAGGCCCGTGAACATTGCTTTCATATTCAAAGTGCTATTTATGTTGTTATTCTTATATCATTTCATTGTTATTGTGGTGAATGTTCTGGTTATATTGCTGTTATTCTGCCATTACTAGCATTTTATTTCTGTTCTGCATACATTTTATATCTGGTATATTACATTGTCATTAAATGATGTTTGACCTCTTGGCTGGCCTTGTTTGTTTGGTGTGTTTTAATTTCCACCATACTTATTGTGAGAGATTAATAAGCAACCATTCAAGTTTAAAGTTGTAATGTGTACATAATGGGATGAAAGTACCAGTGCTTGAGATACACTTCTGGGAAATAATCATAACATTTGTATGCATAATTTTTATTTGTGAATACTTAACATAGATAAGCATCAAGTTAGATTAATTGACCCCACCTATACTAAATACATCGTGTATTCACCAATGTTTAATGAAAAGGTTACTAGATCATGTTAATTAACAATAATTTGATGTAGTAAAGTGACACCTAGACTATTCAAGCAATAAGTCAATATCTTATGGAAACAATGCACTCATTTCATCACTTGATGAGATTCAACAAGCAAGAAATTAATGTTAAGTTTAAAGAAATCTAGAAGATGAACATAGATGGAATCTAATTTGTTTTGACCATTGATACTTTTATTTGTGAAAATAAACATTGTTTATTGAAGCAAACTATGCACCTTAACAAAATGGTATTCTTTTACAAAAATGCTTATTTATCTTCAAAGAAAATAGAAAATGAAGGAAGTTGAAGATGTGTGATAATATTAAAGTTAAAGAAATCCTTGATGTGACTCCTAATGAAGTTTAAACACATTAACATCCTGTCAAACTCATGGTGAACTTATATTGTATGTTTTCTAATCCATCCACTCATTATTATTTGTTGTATTCGGAAGTAGGAATTTCTATAAGCTAAAGAGCTTTAGAGTCATTCAATAAATTGAAAATCATTATTCAATGTCTAGAAATCTCATACACTAGTATCATTAATCCAACAAAGCTTAGACAAATACATTTTGAACCAAGGGCATTCTAGGAACTGCATCTTAGTGATGGGAAATTTGGTACAAAATGTAGCAATTCAAAGCTTCCTAGGTGGTAATGCAACCTTTAGTGGATATTTCCCTCCACGTGAGGTAAAATTGAGTTCCCCGAGGTCAAATTACATTGCTTGAACCCATGCAATAGAGCACTTGGTGATACATTTTACTTGTGGAAGCAACCTTTGAATTCATTTTCCATCTCCATCCACCCCAAGGTGAAACACATTTCAAAGGGAAGTGTAACAAGATGGAAAGGCATCAAGTGCTGCAATTTTACCTTATGAAGCCAAAACACACTCAAGGGTGGTTGCAGAAACATATCAAGACTAGAAGTGATGCACTTTTACCTAAGGAAGATAAAACACACTTAGTGGGTAGTTTAAACAATGTATCAACACAACCAATGGTGCATTTTTTAAGGAAGAAAAAATGCACTTAGTGGGTAGTTGCAATTTAGTGTGTTAAGGAAGTTGTTGATGTATTTATCATCAAGAATCCTTATTAGACCTCATAATATCTAAAAGCATGCCTAGGAATCCAAATCACATCAGTTGGTTAGTTGCAACAACATACTGAGGAAACCAATGATCAACATCTCCTAGAGAAGTTACATGAGACCCCATCATTGCCAATAACATGCATAAAAGTTGAATTACATCAATTGGATAGTTATAGCAATGTGTAAAGGAAATGAATGGAACACTTATCCTAGAGATTTTGTTTGGATAAAACAAATAAAATTCCTTTTCCCAAAGATTTTACTTGAGAATCATCACCAAGAGTTATATCAGATTTAATAGAACTATCCATGTAAGAAATCAAATCTTTGTTACATGTCATGTGATTGTTGCAGCCACTATCCAATAACAAAAGGTCCTTGGAGTGACCTTGTTCAGATGTATGGCATGAAAGAAACATTGCTTTAGATGATTCTCCTCCATTGTTGGTTACATTTTCTCTACCTTTGTTTTGATCTGGCAGTTTTTTTTTCATTCACTCTCATAGTGGCCATACTTTCTCCGATAGTAGCATTGAATTAACAACTTGTCTGTCCATTTTATCCCTCTTCCTCTTTGACTCTATGGGTCTTTAGTCTGGCGATGTTGTTCCTTTGTGTGTCTATCTTCTACATTTTGATTTCCTCTTCCTCTTTGATTTCTCCCTTTGTTTCCTCTTCCTTTACCTCTAATGAAAGTGTTCTAAGTCTTGAACATATGTTCATTAGACCCTTCTCCCAAGTTGAGTCTAGTTTCATGTGAGATAAGTAATCCCATCATTTCTTCAATGGAGAAGTTAAACAAATCTTTAGATTCAAGATTGGTTGTTATAACCATTTATAATTTCTTGGGCAAACTTTGGAGGACTTTCTCAACAATCCTCCGATCTTCTATTTTTTCACCATTCAATCTGATTTTGTTAACAATGCCCATCACTTTATTCATGAACTCGTCTACATTCTCTGTCTCAGCCATCTTCATGGTTTCAAATTAAGTTCTTAAGGTCCGAAGTTTGTCTGTCTTCACTTGGTCATTGCCCTGGTAGTCAAATTTGAGAATGTCCCACACTTGTCTTGTTGTGAAGCCACTGGCTACATTCGAAAAAATTGAGTCATATAGAGTGTTTTGAAGCCAATACTTGGCCTTGTTCTCTTTCTTCTTCTGTTTTGCAAATGTATTTCATTGTCCATTTGTCATGGTAGCCAAATCTATTGAGGTTAGCTCTGTGAAGCCATTCTCAATAAATTCCCAACACTCTTATGCTTGAAGGAAAGATTTCATTCGCAAAGACCAGAATTTGTAGTTCCTGCCAACAAGAAATGGCCCTTGGGTTGGTCCTAAATTGCTAGATGTAGCCATTAAAAAATGTAGTATTGTAGATTTGAATAAAATAGAATACCTCAATCCGGCGACTGGAATCCTTTGTCGATTCTCTTTGCCACCTTTACAACAACTTTTCTATTGTTTGGGAATACCCAGCAGATTCATTGTCTGCATCGGAACTCAAACCCACGACCACTTAGTGCACAACCCCCTCTAGTTCTTTTATGATTTTCAAAATTAACATTCAAAGTGGTATCGACTCAAATCGATGTCGCTGCCACTGAGTGGACAGGAGAAAATAATAATATAACTATAGATAGAGCTCTAGCTATATGAATGTGATCGCTATAGAAAAATAAATAAAAATCCTGTCCTGGGATGATTTTGTTTTCACCTCCAACTCTTAGTAGTAAAAGGCATAAGCTACCCATTCTACGAAAAAAAAAAATCTTGTCCTTGGACGATTTTGTTTTCGCCTCCAACTCTTAGTAAAAGGTGTAGGATACCCATTCTATGAAATGGAGTACAATGGGATGTCTCCACCACCAAAACCCATCCGTAGAATGAATAGCCTACGCCGAAAAAATCTCCCCATCCGCTACTGCTTCGTTTCGCCCGGGCCCACAACACCCCATTTCGCCCCTCCCCAACGCCCTGTTACACGTCCCCTTGGGCATTCAATGCAGGGTGGTGGATGGGTGTTTGCCGCAAACTCCTCACGCACCCCTCCTCCCATGTTTCGAATAGGGATTGGATTGCTCCCGCTCTACATAAATTGAACCCAGATCGATCCTAAACCTGCTCCTGAAATAGATTTCTCTAGAATCGTGGCTTTCGCTCTGCAGAGGTGTTTACTCATCGATTCCTTGTCATCTATCATTGGTAAACTAACTACTCCTCATTCTTGCGATACTTTATTGTTATCTCAATCGCACAGATTATGCTATCTGTTTAGTTGCATGGAAATCATTGATAACCAACAAACTCTCGTTATCATCCCATCGCCAATTAATTTATCTCATTCCTTCCCCACTGCCACTTCCATTCTTCACCGTATTTTCAAACCTTTGCAGCATACATTGTCATATTTATTAATTGCATTTAGTTGTACTGGTAACTGTTCAAATCCTCGACCAGTCTAGCATGAATAAATATAAAACCTTTAAGATGTCCATATTCAAGAACCAAAATGGTGCACATGAAAGATTTTTAGACCTTTCTGCATTAAACTAAACAAAAATTTCAGTTGTTGCTAGTAATGTAACAAAGTATGAACCAAAATGTTGCATATAAAAAGTGTATCTCTCTGCATTGAACTGATCCGAAATTTCATCTGTTGCTAGTGATATAAGAAAGCATATACGAAAAGAAAACATTTATCTATTTTCTCTGACTGATTTCTGAATATTACCGTATATGGAATTTCTGTTTGCATTCTAAATCATTCAAACAACATATTCAGTTGTGGAAGCTGATATCATGATATGCAAAGTTTATATGGTGGACACACTCTTTATGCATGCAATAACTATCTGTATGAAATCTGGAAATCCATTGTACAGTGTAAGCCATAATCCTAGAGCTTGACTGTGAATTACCCAGGAAGAGCTTGACTGTGAATTACCCAGGAAGGGTTGACTAATGTGTTACATGCCTAAGTGAAGTGTGAATTCATCAAATCACTGTAATAAAGAGTAACAAATTGGATTTGTAAGGAGTGAATAAGTTTTTCGTAATTTAACTGGCCATCAAAGTCAAATCAGCCAACCGTTGAAGACGAAGCAAAGTACCTTCTTAAAGTAAATTCCACAGGTTTTCGTAAGGCCGTCCAACTGCACTGTAGTGATGAGACTGGGTGCTGAGGAGGGGCGGAACGAGGCCCGAGAGGAACGGGGCGCTGTGGACATGTATTTTTGTTGATAGTCGGATGGGCGTTTTATCGGATGGGGTCTTGGTGTCGGAGACGTCTCATCGGGTTTTATTTCGTGGTGTCGGAGATGTTTCATCATGCTCCATTTCATGGTGTCCAAGACGTCCCATCAAGCTCCATTTCGTAAAAGCTTTAACCTAGGTGGATATTCTTATATATAATTTGAAATAGTGATTCCATGGAGTAGCCAACAACTTCCCATAACACCAAAAATGGGTCTTTATTGTCAAGGGATCTTTACTGTAGATCTTATTATTAGTTAAGAAAATAAGGGTAATATCTTTTAAGATTATTAATGTTACTTATTTAATTCAACTAACGTTTGATGAAAAATAATGTATAATTTTAAAACTATAATTTTAATTTTATTTGTAATAAAAATGTATAACTATTAAAACTATAATATTATTTGCAATTTTTAATTAAAGGTGACATAATTTATTATTTAGAGAATAATTTTTTTATAAAAAAATTTAAATAATAAATATGTAAAGGACTTCTAAACCAAACTTGAAATACATTCTCTTAAAATTTTAAATAATAAATATGCAAGACTGGTAAACTAAACTTGAAATACATTCTCTAACAATTAAACCAAAGCTTAAAACTTTTCATATGCAAATTCGTTTCCTATTAGAGTTAAAACTCTCTTATTAAAACCATTTTTCCATGCATACATTAGACCAACATAGAAATAAATTTATACATACAACTTTGGAAGAAGTTAAATGTTAACATGGTAAACAATTAAAATAAAAATATTAAAATTTGGTTATGATTTTTTTTGTGATAATATAAGTTAACAATGTGTTTTGATTCTTTATAATGATTTACAATGTTTCATAATACATTATGATATATGGGAGGTGCATGGACAGTCACAATCGTGAGACTAGTGCAGTCTAAAGGTCTCCATTATCTAGGGTTACATAAATTAGTGTTTCTTTGGCTTAGGCAACTTAGTTTAGGGTTTCATATGCGAACAATACACCAGGAGGTCAAGGGCATGAGAGCGAATATAGATATTCGTAGTGAGATTTGATGGTCTGAGTGGTTGGAGCTGAGGAACATTGTGGATTCGACGTGTTGGAATGGGCTGTTGGACACACCTACCACACTTAGAGGGGGGGTGAATGAGTGTGGGGCTCTTTTTCCCAAAACTTCCCTCTTGCACAAAAACTCATCAATTAACATTCAACATTTATTCATTACCCATTGTTTTCATTTATAACCAGTTGTATGTGAGCACATATCAACAACATATCATCAACAAGTCATCACCACCCTGCAACAGAGTTATACCGTCACATCAAACTCCAAGCCATGTGCATTGTGTTTTTCCCAAGGCTTTACAACAGACACACGGCCTGCTGCACAAATGAGTGCGTGTGTACATGACCTATTCAAGGTTAGAATGTGTGAACACATGACTATCACCACAGTTACCTGCATGTACCTTAGTAAATGACACATTTGAACTTCCCTTTAATCTTTCATTCTGATCTGGCTGCTCTGTCTTCTTCACCCACTTCTGTAGATGACCCTTCTCTTCAGAACTTGAGCTCCGAGTATCCATATTTTCAAAGATGTCTCCCTTTCTTACTTCATTCCTTCTTCTAGTGAAGTCCTCATCATGGACATTCTTCTTGTGTTCCAACACTCCTGGGATTTGTGGCCAAATCCACTACAGCTGTAGCATCTCATAGAGTTATAGTGAACAAAAATATGTCCTATTTGATCACATCTCCAACATCTTGTGGTGTTATAGATTCTTCCATTATATCTTCTTTCATAAGATCTACATTCAAAAGCTTTGTGACCATATCCATTACATGAATAACAATGCCCATGAAAA